>CAHIKZ030001968.1:1807500-1862500 GCA_903632075.3 Acanthosepion pharaonis | reverse complement strand
CCCAAATGTCCGCCAAGGCATCGGCGGCACACTTCCACTCAATGGTCAAAATTTTTGATGACGTCTCTGCATAGTTGCTCCTCGATCTCACCAATATGCCTTATTAACTCATCCTTCAACTCTTGAATTGTTGGCTTGTTGGCATTGACCTTACTTTTGAGATGACCCCAAAGGAAGAAATTTAAAGTCGCACGATCGCTGTTTCGAGAGATGATCCAACCTGGTAATTTCTCATTCAAATTCTGTTTGAACGTCCATTTTCGTAATAGGCTTCGATAATTTTAACACGTTGTTTGATTGCAAATCTTTCCACGGTTGAAATTGCTAAAGACTTAAGTTGTTAAATCTGAATGAAAAAGAAAAAATCGTTAGACGCTTAAACATAATTCACATTTAAAATCGGTTCAAGTTATCGGAACATCCTTTATATAATGCATGGAGGTCTACTCAAACAAGTCTACTAAATAAATATAACGTTTACAAGAAGAAATGAAGTCAGGTGAGAAAAAAAGATATTCATTGCTTAAAAAAAGTTATTCTGTTTTCGTTTCGGATACGAAAATAAAATAAGGTGATATAAATTTAGAATTCTCCTCACAAGAGATGTGCACTTCTTGAATAGCGAAATTGAGCTTTGCCTTGCTGTGATAATTTCCATTATAAAGCGCACTCTAAATTGAATGTGGTTTTCCAGAATTAAAAGGAAATGCAGTTTCAATTCGGAGACACATTTATTTTCGTAAAACTTTTGATGTCTAGACACGTTGGCATTAATTTCACTGTTGGAAAAATGAGAGTGTCTACTCAAACACGTGTGTCTACTAAATAAAACGTTTCTAGTAATGAGAAATATCGGTAATTAAATAGCTACTGTGGATATGCTGTGAACATCTTTCTGAGACGGAAAGCTGATATTCAGCATACAGTACTGACACATACATACATACACACACACATATATGTGTATATATATTAAAGCGCCAAGTAATTAGAAAAAACTTATTTTACACAACGTATATGTATTCTACGGCATATTTATAATTTCAAGGAAAATCAATTCAATTCAAGAGAATAACTCAACTAAATATCGGGCAACGTTGTAATGGAAGAACTTCTCGTTGTCAAAATTAATGAATAGGTATTCGATCCTCACTAGGTGCCCCATTTGTCGGACTTGAACATCATTGTCGCTCTGCATAGAAAAACGTTGGTCAGTTCATGGAGGACACACATAATGGATTAGCAATCTTGTCTCGTCTTGAATGAATAGTGAGTTCGATCCCTTGTACCACATCTAAGCGCCGCTTAGAAAATCATTTCAGCACTCTGTCTGTCTGTCTGTCTGTGTGTGTGTGTGTGTGTGTGTGTGTGTGTGTGTGTGTGGAAATATATATAAGTTGTACCATTACCTTCGTAGTTAAGCTGTAGTTATTAACTAAAAATTAATCTGAAACTCTCAATATATAATATTCGAGCTTTGTGATTAATATTCACTCATGAAGTAAGTGCCTTGCAAGGGAATGGATGTTGAAAAATAATTATTTATTAAAACATATAATTATTTTGCAATATGCATATATTTATATATGTGTGTGTGTGTGTGTGTGTATAAGTGTTTGTATGTGTTTGTGTCTGTTGAAATTCATAAGTATATACATTGAAAAATAATTATTTAAAAATCATTTATTTTACACCACACACACACACACACATGCACTTACACACATTTGTATGTGTATGTCTGTGTGCCTATCTACAAGTCTGTGTATCTATCATTACGTGTTGACATCCAACAAAATACTTAAACATTAATTCTTCTGTTTATATAACATGTACGTGGAGTGACTTTTTTCATAGATTCTTTGCATTTAAACTTGCTTTTCCTCTGTGTTCACATTACATACATACACCAAGGAGTTACAATCAACACACACCTGTACATATATATATATATATATATATATATATATATATATATATATATATATATGTTTATTGCTTGAGAATGTAGAAAGGTGAGAGCGAACAACTTCCTTGCAGTTTTAGCACCTGTCATTGTTTGAACAATGAGAATTCGTGCTTATCATGCTAAATGTTGATACATAAAATCAGATAAAATGAAAAACGCAAAGACGTGACGTAAAGATGAAGGCGACGCGAAGTTGAACAATGAACTGGCTAAGAGAAAGTTTGTGGAATCAATAGATTGAATGCAAGAACAACCTGAGGAAAAGTCACGATATGTTCACAGATTCGATCTATGATAACGTTATGCCATGTGCGCGCCACTTTATGACTGTCGACATTGTATATTCTATTTCAAATTTTAAGTTCTGCATATCACGACTAGGACGTCAAAATGTATTCTATTTCGAAACTGCAGTGACATTTTGCATCTGAATTATGGATATGGATTTACGATTTTTCGTTCTGTTAATCGGAACGTTTTTTTATCATTTAATGCTATTCACTGCCAAAGAATTTGTTTAAAATAAAAAATCTCTTGCAACTTTTTCTTTTTATTTATAAAGAAATATGTAAGTAAATAGATGCTATTACATTATTTGACATTTTGTAAAAATATTCATTCACAATTATTCAATAAAATTTGATGAAAACATTAGATAAAAATGAATTATTTTAATCAGACTTAATATTCAACAAACATTCAAAAGAAAGAGTAATAAGACAAGGGTATATCTTCTCTCCGGATTTATTTAATTGATACAGTAAGGCGATCCAAAGACAACAGGGTGGCCTAACATGATATACTATTGATAGGTACATTCTTAATAACGTAAGATACACAAATGACACTGTGTTAATGATCGAATTTTATTTTAATCATTACACCTCGAGTAAGGTGACAATGCCACAGCTAAGCAGATAAAATGTAAATGCAATGTCAATCGTCATCTTTTGTCCCCTGTTCTTTTATTGTCTTTTCTCCTCAATAATGTTTTTATTTTCTTTCACTCTCAATAACCACTTGCTTCTTGGTGACATTGTCCCCTTGCTTGGAGTGAAATGATTAAAAATGAAAGTCGTATGGTGGCCACTAAGAGAAACAAGAATCAAGAAGTGACAAAGGTTTAATAATATATGCCATATCATAACAGACGGTGGAAAAGATTAGCAGTCACATCAGAATGGTAAAATTTGCCTTCCAAAATCTAAACACAGAATTCAGAAACAGGAACATTTCATTAGAAACAAAGAAGTGGGTGCTGAACTGCTATGTAAGATCTATCATCCTATATGGCAATGAATGCTGGGTAATTTCTTCCCACAAGAGGACGAGACGAAGCGACAGATGTTATTCTACAGAATGATGCTGATAATACCATAGATAAAATATATGAACAACGAATACGTTTTAAGTAAAGTTTGCGTAATTTTATTTTATATCAGAAATAGATAGTTTCTGGGGCGTATAAAGAATTGGATGGTTTGTTTCAGAGTATCAAGCACCTTTAGATGGGTTAGTCAAGAAGAGCAAAACAAAAATGGCAAATAAGCTATCTAACGAGCTTATGTAAATGGATGATCATGCTGTCCAGTACTACAGGCCTACACATGTTGCGATAAGGACTAGAACTGGAGGTGTATTTCAATATGTTTGAATTTATGAATTATTTGTAGAAAATTCGACTCTTTTGAAAATACCACGCACCACATAATTCCTTATTCATATTAAGAGGTCATCCATAATACGCATCCTAAAATTGTGCTGAAAGTGTTGGAAAATGCTTCATCAGGACACATAGGTTTAGAGCGAGGTGTGGGAATCAAACCCTATAAATTGACATCCTTTCCAATTTCATTACGGGCAGGCACTTCCTACCTCTTATTCAAGCTGTAATGGAAGATATTGATCAAAATTTCCGATCATTAAATTCTAAAAGGAAATGGAAATACCCACAGTGAACATGTTCGATAAAAGTGACTCACCTGATTTTTTTTTAATAAATGTTCTCTTCTCCGATGAAACAAAAGTTGAGCTAAATTCAAAGGATAAGCGATCTAAAAATCTGAAGAATGAAGCTTTGAAAGCTCTTTTGAATTTAGCAGTAAGTTAATGTTCACATCCGTTCAGTATAGTGTTCTGGGGATGCTTTTCTTTTCATTGAACTGGTTTCTTAAACCTATTGAAAAGACCCTCAGGAGCTAGAAGTAAAAGATAGTTTTAGAGTCTTGTCTCACTCCTTCTGCTGAAAGGGTGCAAATCGACCCCACCAAGTTAATTTTTATTCCCTGTCCCAAATAAAAATTGATGAAGGTATCCTTTGATGAAACCAGGTGAGTGTTAGGACATGATGCCCCAATCTCCTGACCTCAACCCATAAAACTATGGAGACATTTTAAAGTATAGGCTCTCCAGAGAAAGCAGTTGAGCATGCTATTCTAATTTGGTTTTATGATAATTATTTTACATTTGTAAGTGATGTTAGGTACACATGATTGTGTTTGACATTCTTATGGGGTCGTAATTGCTGAATGTTAGTGTCAAATTTTCAAATGTTTGTGGTGAAAAAACTGAAATCGATCTATGAAACGGCTATTTTTTAAAGATTTTTTTAAACTTTTCATAATATGCACCCCTAATTTTGCTTCTTTTTTTTTTTTTAGAAAAATGCGTATTATACATGGGGAATTACTGTAAGAATTTTTGGATCCATACTAGAGAATAATCACGTGTTTAAATTTAAATAAATGGTAAATAAATACCTTTTTGAGGAAATTAAATATTAAACAAGACAAAGACGCTACCTAAACTCCAAGCTCATAAACAGATAGATAGATAGATAGATAGATAGATAGATAGATAGATAGATAGATAGATATAGCGGATATGCTCTGAAAATAACACTGAGACTTGAAGCTAATATTCAATATGAAGTATTGATTTATATGTCCATTTGTCTAGATAGATAGATAGATAGATAGATAGATTATTCTCAGATTGGAACATCCCCATAGATAGATTTAGATAAGCCGATATTTTATTTTTGTTTTTTATATGAGAACTGCGATTAAATTGATCCGTGATTAATACAGTGAAACACAAACGCAGCAAAGGAAAATCCAAAAAGTTATATATTTTTATTTCTAAACATTCTCCAAAATTCAGCAAGAAATATTTATACATACTGTTTTAAAATAAACTGTTTTCTTTTTAAACTTATACTTTCCACTAAAATAACATTTCAAATTAAAAAAAATTTTAGTTAAATAATCAGATTTTGTAATTTCAAAAATACAAAAAATTTTCCGAAAACAATTATTTTATTGTTTCAAACGTATTTAAACAAGAACAAGATTTATTTTGAGAAATTGATTTTTTCTAATTGTAAACTATTTGAACTTAATTTTTTCTCTAGATTAGCCCAGTAAATAAAAAAGCAAAATTGTCTTGCAAAAAGTACACCCAAAGAGCAGCTTAGTGAAAATATTCTGACAAAAATTTTTCTAACCAGTTGGAAAACTTTGACACAAAAAAACTCAAAATATTTAAATGGTTCAAGGGATGTATTCCCGTCAGGGCGTGAACAAAAAAAGATTTTTACGAAATTGGTTACGGGCTCGAGTTTTTGACCTTAACCGAATTAAACCGTTTTAATGGCCTTAAGGATAAAAAATTTTAAGATAGTACAATACGAAATGTAATTGGAGAAATAATTTTCATTTCAGATTAAAGACAAATCTTTAACGAAAGGTTTTCCAAATATGAAAAGGCAATATTTCTTTGGTTTTTCAATCGAATTCACAAACATTTTATACGTATCCGTTGAAATAAATTAAATTCGTCCTAATGAAAATATATAGGAACATTAGCAAATACAAAAAATAATAGCAATTTTCTTGTACATTAAAAGTTTTTTCAGAAATAATGGAGTATCGAACAGCTGTACGGGTAAGTGTTCACATAAACATATATAAATATATCTTTTGGTATATAAATATATACTGCTAAATAACAGATATATTATGCATATAATATTAAAATACATAGCTACATATATTGCCAGTATAATTGAGTTTCTTGCGCAATACATATATATATATATATATATATATATATATATATATATATATATATATATATATATATATATATATATATATATAAGACAGAGACATATGAAAGGACTATTTTGACGCATGAAAAAAATGTAAATACTATTTCTGGACAAGATATATTATGTGTGTTGTATGCTTAATTTGTTGTTAAATCGTCTCAGAACGATATATGATTCTTGCGATGGGGTTTAAGATTTCTGTGCGTGGCTTAAAGTTTATAAATGGAGTTCCTCCTTAAATAGTAGTGGAAGTAGTATTAATATTCGTGGTATCCATACTTCAAGCAGCGGTTTGATTTATCTCAAAGTTCATGTTAACTCGACGCTTCGTTTAATCTTTCGTTCTGTCACTTTCTCCTTACATTTTCTCCAACTCGACTCTCCACTGTCTCTTCTGCAACCTCTTGCCTCATTATGCTAATTATTTTCTGTCTCTTTCTCTTCCACCCAAACAAAAGACCGTCAGACTCTTTTGTCTTCCTATCTTCATAAACGCCTTTTTCAAGGTCATAACTACGAGTTTATATAGAAAATTTGATTTTTACCTGAACCTTAATGTTTAACTAATTTCCCCATGAGTAAACGAAATGCTGTATAAATTTCGCTAGTCTAAATCTACCCAATTCCAACTAATATATATATATATATAGTATATATATATATATATATATATATATATATATGTATACGTGTCTATGTGAGTGCGTTTCCCTAACTCTGTCACATTTCCTCCTACATCTGTCATTTTTTGAAATTCCTTTCATATCAACAAAATATGTGAAAAGCCAGTCCAAATCCTTCTTAACCATCTATTAAACATACGTCTCTACTTCTAGTATACAAATGCCTTCCTCAGTTCTTATTAATGCTCATTATGATTTACATTTTCATTGTCGTTACGACATGCTTTCAAAATTTATATTATATATATATATATATATATATATATATATATATATATATATATATATATATATATATATATATATATATATATATATATATATATATATATATATATATATATATATATACGTAGATATGTGTGTTTCCCAAACTCTTTGTGTCACATAAAGGCGTTGGTTAGATCCAGTGACAGGACCCAAAATTGTGAGTTCAATACACAGTTAAGAGTGGAGAACTTTCCGAGAAAAAGTAACAAGAGACAACTGATAACTGACATCCATTAAACATGGCGTGGAACTAGAACAGTCTACCCTGTGAGCGAATTAAATGTTTAATTTCGAAACACCTACTGAAAAACGAAATTAAAACTAAAGCTAGATGATGTAAGGTAATGTATGACCCATTGTTCTTTGTACATACATATGAAACTTTATTACTAAGGTTACATATATTTAAAATAAATAAATTAATTAATTAATACATAAAGTTTACTAAATCTGAGAAATGACTTAGATAGTTTTGTAGTCTGTGCCATTTATATTACTTAAATAATGTTTAAATATAATAGTTTAAAAATTGTAATTTACAAATACTTTGATATGGAAAAATAATTATACTTACTATAAGTAATTATCCTTCTGTTATAAAGTAATATAGTCAATTAAAACTAACAATGAAAATATTTTAAAATTTTAAAGTGGTAATTTTAAAATTGTAATTAAAATTGTAGTTAAATAAAATGAATTCTAACCTGTTCTTTGTACATACATATGAAACTTAATTACTTAGGTTACATATATTTAAAATAAATAAATAAATTAATTAATAAATAAAGCTTACTAAATCCGAGAAATAACTTGGCTAATTTTGTAGTAAGTTCCATTAATATTACTTAAATAATATTTAAATATAAAGGTTTAAAAATTGTAATTTACATATACGTGGATATTGAAAAATAATTTTACTTACTATGAGTAATATTCCTTCTGTTATAAAGTAATATAGTCTATTATAACTAACAATGAAAATATTTCAAAAGTTTAAAGTTTGTAATTTTAAAATTGAAACTAAAATTAAAGTTAAATTGAATGAATTCTAACCTAAATTTCTTTTAAATAATACTACACACACTAAATAGAATCCCAAAAAAACACATATAGTAAAATAAAATTAATATGAAATGCCATAAGATGTAAGCTTTTGAATGACCCATGTCCTTTGTACTTACATGAGAAACATTATATTACTAGGTTTATATAAAAAAAAAAAAAGATGTAACCTCATATACATACTTAAACTTGAATTAATACATAAAGTTTACTAATTCTGAGAAACGACTTAGATAGTTTTGTAGTCTGGGCCATTAATATTTACTTAAATAATATCTAAATTTAAAGTTTAAAATTGTAATTTACATATACTTTGATATGGAAAAAATTTATACTTACTATGAGTAATTATCCTTCTGTTATAAAGTAATATAGTCTAAATTAAAACTAAAAATGAAAATATTTTAAAATTTTAAAGTTGTAATTTTAAAATTGAAATTAAAATTGTAGTAAAATAAAATGAACTCTAACCTGTTATTTATACATACATATGAAACTTTATTAATTAGGTTACATATATTTGAAATAAATAAATTAATTATTAATAAATAAATAAAGTTTACTAAACCTGAGAAATGACTTAGCTAGTTTTGTAGTAAGTGCCATTAATATTACTTAAATAATATTTAAATTTAAAAGTTTATAAAAAAAAAAAAAAAAAATAATACATATATATTGATATGGAAAAATAATTTTACTTAATATGAGTAATTTTCCTTCTGTTATAAAGTAATATAGTCTATTAAAACTAAACAATGAAAATATTTTAAAATTTTAAAGTTGTAATTTTGAATTTGTAATTAAAATTGTAGTTAAATTGAATGAATTCTAACCTAAATTTCTTTTAAATAATACTACACGCATTAAAAAAGAATCCAAAAATAACACCTATAGTAAAATAAAATTAATATGAAATACCATAACATGTAAGCTTTTGAATGACCCATGTCCTCAGTACTTACATGTTAAATATTATAATAATAGGTTTATATATAAAAGAAAAGTTTACTGAATCAGTGAAATTAAGTAACCATTTCTGCTGTCATAGTCATATACAAAAAAAAAAAAAAAATGTAACCTCATATACATACTTAAACTTAATGTTAAAATAATCCTACATAATATAATGGATTCTAATACATTTAACTGTTCTTAAAAAGAATATAGTAAAATAAAAATTAAAAAGGAAAATATTTCAAATCGTAGTTAAATAAAAAGTATTAGGAAAAAATCTTTAATTTTAAAAAATGACGTTGAAATTTTTTTACCGTTAACAATTTTTTTTTATTTTTTAAAAAAAAAAAAAAAAATTCAGACGACATCCATTCAACTGATGTCAGGTTTCAGTGTAAAATACATCCCTACCCCTTACCAAATTGTAGCTAATAACTGATACAATGATACTGTCATAAGTAAAATCTAGACACCCCTTGTTCAATTTGAGTAGAATATTCTGTAACCATGGAAACGTGATTTTAGCTGTGTCTTTAAAACCCGGTAATTTTTAAAAAGTTACTCCAAAATTCGCTTGAAGATGAAATGGAACTAATGCTTTTAATTTAATTGCAAAAATAAAATTAGGAGTTTTTAGCTTCTATTTTTGAAACATGGTTGGAACTGTGTAGCGAAAATAACCATATTTTAAATCAATTAATTTATAATATTGATGCTCTGTAAATTTACATTGAGCACTATATTGTAAAAATAAAATATCTATAAGAACACCGGATTTTATATCTTACTGTTCTTTCTTTTTATTTATATACATATATATATATATATATATATATATATATATATTCCTCTCCCTTCGACATCTAGATTTTACTCAAGTGCTCTCTTCCTCTCCCCCCCTCCACACATAAATTCGATTTTCTTTCTAATTCTTTCCTGTATCTTTTTTCATTTTTCTCTCATTTCCTCTTCATTTTTCTATTTCATTAATTTAGCTCTTTCTTTTTCTCGCCCCACCGATTTTTGTGTCACTTCTTCTTACCCGTTACTCTTTCTCTCTATATTTGTTTTCTATTTTTCTCTCTATATCTTCAACTTAGATTCTCATTCATTGTTTTTCTTTTTTCTCTTTTCTCCTCCAACTTCTCCCTATCTTATTCTTTCTTTCCCCATTGTCACTCTCATTTTTTTTATTTTCACACACACATACACACACACACACTATCACTCTGACTGTGTGAAATTCTTCCTCTCGCTCTTTCCTATTGCCTCCCCTTTGTCTTTTATTTTCTCTCTCTTTTGTTTTCTTTCTCCCTGTCTCATTTATTTCTGTACAATTTTTTTTTATCACAACACATAATAATTTTCATGTTTTTCACAAGCCTTTTTCCAGACAATGTTACAAACATGTCAGTACAACTTCTTTCGACACTGCCTGTTTTACCCTGTAGAGTCGTGTTTGCATTCTGGACAGAGACCCCACTCCCGCCATCAGATTTTTGAAAATCGTTATAGACAATCTAATGAATAAATAAAGAAATAAATAAGCGCAAGACGGTCAAATTTGAAATATTAATAAACTTTATTTACTTAAGTCAAATAAACTCCAAGATGGGGAAAAAACCAACGAGGAAAAGCGAATTCCAAAGAAAAAGATATATATATATATATATATATATATATATATATATATATATATATATATATATATATATATATATATATATATATATATATATATATATATATATATTAGGTGTAGAAAATACGACTGACACAAAATCGGTCATGTTTCGATCCTGGCTTGAGAATTTTAAACATGTAATCGCAATGAGGAGCTGTGCTACAGCGAAACAGTACTGTTCTGAATGACCACACGAATGATATATATATATATATATATATATATATATATATATATATATATATATATATATATATATATATATATATATGTGTGTGTGTGTGTGTGTGTGTATGTATGTATGTATGTATGTATGTATTTAGAGAGATAGAGGCAGAGGGGGAAATAATATATAATGGGTGCGATGTATAAATTGTCGTTTAAATTACGCAAAAATTAAATTAATACTGATATCTCATTTTAACAGATACATTTATCAAAATTACACAGAAATATTTTGAAATACTAATGAATAAATTTAGTCAATAAAATCGCCATTGATTTTAACCACGGCCCTCAGACATCTTTTTTGCAATCTCCATCATCTCTTCTGGACGGTCTCCTTGCTTAAATTGATGAATGCTCCCATAATCCTTAACTTCATTTCATTCTTTGGTGTTACAAGGAGTTTCGTTGGTCTCTCGCTCAACTGCGCCCCTCACATAATAATCATGGAGGTTGCAATCTGTTAGATGGCCAGGTGAAAGGGGTGATGTGGTCGCAGAAATTTTCTCACAGCTATGACAGGGTTCTGCTTGTGTGGCATAGTGCAGAGTCCTGTTGCCAGACATAGGGCCTTCAAGCAGCCACCCTCTTGAACCAAGAGCAGCACTACATTCTCAAGGTACCTGACGTATGACTCTGCGTTGTGCCTGAAATCCTCACCAAAAGTCCGGAGGTTCTTTTCTTATCAGAACAACCAGATTGAGTTTTCCGAGCTGCCGTACCTTCGTAATCACTATTAAACTCATCCAACTCTTTCCGAATTCTCTGTACCGTTCTTACATTGACACTCAAACATTTTGAAATGTTTTTATTGGAGCTTCCGGTGCGAATGCCAAGCAGTACAGCATGCCGTTTCCAAATTCCAGGCTGAGTGAATTCATGGTGCTCTGCTTCTCATAGACGGTGGCCAACTGACCCTACTATACTGTGTAGTCGACCAAACAAAACAAAATAATAAACAAAAAAAAATAAAATAAAATAAAGCGCGTGCACGGATTTAAAAATATAAAATGGTGACAATTTATTCATCGCATTCTGTAGATAAAAATTGCACAGAGACTTGGGTAAGGAAGAATAACAAGTAACAATGTTTGTAAATATACTGAAGAGGCAGAAGAAAGAAGTATTGAAAAAGAAAATAGATAAAAAATAAATATTTTTACACTGATGTTCTCCCTTTATAAGGCTCAAGAGCCACTTGAGGTGGAAGGTTACAGATTAAGTGGCACATTTGATGGGGATATGCTGTTGACCCTAAATTTCAAAAGGTTAAGAGTGTAATGACTTAAGAGGTCAACACACATTAAAAAAGCCAGCCTCAGTTTGAAAATCTCGACTCCGACTCTGCAGGGCGTGAAATTCCACCAAAAGAAAGATTTTGGTAGCAGATATGTCGTATTGATAGCTTTGGTCTGGGTCGGTGGTAGGAGATGACCGAGAAAGTAGACATTGCATGTGTAATGGTCATATAAAGATGTAGATTAGCGTTGGTTTAAGAAGGATGGAATGAGAAAGTGGCAAATCCATTTCTATCTATTAAAATATTCAAGAACTGTTCTGATTCGAAATTTTCTGCATTCACTCAAACAATAGAGTATAACTTTCAAAAGTTTTCCTTCTTGTTTTTTTGATTCACATCAATTTCTTTCTTTTCTGCTTTATTTTTGTTCAATACCTGTCTATATTTCTGAGTTGAGGTATTATGTACACTATTTACAATATTCGGACTATTGTCCTCATCTTTGTCGCCATTTTTATAACAACTTTTCATTTGAAGAAGGCCGGAGCATACAACGGTCGAAACGTTGTGATAAATAATGCGACAAAATGATGAGGACAAATTTCAATATTGTAAATAGTGTATTTTTTTCTTTATTTCTCATTCTTAATTAAATATTTTTTTGCTACCCTTCTTTAATTTCACTTTTTCATGATTTTATTTTTGTTTCTTCTTTATTCATTTATATTTTGTCTTCATCTTTTCGGTTTTCTACACTTCTTCAATTTAGAATTTTTTTTTCTTTCCTTTTTTCTTGAATGATAAGAAAACCCTTCCATAGCTTTCGATTATGGCTTCCATTTTTCGATTCTTTTTTCTTTTTTTTCCTCTTTATCTTTTACATCTTTCACGATTCCCACCTTGTCTTTTATTTCTTTCTTCTCTCTTTCCATCGCTTTCTCTTTCTTTTTCTCTATCTCTCCTTTTTCTCTCCTTCTTTCTCTTTCTCTCTCTCTCCTTTTTTTCTCTTTTTTCTTCGTTATCTTTTTCTCTTTTTGTATTTCTATTTATTTCTAAATGTTTAAATTTATAATTATCATATTTTCTATTTATTTAAAATATATATTATTTACATTTATCTATATTATTTTTTTTTTTTTACTAAAATTTTACATTTTCTATACTATTTATTTACATGTTTTATAATATATCATTTTTTTACTTTATATTTTTTATACATATTAATATATATATATACATTTTTATACATATTAAAATATACATATATATATTATATACTTTTATACATTTATAATATATACAAAATATATATACATATTTATAATAATAATATATACATTTATACATATTTTATATAATTATACATAATAATACATATTTAATAAAAATATATATTTAATACATAAAAATATATACATATTTAATACATATAAAATATAATTTATGAAATATAATAATACATATTTAATACTATTATATTAATATAAAATTATGAATACATTATATAATACATAATATATACATTTTTTACATTATATACATAATATATAATTTATACATAATATATATTTTTATACAATATAATAAAATTGCTTTATACATATTTTTACAAAATTATTACTATTTTTATTTAAAATTTTCCCTTCGTATTTTTTTTATTTTAATTATAAAATTTTCATTTAATTTTTTATTATATTTATCATTTTTTTTAATCAATTTTTGTTCTATTTAAAAACCATTTATTTTATTTCATTTTACAATTTTTACTATATCTTTTTAAAAAATTATACATTTTATTACATTTTTTAATAATAAAAATATTAAATATAATATACATTTAAAATTATATACAATTAATATATATACAAATATAAAAATATACATATATATAAAACATATTATACAAAAACATTTTTATACAATAAATTATATACAATAAAATATACATTATACAATAATATTATACATATACATTTTTATATCATATTATGATTATTAATATAACATTATTATTAATTTTTTCTAATAATACATTTTAAATTTATTAAAATAATTCATTTTTTTTTTATTTTATTTAAATTATACATAATATATTTTATAATTTTAAAATATACAAAATTTTTAATAATATAAATTAAAATTATAAAATATAATTTATGTTTAAATATAATATAAATACAATATAAAAATAACATTTTAATAATTAATATACATATAAACATATACATATATTTATTAACATATATTTTTACCATACATTTTCATTACTTTGTTACATATACATAATATTAATATATATTACATTTTAATTACAAAATATACATAAAATACAAATTTTAAAATATACATAAAATATATACAACATAACAAAATTTTTTACTTTTTATTTTTACATTTTTTTTATCATTTTTACTTTATTTTCTTTTTATTTTTTTTCTATTATTTTTCTATTCTATTTTTCTTTCATTATATTATTTCATTTTTTTTTTCATTTCTTTTTTTTATTCAATATTTATACATTTTTTATTATATATACATAATTTTATAATTTACATTATACAAAATTTAATATACTTTTTACATTATATACAAAACATAAAATAAAAATAATAAAATTATATATATACATTACATAATATATATAATTTAATATATTATCTTATCTATATTTTAATATAATATTAATATCTATTTTTACAAAATATATACATTCTATATTACATATATATTATAATATTTTATATACATATTATACATATACATTTTAATATTTAATTATATATACATATATATATACTTTTCATAAATATATAATATAACATTTTATATAATACTTTATATACTTTTAAAAACATAAAAATATATATCTTTATTTTAATATTAATATAAAAACATATATAAATACAATATAAATATACAAATAAAATATACATATATATATACATAATATATAATATATATATATACTTTATATATATACATATATATAAAAATTTTAAACATATTTAAAACATATATTTTATACAAAATATAATATATAAAATATTTTCATATTTTTTTTCATTTTTTTCATTTTTTTCTATTTTTCTTTTTTTCTTATAATACAAAATATATAAAATATTTAAATAATTATATTAATTATAAAATTATATATACAATATATATAATATATATACTTTATAATATATACATTTTTTTATACATATAATTTTAATATTTTTAAAATTTACTATAATCATAATATTAATTTTAATACATTTTATTTTACATACTTTAAAAACATAATAATATATACATTTTTACATAAAAAATTTTATTACATACATATATATATACATACATATTATAATTAAAATTTAATACATATAATATAAAAATTTAAAACATTTAATTTATATACAAAAAAATATATACTTATATTATACATAAATATATATACATAATATCAAAATTTATATATAATATATACATTAATTAAAATTTAAAATTATTATCAGGGGTTTTTCATTTTTTCATTTTCATTTAAAATTTCATTTTTTTTCATCATTTATTCTTTTTACATCTATTTTTATATTTTTTCTTTTCATCTATTTTATATTTTCTTTATTTCTATTTTTTTTCTTTTTCTTTTTTTTTTTTTTTTCTCTTTTTTTTTTCCCTTTCATTTTTTCATTCTTTGGGGGTTCTTTTTCTTTTTTTTCCCAATCTATTTTTTTTATATTTTTTCATTTCACTATTCTACACTACTTATTTTCATTTTCCTTTTTTATTAAACACCTTTTTTCTTTTTACTACTTATTTTTTTTTTATACAATTTTTACCTTTTTCACCATTTTTTACAAAACATAATTATTTCACTACATTTTTTATATTTTACACTATTTATTTCATTATAAATTTTTAAACATATAAATACATATATATATAAATTACATACAATAATATTATACATTACAATAAAATAATTAATACATAAAACATAATAAAATTTCATAAAATACATATTATAATATTTTTAAAAACAAACCCCTTTAAAAATATAAAAATTTTTCCAAACCATAATATTCCATAAAAAAACATAAAAACATATTTTGTTTTTTTTTTTTTTTTAAATTGGGTTACAATAAAATTTTATAAATTTCATTTTCCTTTCAAAAATTTAAAAGTCTTCATAAATTTAAAAAACAAAAAAATTAATAAAATTTTTTTTTTTTGTTTTTTGTCGATTAATCATATTTTTTAATTTTAATTTAACATTTTTTTGTGACCGGGATTTTATTAGTTTTGTGAATTTTCGGGGGAAAAAAAAAAGAAATTCAGGGAAAAAAAAAATGGCATTCACAAAAAATTTTTTAAAAATTTTTCCCTTAAAAATTTTAAAAATTAGGGGTGTTTTTTTAAAATTTTTTTGGGGAAAGGAAAATTTTAAAATTACGAAAAGAAAAAAAAAATTTTCCCATTAAAAATATAAAAAAAAATTTTTTTTAATAAAATGCTTCTTAACCCATCAACGCTTTGGAATCTCCCAATTAGAAAAATTTTAATTGGCTTCATTTATTTAAACTGTTAATTATTCTCTCCAAATGTTTTGTCTAATGGACATTTCCTCCTTCTTCTTTACATTCGTCAATAATTTGGAAGAAAAAGTGATCTAATAAAATGAACAATCAATGAATGCTTGAAAAAAATAACGAGAAACGAAGAAATAGAAGATTTAGCTGAAGAATTCAAAGTAAAATGTAAACGCAGAAGCTGGGCTGAATCAAGAAAAAATGGAGAAGAAACGAAGTGAATCAAAACAAGTTAGCAAGAAAGAAGAAAGAAAGAATGAAAGAAAGAAAGAAATAGTAATGGAAGTAAAAATTAGAAAGAAAGAAATAAAGAAAGATAGAAAGAAAGAAAAATATAGTACTACAAGTAAAAATTGGAAAGAAAGAAATAGTACTGGAAGTAAAAATAAGAAAGAAAGAAAGAAAGAAAGAAAGAAAGAAATAGTACTGGAAGTAAAAATAAGAAAGAAAGAAAGAAAGAAAGAAAGAAAGAAAGAAAGAAAGAAAGAAAGAATACTAAAAGTAAAAATTACAAAGAAAGAAATAGTACTAGAAGTAAAAATAAGAAAGAAAGAAAGAAAGAAAGAAGTAGAAACGTATACTGAAATTAAAAATAGGAAAGAAGACGAGCTGGATGAAAGAAAAATAGAAAGAAAATAGAATGAAAGAATGCAATCAAGCAAGTAAATAATCAATCAATCAACCGAGAAAGAAAGAAAGAAAGAAAGAAAGATTTTGTTAGAGTTACGGAAAGTAAGAAAATATGAAACTTAAATCCTGAGGTTAGTATGACTAAGGAGGATAGAATTAAAAAAAAAACTGCAAAAATAGAATTAATAATTCATAAATCATTTTAAATTAATTTAAAACTCAAAGAAAAAGTAAATATAAAGTATACTACTTCCGATGCAACTGGTAAGACTAGAAGAAGAAGAAGAAGAAGAACAACAACAACAACAACTTATGATGAAAAAAAGACGAAAATAACGACATAACAAACGAATAAATTGTCAACAGAAAATAATCGTCGGAAATGGCTCGACTAACATAGCGCGCATGCGATGTACTATAATGGCGACGCATTGTCCCCATTTACTTTGGTGCGGAAATGTATCTAGAATTAAATTAACACAATTCCATTTACTGGTTTTTATTTTTCTTACATTATTTTTTTCCAAATCCATTATGTTCACTTGTCTCGTTTTCCTTATCTTTTTTACGTTCATGCAATGACTTAACAGAGTTTCCTGTCAGATAATGTAAATTGTTTTGCTGCATAAACTATTAACACTACAATGTTCTTTTGCATCTATAAGTAAGAAATTTCGGCAAACGTCGACATATTTTATTAAAAGTAATTTTCTCCTTACTTCTACTGTAATAGTGTCCATAAAATACTTTACCTCAACTAATTGTTGTTGTTCTTCTTCTTCCATTATTATAACAATTTCACTAGTTAACTGTAAAATCACTTCCAAAATCGCCGGCTCGAATTATTTATTTTTTGTCACTACTTGTCAGGCTATAATTCTATGTCGATTGTAAGGATCTGATAAAGAAATCATAATACTTTGCTTAGGATATGAGGTTTGTTTGCCAGCCGTGTATACGCAAATCTTTGTATTCTATGGAAATATTTGATTGACTGAGAGTATGCAGCAAAAAAAAAAACCTATTTACATCAGTGAATGGTGATTGATTGTTAATATTTAAAATTGACCCATTGCGACCATAATTCGAGCAACCGGAAAGTTTGCAAAAATTCAGAAACAAGATTGAAAATAGAAAAAATAATCTCTTACATCCGAGCGAATCAATCAAATTGGCTTTTGCCTTCAGTGTTTTCTGAACGACTTCCCTAACCCTAACCCCAGAGTTATGTACTCGTTGAGTTTTCACAGAATTTATATTTAGCGGCTCTCCTCAAAGATGAAGTGTCAGAAATTATATCTGTCTATATTTCTAAGGTGAGGTATTGCAATTATTCATATTGTTTAGACTGTTGTTCTCGTTTTTATTGCCATATTCACGACGTTTCGGCCATTGTACGCTTCGGCCTTCTTCAGGAGATTGGATTTTCGAACTGAACCCTTTATTCAGCGGACAATATCTTAGCTTCAACTCCCACCAGCCATACAACGTGAAGAAAGGGATCGTCTGCTGCTTACAACATCGAGCAAAAATCATAATTGGCGACCCAGAGACATATGAACAAGAAATGGTCAGTATAAGCAGTACCCTACAACGTAACAACAACCCTGGGTACATGACAGCAGCTCCAACAAACTGGGATAGAAGGCTACAAGAGGATAACAACACTCAGAAAACAGCTTCAGTCTGCCTACCTTATGGGAATGGATTATACCAGTAATACAGGGTGCTAGAGAAAATTTGAATTAAAAAATATCTAGTTAGGAAATGGCTACTGAGGCATTAAGTCCCCAAAAAGTCATGCACTCAAAGACACATGGCCCAGTGGATAAAAGCGTTAATTGGATCCAACATCTTGAGCCAAAGAGTTGTAAGCACAATAACTGGCTGCTGCAGTGATAAACACTTAGAGAAGTGAGTTAAATGGAGACAATTGAGACGTTTGGAAGAGGCATGAAACGTGGAACTAGAACAATCAACTCTGGTGGACAAAATAAATGGGTTCAATTCTAAATCAAATCACCTGAAGAAGGCCAGAGCATATAACGGCTGAAACGCCATGAATATGACAATAAACATGAGGACAACGGTCCAAACAATGTTAGTAAGGAATCATATCAGTAATCTCTTCAGTTATAGATATTATTATACGTTTCGGCCAATATTCTGTGGTCATCATCTGGTGTCCATTGATAATCTGATATGCGATATCTGTTAATTATTGTGCATTTGGAATTAGCGACGTAGATGTAGTGGATATAATAAGTCAGTATATATGTATCAACTGATGGCCATGAGTTCAATCGTTGGAAGAAACAATTCAGCAGGAACGAAAAATAACTGAACTCACAGGAACAAATGGCATATTAAGCAACAATCAATTGACAACTGATGATAACCAGCGGTTACTTGGTCGAGTTTTCTACCTATAATAACATCTATATCATTCTTCATAGATGTACATGATTTTACTAACACTGTCATATTGATATATTCGATTTTTACACAGCCTTCTAATTTCTTGAAATCTTTTACAAGTGTAGCCTGTTTAGTCTGCATTTCAACAGAAGACACTGCTGATATCCTACAGCGGAAATATGCATGATTAGCAGCAGCTGACAGGTATCTTTAAAAACACTTTTTTTTCTGAAAGAAACTCTCTCTTCTCTTTTACTTCGCCTTTGCATTATGGACACAACGCTCCTGTCCCGTCGGCCAGTAAGTAGGACTTTCCTTTGCTAAAAAATGTAAATATTGGACTTGGTATCTGTTCTTTTAATGAAATGCGTATCATTTATTGTATTTTACTATTGTGTATTTACTTTCGGTCTTTTGTAGAATTTTTTCATTGTATAAATATCTCTTCGACAGACATACATACTACGTCAGAAAATTGATTTGATTTGTTTTCTATGGTTTATCAACCTTTTGCAGGTTACTTGGAGACAGAAAATATTTTAAATTGCAAGTATTTTTTATTGTTGTTTTTTTTTCGTTTTTTTTAGATAATAATGATTTACTGATAAAGTCTTACTAATTCACCAGTAGCTGGAGGACCTAGGTGGCAATCCATGACTCCTTAAGTTCACTGCTTTTAATATCTCTGAATTATTCTGATTTCTAGGGTAAAATAAAGCGATGATTTCCTGTTGCCTTCCCGTAGTGTTATTCAATAAACCATTTGCGTCAGGTAACTTTAATCTGTTATGATCATAAGTCCGATATCTTGTATATTTTTCATTTAAAAATAATTTACATTTGATAATAAATTATAGGTGTATTTTCAAGAATTGGACTCTTGTTATTGGGGCTAATGTAATTGATTAAATCATGAAAGGGAATCAGTGAATTCGAATCCAGGTAAAAAAGAATAAGGTATCAATTATCACTCCTTGGTGGCATGTTATCATTTTTGCTCTCAGTATGAATATTGTGCCACATTTGTTTAATTTTGCTAGGTAAATATCCATAACTCTTAAGGTCTGTAGTATTAAAGATGAACATATTATTACACGTTTTTACGTGTTTTGATTTTTTAGTAAGTATAAAAAAATTCTATAAAAATATTTATTCTTCAAAAAATTTGGGCTTGGAAATAGATAAAGACCGTTAGAAAAACTTCTTCGGGATCCTAATCCAAAGTTTGAATTATTTCTGTACAGAAAAGTAAAGTAATTAACAAGTCCCCCAGCCGACACTTTTAAACTGAACTGTAGACCTCAGGATTCTTCTTACAATGCTTAATTGTCTCCGACCTTGTCACTGAATATATTTCCGTATTTCCACGAAACATTCCCGTCAGGACTTGAAAAATGTTCATTTATTCTTGCATTTTTCTCTCTTTCTCAAGGCTGCACAAAATTTTAAATTCAACGCCACTCGTCATCCCTACTTGCCATGACTCAAGCGGTACGTGCTTTATTGTGGGGAAACAGGTCTTTCCAATTTATCACAGGAAAATGTTATTCAGATGGAAGTGAACTGCGAGAAAATCAACATTCACCAAGTGTTCGATTTTGAAATGTGCTTAGGAAGAAGAAAAAGATGAGATTATTTTTTTTTTAAAGTAAAAGAACAAACAGACAAAGATGTACAACAAAATGAAGAATTTGAAGAAAAGTTTCTGCTGCTGCGACTGATGATGATATTTCGAATTAAGAAGAGATAAACGGGCAAAATGAAGAATGGAATATACATAGGAGTTGAAAATGATGGATGAAGGGTAAAAAGAAGAGTTATAGCGGCAAGTGTCAATGGGATGAGAAAGGGAAAGCGAAAAACAAAACAATCAAGAAAAACAATAAAATAACTACAGTGAAGAAGAAGAAGAAGAAGAAGAAGAAAATTAGGAAAGACAAAGTAAAAAATTAAATAAGGAAAAACGTGAAAAAGAAAAAAACCGACACGCAAAAATGCATCAAAAATAAAGAAGTGGAAGAGGGGAAGAAAAAAACTAGTGTGTAGAATGTAGATAATTAGAAGAAAACAAGGCTACGGATTATTTTTCAGTATTTTCCCTGGAAATCTCGAACATTTTATAAGCACCGTGATCCGAATAGATTAAACTGTTTGTTTTCATCAACAGATTTACTGAATTCACACACACACATTTATGTAAGTGTTTGTGTGTGCGCGCGCGCGCGTATGCGTTTGTGAATTCAGTAAATTTGTTGATGAAAATAGTTTAAGCTATTTCGATCACGGCGATATATGAATAAGAAAATTATTGTCGTTATTCTTATTGGCCTATTGCATATATATATTTTAGGTACAACTGAAGTTTTACACATAAATACCCCCCAATATATATATATATATATATATATATATATATATATATATATATATATATATATATATAGGCAGAATATCTTCATCCAAGCATGGTTGGTTAAATAATCTAGACATATGTCTATTTATTTTATTTAAATCGTTTCAAATTTCCGGATAAGTTTTTTAATGTTGGTAATAAACTCATTAATCAAGGGGCCGTAGTTTTCCATATTACTTTTATTTTCCCAAATATTTTCAATCTTATCCAAGGTTATATTCAGGGGTGAATTGCTAAGACAAAAAATTAATGTAATGGATATTTAAGAATAGTTTTTTTTTTGTTTTTTTTTAAATGCGCTTGAAACGTGTTCTGTTAACTCAAAAGTTAACGTTATCTAATCGAGGTAACTCAATTTATATTTGTAATTTTTTTAAAGAATTATAATTGTAGTATTTTAAAACATTGCTGTTAGAATTGTATTTTTTTAAAAACATTGCAATTTAGGTGGCTTTAATTTATGGCTTCTTTGCTAGCACAAACATCGACAATTTCCGAACAATTCTCTCTGCCCATTTTCACTCACAAGTCAAACCCTGCTATGATTTTCGGGAACTCTGCAACGTTACCACACAACGGAATCACCACGACCAATAGACATCATGATATCACCTTCCTCTCATGGTCGTAAATTTGTTTTTTTTAATTTCATAATATATTTATTTTGTTTATTTTCTTTGTTATTATTGTTGCATGGAGTGGAGTAAATGGTATGAAAACAGGAAATAAAGTTCGAGCTCAGCCTCCTGCTGTTAATGTTCACTGCATAGTCGTACAGTTATCATGTTTTCATGTTTATCGCCAAGTGTCATAATAAATTATTTCTCCACTTTTATACTGCAATGATGGAAAGAGAAAAATATGACCGCGAAATTACTTCATAAAAACCACTCACCCATAACGCCTTTAAAAAGAACTTTTATACTAGAGTCAGCACTGACAAGGAAGCGTTATATATGTAATTTATTATCAATACACACGCACACAGGCACAGACACACACACACACACACACATATATATATATATATATATATATTATAAATTAATTGATTTAAAATATGTTTTTTTTCGCTACACAGTTCTAACCATGTTTCAAAAATGGAAGCTAAAAGCTTCGAATATATTTTTGTAATTAAATTAAAGACATTAGTTCCATTTCATCCTCAAGCGAATTAATGCTCTGTAAATTTACATTGAGCACTATTTCGTAAAAATAAAAATATCTATAAGAACACTGGATTATTACTGTTCGTGATCTGCTCCAAAACATCGCAAATAACTTGGTCTGATGGATTTAGATCGAGCTTGGATAAGGACCAAGTATCCGCTAGCTAGTGATATCAGCAACATTAACTTTGCAGAACGTGTTCATTTCTTGGGTGAATGATTAGGATCACAGTCCCGTTGTTTACGCATTGGTGTCATGAGGCAATTAATTTTAGACTCTAGTAAACCAGGGTAATTCATGTCTTGTAGGAGACATAAGTAAGCACCAAATTTTCTCAGCTTCTAGAAGAATAGATGATTTTTTATTTCCTGACGGATGTCACGAGAATCAAAATTATGATCGAATTTGGATATTTGTTTCTGTAGATAATTTTGACATCAACTACGCTTAGTACCAGTCTATGGTGAATGTTTTCGCATCAGACAATATGTTAATTCATGAGTCTTGTGGTAGTTCTTCGCACAAGTTTCCTGGAATTTATGAACTCTCTGACATGATTCCTTGGCGCACAGGTGAACGATAATTGTCCATTCGGTTTTGGGGACCAATTTTTGACACCCCCCCTCAAGCTGCTATCTTACACATTGAAGTTTTGGAGTCATCTGAAATGTTGATATTGAAGATATTATTAGAATTCCAATTTAACACCTAGTGTGCAGTTGTCGATGGCTCTAATCTTACTGAAATTGTAGACAATGGACAATAGCACAAGTTATGTTGGCAAATCTTCCAATGTGGATTTGTGCATGAAGCAAGTGTGACACTCTTTTGACTTTTGCTTTGCTGCAAAGCCAAATATCACCATATATATATATATATATATATATATATATATATATATATATATATATGACTCAACTATATATATATATATATATATACCCAAGTTTAGGATGTAAGAGTTTTATTTTGCAACAAGTATTTATAAATAAATGCAAAATGGTACTTTTTCATTTTTTTTTTTCATTTAAGAAAAGGAGATTGCCGCTATTAAAACTTATCAAAATATAAATTTTCCCCCTGCATTTTTCCAAATATCTTCGTTCCTGAAACAATTACTACTTTCCAAAGTCAACATAAAAAATATTAAACAATTAAAAGAAAACGTTTAAATTCTTAACCCCCTTTATATAAAATATATAATTCATAACTTAATCCAAAATTAAAATGATATGCGTACTAATTTCATTATAAAAATCTTGTCAAGATTATTTACTCATCTTTGTTTATTAGCATCCTCCATAAATTAATTTGACTTCTTAAGTTTACATGTTTTAACAATCTTACATTTTTACTTTCATTCATATATACTTGTTGCAAAATAAAGTCTTTATATTTGCCGTGATAACGTTAATCAGAGAACACACATACATACACATAGATAGATAGATAGATAGATAGATAGATAGATAGATAGATAGATAGATAGATAGATAGATAGATAGATAGATAGATAGATAGATAGATTTAGTGATTAGGTGGACATTTCCAAAAGGATATAAATCCAAGGAGAGTTCTATGTAAGAAACAGAGCAATAATTATTATTATAAAAGATATACAAACACTAAAATTTCATAAGTTAATAATTTAATTCATTAGCGTCGTAAAAACGGCCCTAATTATTCAGGCCTCCAAATCCAAAAGCTCTCTCTCTCTCTATATATATATATATATATATATATATATATATTGAAAGAGACAGACATACATAAACAGAGAGATAAAGATGAGACAAACGGACAGACAAAGACAGACAGAGGGAATGCATGAGGAAAACTATTTTGAATTGATTGTTCCATATCTGTTCTGTTTATGAAATGATTAAGTGAGCGAGCGAAATATGGTGTCACACTGGAACAACTAGGTCGACATGTTTTAGCCAAGATTCATATGGACTGATCTGAACATTCATATCGGCAATAGAATATAAAAACATTCACTTTCTGAAAAAGCTCTCCTCTACACGAGAAATGATTCGCCGAAGGCTCTAAATATTTCCACATACCTATACCACATTTTAGTCTATGCTGCTCTTCCTTTATACCGTCGACAAAAAAAAAATGAACTGATTTCGCTAGAAGGTGCTAATATCCCAAAATATCACAAAATCTTGCTGTAGCGAATCTCGCTTAAAATATCGCTGCAGGCACTTTCGCTATATTTTTTATATCGCTTTGTCTCGATAAAAGCTCCGGCTTTATTTTTAAAGTCAATCCATTGCAGCCGTAACTTGTAAGTCATGGAATTTGTGCAGTTGAGGTCATTGATATGATCTCGGGACACCGTCGAAATGTGTCTAGCAGCGTCGATCCTACTAAAGAGATCTAAATGAGAAAAATATAGATTTGCGTAGTTACGTGTACAGACAGAGACACACACACATATGTAATATATGTATAATATATATATATATATATATATATATATATATATATATATATATATATAATGTTTTCTTTTTTAAAGTACATTAAGTAAAAGAACCCGAATCTCACTACAGGTTGAAATATGAAATTATTGAATTTTCATTTTTTTTATTATTATTAATGCATATATATTAGCAACAGAAAAAAAAAACACAGAAAAAAAAAAATCAATAAATTCTCGAAAGTCGTTAAGAAAAGAGAGAAAGAAAGAAAGAAAATTAAAGTAAAAAATACCTAGAAGAAAAAATACAAATATAAAGAATGAAGCAAACAATCAGATAAAATAAAAGTAAAGAAAACAATTCAAATCAAAATTCCTTTTTAGCTTCATCACAAAAACGACTAGAAAATTCGACTTTCCAAAAGAGGATGACTTAATTTCTCATTCTCATTAGTGTTACTAGTTGGCAATTGGTAGTAAACTAATCTTACAAACTAGTTCGTGTACCTCTTGTATCCATTTCGTCACTGGATACTTATTAAATAACAATTAGCATTATGAATTAATGTGGCCCTTATTTCAGACTTTTGTTGAAGCTTTTCATATTATTTAAAATAAATACTCTGTTTTGTCCAGTCTATGATTTAGGAAATGTTCAGTGAATTTGAATTCTCTCCCCACTAATCCACAGTTAATCTAAGTAAAACTTGAGAATAAATAGATCTTCGGTTATCATATTATCTTCTTTTATGCCCATTAGAATATTTTATTTCTTCATTTTCGGCTTACTCAACTTAAGCTTAAACAATATCTACGTATATGCGATGCATAATGTAAAGAACAATTGAAACAATTGTATTTCGAATAAACTAATTCATATTTTACTTTTGATTTAAAATGAAAAGTTAAAAGGTCAACAGCTGATTCAATATGCATTTATAGAAGAGAAATTTGTAGCGAGATGCCTTGGTGATAGATTGAAATAGTTTACGCTCCTCGCTGGATGAACAAAGATTGCTTTTCTGATTGGCTGCTTAGCCCGTAGAATCGTGTATGAGAACCACTTCTCTCTCAGCAGTATCCTTGGAAACAAGCACTTTGCCTACAACTTTTGGGGTTTCACAAATATAAACTAATATATGGAAGCATATAATAAGAAATATTTACCTTTATACGTTCAGAAACGTTGGTGTTCCTGAGTGGCTTCTAAATACGCAGTGCTTGCAAAAAAAAACAAACAACAAAAAAACCTAAAATCTGCGATTCATTTAAACTAATATTGAACGTTTTGTTTGTGGTGGGGTGGTGTTTCACATTTCGGAAATTGCAAAAATAAGGGTCAGGTTAATAGTGATATATTTTCTCTAAAATTCTCGAGTAGATGAATTAGATTTTTAGTATTAAATTCAAACCTGAAATTTGTCTTCTGGTTAGCTCCACGGAGAGGGCATATGAAGCGTATGGTTCAAACTATTAGATTTTACAAACACTGAAATCTCAGGACTGCATTATCTGCCAACAATTTCACCAAAAGTAATTCTTTCACAATTATTCGTCAAAAACTGCGTCTTTAACGTAATTAAAAGGGTTAAAAATAGGTACCTCCACAAATTCGTGGTATATATATATATATATATATATATATACTAATAAAATAAAAACGATTTATCGTCATGTGACTTATTTTTCTTTCTCTTCCTCCCCTTTTAACTTCTTTATTATATCTTATTTGTTGGGTCTTTCTCTTTTTACAACTTTCCTTTTTATTCTTATTTTTTCTTAACTACACTTAACAAAATATTTACAATAGAGTGATTAAAATGACTTAGACTATTTACAAAAAGAAGACTCCTAAAATGCGGTATGAATAATTTGGGATATTGATTGATACATTTAAATTCCGTTTAAAAACTAAGAGAAATAACATTTAACTAAAATTGCTTAAAAATAAATTAAGCTATTTACATGTTAAATACTAGTTAAAAAAAAAAGAAAGAAAATATAATAACGTGTAAATTTTAGATAAAATAGGTTACTCCCAAAAAATAATCCTTAATGAAAGAAAATTGTTTATAACTAAGAGAAAATAACATATAACTAAAATTGCTTAAAATAAATTAATCAAGATATTTCTTTACATATTGAATAATAGTCAAAAGAAAAAATAGCGTGTAAATTTAGTTAAAATAAATTACTCATAAAAAAAAAATTATCCTTAAAGGAAACTGATTGAAAAATTATTATTATTACTAATTATAAATCGAAAAATTTATTACGATTTACGAAACTCGTATATTTTTAAAAGAATTTTGTAGTGTGCCGATTTTTGGACATACAAACGGTCATAGACGCCATTATCAGAAAATAAAAGCCATAACTATCGTAAATTTAAAGCCAAAAGTATCTAAAATTCAATAAAACATTAGATTACGGAGAATATTTTCTTAATTTTTTAAGATTACAGAATACTTAAAAAATAATACATAAAAGACGCTCACGTTATATTCAATTATTTTTTACTGCTAAATCCTCCATAGACCAACGTTAGATAACCATTAATCTGCCATCAGGCTGTCAAACACGTCAACAGTTGAATAAATAGCTGCCGCTGTATTAAAAAAATGCATTTCTACATTTTAAACTTAAAGTAAATATTTGTTTAAAATCCCTATACTTTAAATCACCTAATACTCAGCAAATAAATTTTCAAGAAAGTATATTTTATTTTTGAATGATTTTTTTTTAATAAGGAGAATTATATTGAAATGATGGAATGCTAAAAATGGCGCTAAATTCAAAAATTTCAGAAATTTCAAAACGAAAACTCCTTACAATCAATTTAAATTAATTTTGAAATACAGCAAAGTATTTCCTTATTCGGAAATAATAAATTTAATCTATTAATTTGAAATTAAAACTAAAAAGATTCAAGAAAGATGTTTTACTTTTAAAAATTCCTTTTAAACCTTAGGTATCGCGAATTTGTAGATAAAAACCTAGATAAAAGCATTTACAATCTCTAATTGTAAAGTTGAAGTTTTAGAGAAATTCGAAACAATAAGGACACCTATATTTACCATCAGAAAGAAATAGTTGAAATTTCTAGGACACATAATGAGGAAAGATGACTTGGAGAATTTGACACTCAGAGGGACCAAGGAAAATAATGCATAACTTATCTAACGAAATTAAATGTAAATGACTGAGAGATTAGGGTTTAGGAGAGAAGACAAAAAGATAAAAATTTCTGAGTATTACAAGTGATACGAAAATGAGGAGAGCCATAATCGCCAACGTCCTTAATAGTCACGACACATAGAAGAACTGTGATTTAAGGAAGGAAGGAAGGAAGGAAGGAAGGAAGGAAGGAAGGAAGGAAATAAGCAAAAGCGAAAAATAACTAAAAGATATAAAGGAGAAAGGAAGGAAAAAATGAGATAAAGAACAAAAAACGTAGGGAAAATTGTCAATAACGGAATAACTCACAACCAATATACACAAACTCACACACGAATAGATAGATAGATAGATAGATAGATAGATAGATAGATAGATAGATAGATAGATAGATAGATAGCATTCGTGATTACACACATCCCGTTGCGTCTGTCGAAATTCATTGGCCATCACCTAACGGTATTCAGATCGACTTTATGATCTCTATGTACTTTCAGCAAGCATCGATAAAAGTCGGATGATTTCGTTTCTTGTCTTTTCCCCCCCCCCGGGGGAAATGAATGATATAATTCTAATCCAGAAACACTTTCATAACACGCATTTTGCCAGACTGTCGTTCAGCTGCTACGACAAAAAGTATTATGAAAACGTTTAATCTCTACTGGCTTGCTTCTCATACCGATCGTGGACCAACATGATAAAACGGCAGGTATTACTTTTGGAGCAAGCCTTACACACATGCGGACACAATCTCGCACACACACGCACACACACACACAGACACAAACACACCCACACACATAAAGATAGACATAGACAGCTAAGTGTCTGATAAAATCGTTATTCCTGAAGGATCAATACTGATATGAAAATAACGGAAATGTAAATTTAGATAACGCTTTAATGTTTATCTTATGAAGTAACAAGACGCAACAGCGAAAAGAACTCCCTGGGAAATTTGATCTCATTGAACAGACGGATAAAGAATATATTTGTTTTTTTCCTGCGGCCTATAGAGAATTAGATACATATTTAGAGATGTATATTAAATGTGAATACGGTACTGAGTGGCGTAACTATGATCAGCACGATACACCGAGTTCAAATTCAAACTGATGTTGTTTACGTTCACTTGGAAATGATGCCTTTAGGAATGTCATGACCTCATCTTCACTTAGCTGGTAGCATGCTAAGTGGGCTGTTAGTGGCTGAATGTGCATACCACTCTCCCATAACTATATTAACTGTGAAAGTATAGTAATACAAAAGATTTCCTATAACTGACCTTGACAGGAACTCAAAGAAATATAAAAATATGTCAAAAGTTATTTATTTATAGTAAGAGTTGTAGCCACTTGTTCAAGGTGGATATTCCCAGATTCTCAACAGATGAACGAAAATACAGATAGTAATCAAACCTATAAATACATTGTTTCCACACACCGATACACACACACACACATATATATATATATATATATATATATATATATATATATATATAAGATGATGGTGAAAAATATTAAGAATAAAATAATAATTGCAATATTGAGAACAATGACAATGGTAAAACGCACTCCTAATATTGTTGGGGAGAATATGAAGTAGTAATGAATAATAATAATAATAATAATAATAATAATGGTAAAGTGTAACCCGGATAAAAGAAAGTTGTCGGGACCGGAGAAGAAGTCTCTTATATCCGGGTTTCTCTTATATCCGAGTTTGGTCTATTTTATATACATTAACACAGGCTCTAATTTGGGACCAGAGAAAATCTCTCTTATATCCGGGTTTCTCTTATATCTGGGTTTCTTATATCCGGGTTACACTGTAATAAAAGGAGTAGTAATTAACAATAATGATAACAATGGTAGTAAAATAAAAATAATAATAGTAGTAGTAGTAACAATAATAATAAATAATGATAATAATAGCTAATATTAAATAATAATAAAATAAAATAACAGCAGTAGTTAATAATAATAAATAATCATAATGATGGAAGTGGTAATAAATAATAAAAGTGACGATAATAATGGAAGAGATAATAAATAAAAACATAATTGAAGTGGTAATAACTAAATAATGCAGTTAATGGTAATAATAGTAGTAAAAAATAAATAAATAATGACAATAATAAAAACAAATACAATGGTTAAAAGTTGTTGGGGGAGGATATGAAGTGATAATAATGGTAATAATACGTACACCTTATAATGTACACTTGTATGTATGTATGTCTACGAACGTCTGAGTGTCATCCCAAAATGGACACAGAGGAGAATTCCCCCCTCCCCAGCAGTACGACCAAACATAATCAAACAAAAACTGCCATAAATAACTACACTTTTTAAAGCGTGAAACCTAGGGTTACAAACTCATATCCATACAACTAAATATGTTTAGCCCTATCACTGATACTGAGCACTTTCCAATAATCACCACGCATATATAATATATAGAGAAATATTATACAAGACTGTGATTTTTGCGTGTGTATTCGATTTTCTGCTTTATATTTCTGGGGGGAATGGATAGTGAGAACTGTCTATTCTAGATAGGTTACGCTATGAGTAAATAGATGGACACACTGGCTTCTATAGCCTTGGGTGGTAACTGCTCTAGGAGAAGGAAAACACTGATTCAAAACCGGACTGGAGGCAAAACTTCATGGGCAGATAGGGGCTCTGAAGCCTTACAAAGCAACCTATCTAGGAGAAGGTTACTCCAAAATATAACCCACATCCTTGCTCGTCGCTTATTTCGTGGCAGCTTTTTATTATTATTATTATTAGTAGTAGTAGTAGTAGTAGTAGTAATGGTGCTGGTGGTGGTGGTGGTAGTAGTAATAGTAATAGTTGTAATAGTAATGGTGCTGGTGGTAGTAGTAATAGTAGTAGTAGTAGTAGTAATAATGGTGCTGGTGGTAGTAGTGATAGTAGTAGTAGTAATGGTGGTGGTGGTGGTGGTGGTAGTGGTGGTGGTGGTAGTAGTAGTAGTAGTAATAATGGTGCTGGTGGTGGTGGTAGTAGTAATAGTAGTAGTAGTAATAATGGTGCTGGTGATAGTAGTAATAATAATAGTAGTAATGGTGCTCGTGGTGGTGGTGGTAGTAGTAGTAGTAATAGTAGTAGTAATGGTGCTGATGCTAGTAGTAGTAGTAGTAGTAGTAGTAGTAATGGTGCTTGTGGTAGTAGTAATAGTAGTAGTAGTAGTAGTATACACAGGCGATAAAAATACAAGTTTATTCTAATTTCCAGTATCCGATATTTTTTGAGAAAAATATTTGACATGGATTTATTTAATTAAGAAATTTTTTTATATCCATCTCATATATTCTTGAAAACCGTAATGCAAAAAAAATAGCACTGATTTTATTACTTTATGTTTGATAAGGACATATTTTTGACAATGATTCAGAAAAAAAAATGTATATTTTTTTCATATCGAATAAACACACGAACAGATAAAAGCCAAAAGTACATTTCATCATATATATATATATATATATATATATATATATATATATGTACTCAAATGAAAATCAAGTATATTGTAAGTATGTCGTTGGGTGGGGTGGGGGGATTAAATGAAACAAGCATACCTTCTTTTTATCCCACTTCAAATGAAACCAAAAGGATTTTTTGTATGAATATAACGGGACATAATTTCCGATTTCTGGTTTAAAATGAAATCAATTGATCCAAATCGCCTGAAGCTATCAAAAGGTAGCAGAATCGACTGATCTCCTAATTTTCTATTTTTCCTAATTTTCTGGTCAAGTGTTTATGCTCGAAAAATGATTTTAAAATAATTTAAAGCTCTGGCATTGAGAATTTTTTCTGGAGTGCCTTTTTGGCATACTTCCTTGACAAAGTGTTCAGATCTTACGTGAAGTGCTACGTCCTTCGAAAGGACCTCTTCAGACTAAATAATATTTTTTACTGGTGGAACAATATATACGTGGGGAGAGGGAGTTGAGTACCTCGAGGTCGTGTAATGTTTAGCAAGCTTGTCTCGCTAGAACAATCACGACTGAGTAGTGAGTTCGATCCTCACTGGGTGTCCCCTTACTTTCGGCCTTGTGCCACATATAAGCTACGCTTGGAAAATCGCTAAAGAAAGGAACGCTAGCAGATGCAGATTTTTTTTTTTTTTTCATTTCGGTCGTCCAATGTCTTTCGATTCACAACCTAACTGACCTAATTTAGCTTTCGACACTTTTTATCACTGTTGTTTTTAAACATTTTAGTAGCAGTTGTTTTTTTTTTCAAAAAAAAGTTATATGCTATATAGTGCTGGACGTACATTTACGATGGCCTGATTCGACAGTGCGTGTAGACACACTGGGCACCAGAAATTAAAAATTTAAAGTTAAGAACCATTGCAACTTCGGCGTTTTTCTCGATTCTTAATTATAACCGGCGACATTTGTGTTTTTGTCTCCTAATATAGATAGAAATAACCGCCAGGTTAAAACGTCCCCCCCCACAGGATGAGCACACAACAAACAACTAAAGTCAGTCGCAGCCCGGGTTACCATAGAGATGGTGGAGAGTTCAGGACTTCTTCCGAGTTTAAGGACGAAACAAAGCCAAGCAATGAATATAAATGATTCTAACAGTAAAGACATTCTTTTGCTTGAAGATGTACTTCCGAAGGTCGAAACCCGTTAACACAATTTGTTTTCTCACTTTGTCATGACATACCATATACAAGTATATATAAGAAGTATTCAAAAATTCCTTAACCACTCAATTTTATAAGCTAGGATATATATATATATATATATATATATATATATATATATATATATATATATTGTACAAAACCGTACAAAAGTAGCAAATCTAAAAATTTTGCACACGAGTAATAAATACTGCTATATATATATATATATATATATATGTGTGTGTGTGTGTGTGTGTGTGTGTGTGTGTGTATTAGCAGATGTATTTTTGTGCTAACAGGCATTTGAATATCCTCGCATACACATGTATACATTCATATACATATTTTTACATATAAAACTTTCAATTTATAAGCATATAATTTAGTGCTATTTTGCAACTGTTTATTTATACTTTATTTTGTTTTTTTTTCTTTGAATTTCAGAAATTCTGTCCGAAAACGTCATTAAAATCAGAGAAGTAAATAAATCGTAAGTATTGTCTCTTATTCTAATCTGTTCGCATCTAATTTCAGCCAACCTTCTCCAGTAACTGTCAATCAAAAGTTAATGCATTACCCAAGGGATACATTTTCATATTTCTTTAGAATTTAATCAATATCTTTCTTTCTCATCTTATGTTTCTTGTTCATTTTGGGCATCAGTTTGTTTCTATTGAACTCTTTTATTATTCTCACGTTTGCCTGAACTCATTCTCCGACCGTCTTCGAATATTTTTGTTCCGTATTTGCCTCGCTGTACTCTCGGATATCAACCAACTCGTGAGGCGTTCTTTTTACTTACTTACGTCATTTAAGTCGCTGTTTAGAGTTTTTTCAATATTGTCACTGCCATGTTTTTTTTTTCATCCCCGACTTATTTGTAACAATTCTACACGTGCCATCGTTTTTCTATATTCTATATTTTCCAATACATTTCTTCATAAAATAGAATAACTTAATTTTAGATCTATATTTCTAAAATTATTATATTTCTATAATATTATATTATACGCGATCTGCGGTACGTGATTACATGTTGTCACTATTGGTTGTTGAAAATCCATAATTTCTTACATTATTTCCATACGCGATCTGACATAAGTGATTTCATGGTGTCTCCATTTTATTGCAATTCTCAGATCGTCATTACATGATGGTTGTTTAGTAACATTGATCAAAAACATAATTTCCGGATAGATTATTTCTGAATGAGTAATATTTCATTTCCTAATATATTTAAAATATGATTAGTGTTTGTATTATTAGTGCATTGAAACAAATAAAACAAAGATGAATACACAGACGTAGTTGGAGAAAAGAAAGAAACAAAGCTATATCGTCATATTTGAGATTCTGTTGTTGTTGGTATTTGTGGCCTAATAAGTAAAGCAACTGCTCTAGCAGGTAAGCTTTCCGAATAAAATCGAAGCCAGTTTTTATCTAGTTTATCATTTGTTTCAAGTAGGGATTGGATATTAACAGTTACTGAATGCGAAAGAAATCTACATAAATACAGTGTAACCCGGATATAAGAGAGTTGCCGGGACCGGATAAGAATTCTCTTATATCCGGGTTTCTCTTATATCCGGGTTTGGTTTATTTTGTTTACATTAACACAGGCTCTAATTTGGGACCAGAGAAAATCTCTCTTATATCCGGGTTTCTCTTATACCCGGGTCTTTTATATCCGGGTTACACTGTATGATGGCACATTCCTGTTAACTTAATAAGAACATGACTGAGAAAAGGCATATATTAGCATTAATATTAATTAACTTCTCAATCTGTATCTTATATTTTCTCTCAACTTTTTATTTCTGATTTATTCCTCTGAAGGAAACTGTGAAAAATCAAAACATTATAGAAGAATTGTAAAAAGCGTTTACTCAAATACGGATATACATAATAAATTATTTCTTTTTACTTTCAAAAGCAATTAGCAAGTCTTGTTTGCAGAAAGTGATAGGTAGGCTACCATACAACGTGATACAAACTCGGGAAGATAATTGAAGTATGTCAACCTGGCCTAATCAGAGTTGATTTTACAACTTTGATTATGAATGACGTGGTCACGTTAATATCTACAGGAGATCGACATATAAACTACAGTAAATTCAGAAAGACTTGAGAGAACCGTTAAAAACTGGTGACGACGGAAAAATTCATGAAGTATCTGTGCACATTTCGTCAATCCCCACGTCGTATGTTCTGTGCAAAGTACGATAACTTGACGCTTAAAAAGTTACTTGAGTTACTTAGCTATGAGAGAATAGCAGAACGACAAACGAAAGATATCTGCAAATTATCTTTAAATGAGTCACAAGATCGAGCAACAATTAATCAATCATAAAAGAATCAGAGTTAAGTAATTACGTGAGAGTTGAATGATTATTCAAGGTCATGAATATTCAAGAAATTTATTCAAGGTTAGTCAAGGTTAATTTTTTCTGAAAGATAAAACAGCGATAATAAATTTTCCGCTTTTCACTGGTCTCCCTGTAGTGTATTCTGTATGCCATTAGTATGAAATGTTTTATTATTCAGAATAAAAACGTAAATAAATTGTGTCACTCCAGATTGTTATATTAGGTAATATTTCGATGATTTTTAAATTCATTATCCTTAATTAAATTTCAAAGTAATGTGTTGCTTTTGTAATAAAGATAGTAAATAGTGTAAAAGTAAAACTTAAACAGCGAATAAAAAAGCGAAGCTTAATTTCCAACAATCAATGTAATTTAGAAGTACATATATTGTAAATGTAATTTGTAGTATATATGAAGATCTTGCGATGTTAGTTAACAATTAAAGGAAAACTATTTTAGATGCCTTAAAGGGATATAGGATTCTATGAAATCTAGAGAAAAAGTGAAGATAAGCTTTATATTAAAGTAGTAGCACATATTTTAAATGGTTAGCATAACTAGATCAACCTTATATTGATTAATACAGTTGGTTTGAGAGTATTTTAACCCTAGCAACGTCATGTAACCTTACCTCCAAATAGTAATATAGCTGAAGAGAAATCGGATTTGGCCAAGATGCTTTCATTTATGATTTGGCAGTTGGAATAATGACGGGTCACATCGAAAAGGGACACTTGCCTCTGCAGATGACTTGGGCATTTCACCAAAGGAGAAATCTCTATAACAAGAGCGATATTTCTACAAATTTTATTTCTATCTTTAATTAACTTATGCTATTTCTCTCTCTCTCTCTCTCTCTCTCTCTCTCTCTAACACACAGACGTACATACACAGAGGTTTATATATATATATATATATATATATATATATATATATATATATATATATATAATGATAAATTAAAAAACATCTTAAAATCCATATTGGTTATATTTTATTTCATGAATATTGTTATATTCATCTTTTCAGACCGAATGTTTTTAAGAAATAGAATCAAACCAGACAGACAGATATACCAGGATAAAAAAGAGAAACGGAAAAAAAAGAATAAAAAAGAAATAAAATTATATTAATACTAATAATAAAAAAGGAGCAAAGAAAAATAAAAAAGTAAAAAATAAAATATTTTTTTAAATTAAGGCCAGAAAGAAAGAGAGAGAGAGAGAGAGAAAGAGTGAGAGAGAGAGAAAGAGAGAGAGATAGAAAGAGTGAGAGAGAGAGAAAGAGAGAGAGATAGAAAGAGAGAGAGAGAGAAAGAGTGAAAGAAAAGAAGAAATAAATAAATGATGTGCCAATAGCACAAATAAATAAATACATAGAATGATGTAGAAAAATCCTTAAAAGGGCTGAAACAAGTTAATATACCGGGTAAGGAAGGAATATATATATATATATATATATATATATATATATATATATATATATATATATATATATATATATGCATGAATTAATGTCTTCAACATTTCACCTGATGGCGACAATGCATCCAACCAACGCAGAAGTTATTTTTGCAGCATTACAGGCTCTCTTACTTATATTTATTTTCCTTTTAAATAAATTCCAGATCGTTCTATAAAGTATACAACTATTTAGTATTAATGAAAAATGCCTATTCGGGCAAAATGTCCTGTTCAAACTAATCCATTAGTAAATTCGTGCACTTAACTCTATGTTCCTTCTACTTTACAAAACAGTCTGCACCGTAATTTTTCTAGATTCCCATAAGTTAACGTACGCATTAGGTTACTGAGCATGCAATAGCCACAAAGTACACAAGCTACCTCAACGGAACCGCACTAAAGACTGTTTACTAACGCTCGATATAATATATTTTTACCTTGTAATCTTATCAAAAGCTAACAATTGCTCTAATATTCAGAAAGACGTCAAAGGTTCATTTCAAAACATTGAGATAAATTTTCAGATGTTTTTTTTTTATCTTTTAGCTTCGAAGGGTACTTATAGAGATAGTTGAAAATTTTGGGACATATAATTAGGAAAGAGAGCGTGGATAATTTGACACTCACAGGACATACTTAAGACAAATGGTACAGTGGGAAATAGGAGAGTCATCTGCCTAATAAGCTTGTATAAATAGCTGGAAGAACGGGGAATGAAAAAATAATAATAAAAAAAATCTTTATAAAGATCGACAAAGCTACTTTCTTATTTTATGTGCCAAGTCCTTTCAGGGTTTATGAGGTCATGGATCTCCACAAGACCCTGTCTTTTGTAACATTTCACCCTTTACCATTCCATCTTTGTCTTTCTTCTACCACCCATTCGCACAAACTTTGATATGTTTGTTACTCACTGTTTCCCGTTTATTTCTCTTGCCTTAAGTATTTTCTAAGTTAAATTCTCAAGTTCCTCTTTCCTCAGAATTTCTACCAGAAATTTCAGTATCCACTTTTGGGGGAAAGTTTAAGTTTATTTTTTGTGCTATTTTCATTTAGACCTCTTCGTTGTTGCCTTATTATGTCTATTGTTTTCGTCCGTAAAGCATATCTCTGTCATTTCAAGTCTCTTCTTCAGCTGCAACGAAAGTGCCCGGCATTTACTGCCATAGAGCAATTCAACATTCGTTTCCTTTTTAAACAATAGTTTCGTATTTTTTAATGCTTTATTTTGTTCTTGGAAGTCATCTATCGCTATCCATTTGCATATCAATGTGTCGATATAGAGCCACAAAGAACTCGATAACTCTATTTGACATCTGTTTGTGCATGTACGATAGACACATATCACGTCACAATTTGCCTAACTAATGAAATTGAGAGAGGTGTTGATTTATATAAATAAATGGTAATTTTCACCCAGTAAAAAGCTCGAAAGCTACTGAAGTTGGTGTTACTGTTAAAATGCTTATGATGAATGAGGCTTATTGAAGAGAAGAAAGGGAAGATTATGAGAATAAGGAGGATAGATAACTATTGACGCATGACTTGAAGAGGTTAAGGTGGAAGGTTGCCATCGCGAACGTCTGTTCCACAACATGTTACTTCTTGGTATAAACGCTGTTTGAGTAGAACATTCTTCTTCTATCTCAAATGACGGGAAATGAGTGTGATTATACTCCGTGGAAGTTGCATGCCGTGTTTTCGTCCTAAATATCCGAACAGGTGAAAAAAAAAAGAATGGAAATCATCTGAACATTTTCCTTTGGAAATTGCGATATAATAGCGACAGGCTTACAAAGTTGCGTCTGTGGAAAGGTATTATAGCGAGAAAAATAAGCCATCAGCCACTAGACCATTTAAATGACTTTGAAATCTATCAATGCTGCGAGAGTGAGGATTGGGTAAGGCTAGCCCAGCAATAACTCGTTTGGGACCAAATCAGATTCTTTTAATGATTCTCATTGGAGTGATATTATTATTTTATTAAAACTTTCGATCAAAGTTAGAAAACCAGGAATAGACATAAAGAGTTCTATGTACGCATTGTTAAAGTCCATTCCTCTAAATTTATATTCTTTACTGGTAACTCGCTTTCATGAGCTCCATTAAACTAATTTCCTACTATGACTTTCATAATACTCTGGGTTATATACTGTAATGCCAGAGAAGGTCTGCGTATATTTATACCATGCATTAGATATACTTTAACTTTATCAAGGCTCAAACACCAAGTAAAATCGCAGGTTGAGAAACTAACTAAACCAACGTAAATCGTAATGTATTCAACCTGGTATTACATCGTAGATAGATAAGAAAATAGAAACCCCATACAATAACCTAAAAGGGATTATTTTATTTGACTGCCAGGCTCTTTCCTCTTACGAATTCTCTTATCAGCACCGAGAAAACATGCCTGGCTCCCATGTACTGAAAATTCTACCATTTCTTTGCGTCATGCAAACTGTCTTGCAGGAAAGATAACACTTGCAAATTGAATCGAACATTATAAGTGCATGGACACTGTTCGTCTTTTGTTGCCCGCTTGAGCTTGGAATCGGTAGAATTCAGCGAAGCGAAAATTTAATCAGATTTTGCAACTCCTGGATTAGACACAATTCTTGCGCAACCTAAGCTTCCTGTTCTCCCCCCCCCCCTCCTCATACCGAATTCCCTCCACTGAAATTCCTATTTTTCCATTTCAAAACATTTCCCACAAATACTGATTTATAATTCTTTCTTTAGATTCTGTCAGTTCTTCTTGGGTTTTCACCTTTTTTTTTTCTTCGCAGTCTTTTGAGGTTTCCCCACAACTTTCTTTACCTTTTCATTTGCAAGGAATGTTTAAGCATTATCACCTTATTTATATTATTTATTTATTGTTTTATCTTTAATATTTCATCGTCTTCCGTTCTTTTATTTTATGTTTTTTCTTCCATCCTTCAGCTGAATATTAGTTTCTTTTATTTATTTATTTATTTATTCCTTTTTGTTCTTCTTTATTTATTTCTTTTTTCTCCTCACATCGTTTTTTTTTCTTTCTTTTCTTTATATCTTCATTCAACAGTAATTCCTTCTTTTCTTTTCGTTTATCTGCTTTTATTTTCCTTCATTTAAATCCGGAGCACCCGGTGAGGACTGAACTCATTACCGTAGTAAGAGCCTATGAGACTAGCTTTTTAAATGCTACCCACTGAGGTATCCTACGTATATATAAGATTTGAATATATGTCTGGCTACCAACTTTATATGAATAAATTTCATCCGTACCTCTCATGTGCAAAGACCAATAAAAAATAATCTCGTTTGTTTTTATCAAAATTAACTGTAGTTATTAGACACCTAAGAGAGTATTTTATCAAAAACAAATCTCAACATCTCTCTTCTGTATCGAACATTATGGCATGCCAGTAACGAATGGTTTTAGAACAAAGCGCAAGATTAGTAATTAAGGCGTAGTGAACATAATCAGCTTTATTTAGCCAATTATGTCCTTGTAATTATTTCACCACTAGATACGTTCAAGTCAGCTGTTGTAAATATAATTAAAATATATACATTTGAGTTTCGAATAGACGCACCAGCATGATTGTTCTTTTTTGCAGAAATATCCACCTGGTACAATCTTATTTAAATCACACTTTTTATTAAATATTCTGGAAAGTCCCCGACCCCCGACACCGAGAGTTAAGCTTTAATCAATCTAGGACAATTACTTTCAGTGCAGGAAAATATAAAAATAATTAGAAAAAATATAAACTATTTACAGCCATCACGTCTATTCAGTAAGACCAAGGTCATGGCCGTCAGTAAGAAACCAAAAAAACTAGACAATATCATCGATAGGACCCAGCTAAATCAAACCAGTGACTTCAAATATCTGGGCAGGATATTTACTGAAAACGGTGAACTAGACAGAGAAATCGAGACCAGATGTCAGAAAGCCGACGCAGTCAGTTACCACCTTACCTCCCCTTCAAAAACATCCGAGCATTTCCATGAGCACCAAGGCAAATCTCATCATCATTTTCCTACCAACGCTGACATACCAGTGCCAGACATGGCCCCTAAAAAAAAACCTTGAGAGGAAACTGATCACTTGTGACATGAAATGGTTGAGAATAGCAGTGAACAAGACCAGGCGAGACAACGTCAGGAATGGTAGGAGCAATACCAATCATACAATACATCGAACGACAAAGGATCAAGTGATTCGGATACATCATTCGTATGCCTATCAACCAACCAGCCCTATGAGTATACACCCTCAGGCACTCTGGCTGGAGAGCGAGAGGCAGACCAAGAAGACACTGGAGCGATTCAAAGGCAGATACTCTCAGAGGCCACGGGATCTCTCTCCTCTAGCCCGCTCGACTTGCTGCTGACAGACGACTGTGTCTCCCCGCGACCCCTAACTGCACAAGCGGAAGGAAAAACTAAACTAAACTTCTATTTCAGTGTATTTCCGTGTAAATTAATATAATCCACATATATTTATCTCACGCTTTTATGGTTACTATAGATTATATGCTATGTTTATCAAAGTGTGTTTGAAATTGGATTCTGCCTACTTGAACTTATTTTGCTTGAACCTTATCTGCCACATTAATATATACCCTGATAATGGTACAGTTACTGAGATGCCACAGAAAAGTGAAGAAGAAAATAAGAGTCAGCACGGTGCCAAACCAATTTTCTAAGAAATTAAGTTATTACCCAGAGGTTAGCAACAACTCTCAGAAATATTGTCGACTTTCACAGGGACCAGTGATCTTGAAATATATCCACAGCAACTGAAAAATCGACTATTTTTGTCCGTTTGCGTCACAAATTTAGGCAACTGAAACCCTTATTTGTTTATTTAATATTCACCCACCCCTAAACATTACCACAAGTCTAAGAATAGTGCTAATGTTAAGGAAAATATTAAGAAAAGTTGGATTTAATGCAGTTGTCAAATAAAAATTTGATTATTGTTTCAGCATCCACTACCGCTAATACTATCAGAATATGTCATGGTTAGAAGATGTGGAGAGCCATAGTCACCTATGTCCTGAAAGAACATGGTTAGCAAAGAATGATGATTTCTGTTTGAATTTCTGAGATTACGCGTTATCATTATTTACATTATTATCTATAAGCGGACTATTGTCCTCATCTTTGTTATTTTTATCAGAAAGTAGGAACTGGGCGAGCGATAACTGAGCAGTAATAAAATGAGGATTAGACGAGATATCCCTGGACATGGGCCGGAGAAATAGAACAACCTTCCCCCATTGAATAAATAAAGTGTATAGTTCGAATTTTTCTGAAGTTAAGCCGAATCAACCCACACCTGATGAAGGCCTCGGACATAACAACTGAAACGTTGTGATAACAACAACAAAGATGAGGAAAACAGTTCGTATGTAAATAACAATGTATGGATTAGAGTTAATGAAACTTTTTACATTTTTTTATTAAATACTTTCCGTAATATCAGCGTTTATTTTAAACAGCTGTTTGTACTTATTTTTTCCTCTATTATGCGAAATCCTGGTACCCCACAAATTACTATCCGTTTTAGGTCTAAGGTTGCCCCCTTACCATCCACCCAGTCTCTATTCTGCTGTCTATTTACACAAATTTTTAGGTAGATGATTTGCTGATTTCGTCTGTCTCTCTTGCCTGTCCTGTACGTGTCAAAGTTTTAAAGTCATTTTTACTCATTCGAGTCCAAGACAATTTCAGTTGTCTCTTTCTGATTGTACACATTAGGTTTCCTTCTTTGTATTAGTTTTCGTCTTTGTATTATTTTCCTTCATTTTTTCCTACTTAGACCTGCATCGTTGCAGACATACTTTATCCATGGATTTCTCAACCTCCTTCTCTAGAAGCATATCATCGTCACTTCCGGTAGCTTCTTCATCTGGCAGGCAATTGCCCAATGTTCGGCTTGACATTTTTTCTTTCTAAGGACATATCTTATATCTTTCTTTCCGGAAGTCAGCCTTCGCTATTCCAATCCGCCTTCAGATTTCTGTCAAATTTTTCGTTTTCTCTTATGACAACTTTTAGATAATTTAATTCCTACTTTCTAATAAAAAAAGTTCCTAATTAAAAACAAGAAATGCTAATGTATTGTCTATAACGTTAAAAGATGTATTAATGTTTTATCAAAGAAGCATGTTTAAATATAAAACCATTCCTTCAAACCTGTATATAGTAATGGCAGAAGTGATTTCCTTAAGATAAAACTGCATCCGATAAATTTTGTTTAATTTGTTATCCGCTTTTTTTTCTAAGGAAATGAAGGAAGCCTAGAATGTGACAAGGATTTGGTTTTTATTTGGAAGTGAACGGATTCAAGTTAAAAATAAAGATTACCACACATAAGTGAATAGAGCTCAGAGGCTGAGACATAGTCTCTAAATTTGGATACTATGATTTGATTTTCGCCGACTTGTGACATTTTTTGTATGCTTTTAAAAGAAGCTGGATTAACTTTAGCGACTCGTGAGAAGAAAATCGATTCGTAATTTACAAATGCATTGACTTGGACTGCGATCTGACAACAATGTTCGAAACTAGAATGATTAAGAATAGCTTATATGATTCTGAACGATAGCAAAGAAAAATAGAAGCTTCTTTTATAATTTATTTAAAACATATGTCGTAAATCAGGATGTATGACAAATTTTTATTTCTATTATATTAGCTTACTTTTGAATCAATTCTAAATGGAGTTTAGAGGTAGAAAATTCATATTTCTTCCTGGAAAGGACGTTTATCCGTGATTTATAAATGGGGTTTCTACGTTAGACATAGAAACGTTAATATGTCGAAAGTGCTTAGGTGTGTCAAGTAGTTTAAAGATATTTAGTAATCTCAGTTGAATGTAGTAAATTGTTTAATGCTTAATGGTTAACAGAGAATCGGAAAGAGGAATAATTGTAAAAAATACGATGCTGCACTAAAATTTGAACAAATAACGTCAATTTTGTTTTTTTTAATGGCTTCTTGGTTGAACCAAGAACCGTTCGGACAGATCATAATTCAAAATGAAGTAGGTAAATAAAATGATATTAATAGATTGGCCCTTATACATTATTATTATTGTGATACATAAAAACAACAAAAATATCTTATAATTAATTGTGTCTTCTTTATGTCAGGTATCTCTTCAGAGCGTCGACGATTATAGTTCTCGACAATATTCTGTCTATTGTTGCTCTCAACAATACATACTCCTTTATGGCTAGTCTTTTTATTTGTCGTATCACTTCTTCCATCCTTTTACTCAAAGTTGTCAAATAGATTGCATACGGCCTTCCTCTAGCTCGAGGGGTCTGCTGTGTGAGTGTTAAAGCGTAAATAATTCTTAGTGATTCATTATGTCTACTAACATATTAAACTATGTCTATATCTCTGAGATGAGGTATTAGGATTATTTACATCATTTATATTATTCGGTCTGTTATCCTCAAGAAGTGCGAAAGAAAAGCAATGAATAAAAGAAAAAATGGAACATAAGCTCTGGTAAAAATGCAGTAATAATAACAAAAAAAATGCAACATGAGCACTGGTAAAAAAATTGTTGCTGAGACATTAGGTTTATAAGTCCCAGAAATTCATGCAGAGATGTCCTCAAGAGGATAAAGACGTTGGTTAGATCCAATGAGTAGACCCAAAGTGTTGTCAGTTCATTACCAGGCCATAGCAGTTGCGAACCAAAACTTGTAGAATTTAGTTAACTGAGGCACGCGGAAAAGGCATGGCGCGTGAAACTAGAACCTGAAGAAGGCTGGAGTGTTGTGAATATGGCAATGAACAGTCCGAATAATGTAAATATTTAACAAAGTTGTCTAACGTGACAAGTTGAAGTCATCAAATAGCGCAACAAAAAAATGAGGCTTTCTGGTGGGGTAAGAGGCAAGGTTAACAGTCGGTCAGTCTCGGAGCGTTCGTGATTGTCAAAGAAAATGTCTGATTCCTCGGTAAGCATCATAAAAACATGAGAGGCATGAACTCACGAGAGATACTATATCAGTTCGACAAACGTCATCAGAGTCTAACGGCTTTACTTGAGACGTACTTTTGATCAGAAAAATCAAAGAAAAATACGTCATTACTGTATCTTTTCAGGGTTTTCTTCCTCTTCTTGGCTTCTTTTAACCTCTTTTTCTATCGAGCAATCTCTCTCTCTCTCTCTCTCTCTCTCTCTCTCTCTCTCACACACACACACACACACACACACACACACACTGAACGGCAATTTCTTAGTTCTTATTTGCGTTAAAACTCTTTCGTTTATCAGAACATTTAATGTATTATCAACATTCGTTGATAAAAACATACAGCGGTCTTTGAAATCATTATCTTTTATCTGATTCCATTTTTTCAGGATTCATGCTTATTTAAGATCCATATTGAGATTATTGTAGAAATTATTCCGAAAATCATTTTCATCTTCATTACGAAAGATAAGTTCTCAGGTCACACTAATGCTGTCCAATATTCCGAGCTTTTTTTAAAACTTTTCACCCAAAGCAAGGCGATAATATCACTAAAACTTAAGGGGCTGCTGGCTGTGAAAAAGAAAGAGAAAACTTTAGCAGGAATCAGAAACCCAATTCTAAACAGGAAACAAACCTCTACTCCTGTTCAAAGGATGGAGGAAGTAGCGTGAACAAGGCGATAGGTGAACTATTAAGTTAACGTAATATTCTATGTATTACTCAGATTTGTGATATAATCACTGAGTTCTCCAACACATCTTAGCAGTTTCTGAAATTCTAGAATTTAGTATTATTTAATTTATTCTTACTAATTGTCACATTTAGTTAGATTAGTTAGGGAGTTCGAGTCAACGTTGTTTTAAAGCTTTCTGTGACATCTGGTAAAATAAAAAGACGAAAAGAGCAGAAAATTATTTCAAAAATATAGAAAAAAAAAAAAAAAAGAAAAATACCTCATACAAAAAAGAAATATTTTTACAGGATAAAATATTTCATCCCCTGATAAACAATTGTTTAAAGATAAAACAAAGGGACGTAAAAGAATGATAAAGAATATTAAATGCTATGACTTAAAAAAAGGAAGAACAAAAACGAAAAGTTATTTTGAAAGAAAAATATGCAAAGATTCGAAAACATCAGATAAAATCTTTCTAAAATAAACCTATTATGCTATACATATTTCTCCATTTTGCAGATGAAATATACGACTGAATTTACCCTTTACTCTCTTTTTCTCATATTTACAATAAGGTCTACAACGAACATAAAGTCTTTACCATCAAAAGCGGACCCCATCCTGTCCTATCCGTTCGGGTGAGCAGGAAAAGGGCGAATGTGTATCGATAAGTAAATAGGAAAATTGGATGTAAATCGAGGCAGAAAACGGAAGAAAAATCCCACAATTATGCAAGCTGGTGTTGCATCTAGAAAGAAAACAAAATTGATATCTTTACATCTCCTTTCTTCAGCTTCCCTGAACACCGTCCCCGCCTTTTGGCCACCACCAAATTCATTTTCCGCTATAAACCGCGTGCCTTTGGCACGGCGTATGGATATTTGATCTTCTATTTCTTTTTATAATGCAAAGATAAGAAACAGTGCATTCGGCATGAAAGCCTGCTTTTTTTTTTCATGTGAATGCTCTTTTATCGTACGCTTGGCGCTTCGAGAAACATCGTCAGGTCTTTCACATCGACTTCTGTTGGACCAAGAAAAAAAGAAAAACAAAACAGACAAAACTATTTCAGCGGAAGTGAAAGAAAAACGAACGAGATTGGATTTAAATAAACCTCACCTATTGCATTTTCATAGAGAATATTCAAGGAGTAGGGCATTTCCCGTAAACATATTTTGGGATTTCTTGAATTTTAATGATTAAATAGATGTGGAAATTAAATAGCTGTGGAAATTCTGGTAGAAATTCCATGGTTGTTGACAACAACGTTTATCCTTTATCTCGTGTTTCTTTTTTTTTCTCTCGTTCTTTGCAAGATTCTTTTCATTCTCGAACTTATTACTCATTTATTCATGGAATTATCTAAATTTTATACAAGCCTGAATTAGATATTCAAAAGAATCAATGTAAACACAATTATATTCTACCCTATCCTCTAATTCAGTTTTCTTTAACGTTATCTCTGACCAGTGAATTGTAAACGTGTCACAATTTTTACATCTTCCCATTTTAACAGCCTCCAATCCTACGCTTATTTTTTTTTCATATATCTATCCAATCTCTATCTCTGCCCCTCTCTCTCCCTCTCGAAATATTTTCATTACTACCTCTTCTTTCTCACTCTTTCTCTAAACCCTCCCCCACACATACATATATATATATATATATATATATATATATATTGAGATCTTTCATTAAATAACTTAGACATATTCTGTCTACTTATTTTCAATTGAATCATTTCATATTCACAGAGAAGCTTTTTAGTGTCGTTATTAAAGGACGAGAACAAATCGCTATGTTGATACATATTAATTTATTTCGAGTACTTTCGACGTAGCCCAATGTCATCATCAGGGTGTCATGTATTGTAAGACAAATATTGTAATATTCCTCATTTTCGAAGATAAAATTGCTGTGTTCATCCGAAAGTTATTTTTTTACTTGTGAAGTGAAAAAAGGTGAGTCAGTGCGTGATCACATGACACTGCTCCAAGGGAGGTAACTAAGTATAGTTTGTGGAGAGTTTTAAGAAATAAGTAGTAAACAAATATTAGTTCCAACCTTGGTATTTTAAATTACCTATCGTACACATTTTAGAACAGTAGAGCAAAATTCATAATTAATTTTATTGAGATTTGGTTTCAATTTTTTATTATAGATAGCTTCGATAATTTTCAGTTTATTCTTATTATTATCATGAAAAACTATAGCAGTTTTTCGACAAGAATTTTTCTGAATTGCGAATGTGGACAGGTAAGCAGATGTAAATCTTTAGAGATGTTGGACGCATCATTCAAATGAAAACTCAGCAGCCGAGACAACGTTCATCCTTAACTATAAGAGTCAATATCCATATCAGTGCCATCATAAAAGTTTTCCAATGAGTTTCATATATTCTCTCAGTTTCTCATTTAATATATATATATATGTGTGTGTGTGTGTGTGTGTGTGTGTGTGTGTGTGTGTGTACATATATATATATGTATATATGTGTGTGTTTTGTGTTTGTGTATATATATATATATATATATATATATATATATATATGTGTGTGTGTGTGTGTGTGTGTTTTTGTACATATATATATGTGTGTGTGTGTGTGTTTGTGTACATATATATATATATATATATATATATATATATATATATATATGTGTGTGTGTGTGTTTGTGTGTGTTTATATTTGGGTACATGTGTGTGTGTGTGTGTGTGTGTGTGTGTGTGTGTGTGTGTGTGTGTGTGTGTTTCAGGTACGATTACAAAGAATAATGTACACTTCCGACGTTCGGAGCATTTAACTTAAAAGAGAGCTCAATACACAGTACAGCAATATTATTTATTTTAGGATATTACACCAAAAACATATAAGAATTGCTACACAATTGCAGTTATGTTTCAACACATAACAATGCGTCTCCTCAGGTGTTTGTAAATTACAAAGATTAATTTACAATCGCCTAAGGAGAAGAAATTTAAAATGAAAGCAAAGCATCTAAACCCTGAAAGATGCGAGAAATTTAGATTTTGTAAGACAATCATTGAGATACTCATCTTATCATAAACTTCAAATAAAATTTAAAATAGCTTTCATCTATTATTTGGAGATAAAAGACAATTCTTTAACCCCCGCCCATTGATTATTGAAATCCTACTTTCTTCCCCTAAATTATTTTACTTCATTTTACTAGGTGCCCAACTCCTTTATATTATGAAGAGTACTTATACTAATCAATTGTTTGGTACTCCTGAATGGCTTCATAAGAGATTTTATTCCTAGCCGAACATCGACGCAGCAGCATTATTTATTCCACTTTTGTTACAGTTAGTGATTGTTCATTTTGCTTGTTCTATATTCTTTTACATTACACATTAGCATGTTTCCCCCGTCGTATAACGCTATTAAATAATATCCTTCTTAGATCACCATCAACTTCAAATGGTTTAGTCAACTGAAGATCATTCTTGAGGATCTCTTTTACCTATTCTATAATGTGCCTGTATTCGCTAATTTTCTATCCGGGATACGGGATCTATCCCATGTAGGTGTATGCTTGTGAATTTTCAATAGTTCATCACTCATCAAATATTCATACAAATAACACGGACAGAAAAACACATTAAGGTTCTAAAAAAAACCAATAACAAATAGGAACTCGCGAGGTTGGCCAAAATCTGTCAGATATGATCAGGTGCTTTTTGACAGAAGTGGAAAAACAGGGAAGATTGACATTTTAAGTTGAGTGACAACGTAGGAATTCATGATATCTGGCTCGTCTACGCTACACCACTGATAAGGAAAATCAATGAAAATGTTTCGAAATATAAATCTTTCATTTTCATCCGCAGACACTTATAGTTCTAAATCAATCAATGCCTACCACAGTCGTGATCAGAGAGTCATTGTAAACTCCACGATCGTATGTGCTTCGCCAGAGCTGCATACGGTTTCTCCTAGACTGGTTGATACCCAAGGCTAAAAATCCCAGTCTACCCTGCAGGGGTGAGAAGAGATGAATTAATACCTTTTCCAATGATATTTTCAGGTACGTGAATGTAACGAACCTGACTGGAATTCGAACTCGGCCCCCCGATTACCCATTTTGTTCATTAGCTGCATATTATGTACTTCACCAGGTCTACATAAGCTTTTGAATTCAGATTGTCCTTCTCCTAAAATGGTTGCCATCCAAGACTAAAAGTTCAATCTGACCTACTATTTAACCTATAGCTGGAGGGCATTTACAATTATCATACCTTTCTCAAGAGTTTTTGTACAAAAGTGAATGTAACTAACTCGACTGTCGCTTCGATTTTTCATTCCGAAACGATATCTCTTCCACCAACTGAACATCCATTGTAGTTCTAAAGGCTCTCTTTAAAACGGGCACATTTTAATTTTGTGAATCGTGCTACATTCATTTCTGTTTCAATAAAGACATGTTTCTCATAAGTTTACGTATTTTATAATCAAACTTAGACTTTATGTCATGGCATAAATGTAATTAATATAATTCTCTCCATAGATAGATAGATAGATAGATAGATAGATGTGTAGCAATGACTCAACTTCTTTAATCGACTTAGCCAATTCCATCTATAACTATTTGTAAGCCAAGTTATTGATTTAACCATTCATGGAGCAGCTGTCTTTCATTTTCTCATTTTTCTTGTTATTGTTCTTCTTGTTCTACAACGCATCGTAAGAAGCACAAGACAACAGCGTTAAAGTCTACCCGATATGATGTCTAGCCATTTCTCCAGCAGGCAAACATACTGCAAATTAACAAGATTTCATTTATTTTATCCAAGCCGATGACTCCGATTGAAAAACAGCCTTACGGTCGTTGCATCATGACACCGTCATCGTGTTTCTCACCCTTTTTGATCAATGCGATTATCAAGGGAAATTTCGGCTAAAAATTCTTACGCTGGAAGCAGTGGGTAGAGGCTTATAGCATTGAATGATCCCCAGCAGATTGCTGAGAATAAAAGAGAAAAGAGAACCGGCCGATGAGGGTTAAGTATTGCGAGTGGACACCGATACCATAGCAAACCTAATGTAATAATTGGCGAACAGGCAGATTATTAGACGCTCCTCTTGAAAATGCAAGAATATATTGGCGCTTATTCAAAAGTGGTGTCATGAAACCTTCAATGTTGAAAGAAGCCAAGAAGTGCTTTCGGCTGTGGAACTTTTAAATTATACGAATATGGAATGAGATGCACCTGTATGAGTTCTTACATAATTAGACATGATAAACACGTCATGGGCATAAGCATAATGTGGGCTTATATCTATCTCTCTATATATCTATCTGCCAATATATATACTATATATATATATATATATATATATATATATATATATATATATATATATATATATATATATATATATATATATATATCGTTTTATTTCTTTCATTATATTTCCTGAGATTGAATATACGTTGACAGGCCAAGCGAATATATATATATATATATATATATATATATACACACATGTGTGTGTGTGCGCGTGTGTGTATTTGTGTGCGTTCACTGTTTGTTTTTATATATATATATATATATATATATATATATATATATATATATATATATATATATATATATTTGTTTGTAATCATAAGTATTTCTCTATATAAGTTTGCGTGAGCGTATTTGCGCATACGAAAATTATTTTTACATATTTTTCACTGATAATCATGTATGTATACATACATGTATAAATATATATATATATATATATATATATATATATATATATATATATATATATATATATAATGAGATAGAGAGCGACAGAGTGATAAATACCGTGGACACGGGAATCAACATTACAAGGTGTCTGTCATTTTTACTCTTAAAGTAAAACTTCAACTGAGATAAAGGAAAGAAAGAGAAGATAAGTGGACCTCTCAGTGCTTTTCTTTTCGGATAATCCTTTAGTCTATTTATAGTAAAAAAAATTCTTGATTTTCTTATTTGTATTATTATTATTATTATTATTATTATTATTATTATTAATGTATTATTTTATTTCTTTATATATTTCATTTCTTTATTTGTTTTACATGTTTTCTTTCGCTTCTAAATTTTGCTATTTGAAATAAAGTTTATTCGATTTAGTTTATAGGTTTCTGTTGGTGTAGGTAACGTAGTCAGAATTTGTTCTTGTGTGTAAATTTAGAAATACGCTCCGAGCCTTTTCTGAGTTTATCATGTACTGGAAAGAGGATTATCTCTATTCATTACTCTCAGAAAAGTTTACGATATTTTGTGATAATTACACCCAAGCAAGAGAAGTGGGAATGATTGTTTTTTTCTACTTAGACAAATCTTGAGAACCCAATTAATAAGTAATGACGAATTATCAATAAATTCTACTAATTTCTCAGAGATTACTTTGTCAGATACGAAAATAATGTCAGAATATATGGGTTGGAAGGTTTCCGACTATGGTTTGCCTTCCTTAATTAAGGTAATTGAACCTGGATTTGTTGTGAATGGTTTCTGTGGGTTAGTTGAGGAGCTTGACGGGAGTCGCCTTTATAAGCGAGCCGTATGCATAAAAGTATATTGTTTAAAAAGGATTATCTACTACAATACGTATATCCCTAAATACAAATTGATAGTCATAAGAAAATGATATACAGTCATTAATAAAAGTTCAAGATTACCTCGTAAATATTACTATGATGCATACAACCCGAGGACGGAACGCTGATATTCGAGAAAGTAAAAATATATCAGATATCGAACGAATATGTCAGAGAAATCTTCCATATACCTGTGTTTTATAGATTGTGCAAAGGCATTCGATAAAGTACGACACAAAATCTGTTGGAACTGCTTAGCGACCTTGACATATTTGAGAAAGATAATTTGGTTTGGTTTGGTTTGGTTTGGTTTGGTTTGGTTTGGTCTCTTTTACGGCATATCACCCTCAATGGGTTTTTTTTTTAATGCCAACAAAATTTTTATTGCTAGCAATATTTATTGTTTTCAAAAATTTATTTCTGGTTATATTTTTTTTTTTCAAAAATGTATTTCTAGTAATATATTTTCTTCAAATAATCTATATCTGGTAATATTTTTTTTCTTCACAAAATCTATTTCTGGTAATATTTTTTCTTCAAAAAATCTATTGTTTGTAATATCTTTCTTTTTCAAAAATGTATTGCTGGTAATATTTTTACAAAGTATTTATGGTATTAAAACCTATTTTTACATTTTCATAGTGTTTTGAGGTTTGGGGGTTAACTATTTGTCCATAGCTGGGATCCTAACAGGTGCTACCACCCAGGTCAGGGTGGACTTGGGAACACAAGCAATTAAGAGGTGGTTCCACGCTTCTCAAAACATCCTGATCAGAAGCCTGGCTGTTGGACGTAGTTTATCGTTTTACCCAGGACGGGAGAAAGATATTATAATAATAAAGAACCTGTATTGGCAGCAAACTGCCTACATACGGATAGAATACGTTCAGCAGATATACAAAAATAGAAAGGATGTAATTCAACTTGTACAGCAAGGCGATTCTGAGAGAATTAGAAGACCTACAAGGATTCATTATTGATAATACAATGTTGATTACAAATCGGCAAAGGAAATTACAAATATGCTACAGAAGGTAGTCAAGGAAAAGGAGACGAAATTATTAAACATCAACTTTAAGAAAGCAGTACGCATAATAGTTTGAAAAAGGATGAGCCTAAAATGCAAATTATAAATTGGAGATACCAAAATCAAACAAGTAAAAAAATATGTGGGAAGTGTTTAACAGAGAACAGAAACTGTTTTTACTGAAGACGCATTGGGATAACCAAAGGTGATTTCTAAAAACTAAGCAAAGCTCTCAGAAACCGGAAAACCTCGTTAGAAACAACAAAAAAAGAGTATTGTAATGTGGCATATTTCCTCCTGTATGGCAGTGAATGCTGGGAAATCTCAAAGATGAAGAAGAGACTGGAAGCAGCATAAATGTAGTTCTACAGAATGATGCTGAGGATACCATGGACCGAATATGTAAGCAGCGATGAAGTTCTAGAGAAAATGGAATGAATAAAGAAGAGACAACTGAAAATTCTGAGGCACATAATGGAGAAAGAAGGCTTGGAAAATTTGATACTCACATGAGGGACAGGGGAAAATAACGCATAACATACATAGTGATCTTGTTTGAAACATCGCAGTAACAAATAATTTATGAGAGACTAATTCAAATTTACTTACAAATTTGTACATGACGATGTTCTTTATTTATTTAATTAAAAATAAAATTTCAATTAAAATAGTCCAGTGGTCAGTATATTTATGGCGTTCTTTGCTTTTGATTATTGCTTGGATGCGTCGGGTCAAATTGAGATATAAGTTATTACAGTATCCAAGCGAGATTTCTTTTGTCCAGCCTTCTTTTGTGTCTTCTCTCAGTGCTTCGATACTTGAAGGTTGTTTTTCTGCAACTTCGATATTGACAATTTCCCATAAATTTTCAATTAGGTTAAAATCTGGGCCTTTCCCCTACCAGTCTAGTGTTGTCATGTTGATCCTATTTTTAAAAATCCTGAACATTTGACCGATGGCATGGAACACCATCAAGCATAAATATTGTGCACTGATGAATGTACATATTCCGTTCAAATTTCTCCTGCAGTAATTTCACTTTCCTTGCTCCATTCATCGTTGTTAATGGGGAGTGAGGGCGAGAAGTAGCGTCCACCTATTCCAAAATTGGACATGGTGCTTGAAATCATCAGGATTGATGGATGTTTCATAGTTCATAATCTGAAATGTATACTTTACATCAAACCTATTAT
>CAHIKZ030001968.1:1762500-1800000 GCA_903632075.3 Acanthosepion pharaonis | reverse complement strand
TTCCAAATAAATTTAAAAGAAAAATTTATAGATTAATTGAATTAATGAAATGAAGAAGAACGGAAAAATCCTGTAGAATTTTTTTAAAAAAAGCAACCAAGGCAATATTTGAATGTTTCATTCACAAAGAGTGAAACAAAAACCTGGTCAGATTCAAAAGCTACACACATCAGATCGTTTATGAAGTGCTACTCTACAACTCTCAGAAAGATACTCGCTAAATATCATTGAAACTGATACGCCCACTTGACAGCGAATCTGTTTTAAAATTGTGACAACCAGGAACTAAAAATAAATCGCAGACTTTGAGTGAAGTCATATGACGAACAACAGACATGGGCTCGAATACATTTCGTCTTCCCCTAAAATCGGTTAAACAGTATTGTAAAGGAACCTCTTTAGTCTTCACGTAGAAGGAATACTCTCACGATTAGACCCTTGGAGAAGACAAACTGGAAACCATTCCAACATCTTGTCATGGAAGTTCAGAATTAATAAAAAAAAAAAGAAAAAAGAATCGCTGGAGAGACATGATCATTTAAATTCTGAAGAGAGATTGCATATATATATATATATATATATATATATATCCAAATATGTAAATATAAATAGTTGTACTCGGCATGAGACTCCGAGCTGTGCAATTTAATGCAAGATATATATATATATATATATATATATATATATATATATATATATATATATATATATATATATATTATCCCTCACCGATAGCGCGACTTGGGCTTTCATATATATAATAGCTCTGTTACCGAGTACTGTTTTATTAACACCAGCACTATATATACGATATATTATCATATATATATATATATATATATATATATATATATATATATATATATATATATATATATATAGTGAGAAGTCCTTATCAATTCAATTGACATCAATCTTTATTCCTACCACCATAACAGGATAAAATGCGGAATAATAATAGGATTCTATTTACCTAAAGAAGATATATATATATATATATATATATATATATATATATAAAACAGTTTCAAACCTTCAATATTCGCATTATTTCATCCAAAATATAATGACATTGTTATCAATGACAATAAACAATTAAAAACAGCCATAATACTAACTACGAATTCCCTAACTTCTACTATTCAAAATAATTTATCCAATCTAAACATCAAGCACACCAAAACTCTTATGGATATGACCAGAAGTAAAAATTACAAAAATAATAATTCTGAAACTGGTATTTATGAAATAAACTGTCGCAATTGCTCCTCACAATACATTGGGGGAACAAAAAATAAAAAAAAAAGTTTCTATGAACACAAAAAGGATTTTATACGGATAAATTTATCAATAGAAATTAATTCAACCACAACTTTGATTTAAAGAATACCTTACTTATTAAAGGAGAAAGTAACTTAGACAGAAAATTCTCGAGAGTGCCGCTATCGAATTTTATCAAAATATGAAATTGTTTCCTCGATTTTTTCAAATATCTCTCTTCATGAAAGAATCCTTCTTTCCTAAACCAACGTAGATAATTAAAAAAATGTTAGAAATTAAAAAAAAAAAACGGTTAAATTCATAACCTCGTTTTCTTTAGAATATATAATCTATTAATGAATCCCAAACTAAAATAATATAAATATTGATTACATTATAAAAATTTCACAAACAACATCAATTAGTCACTTTTTTATTATATTACATCACTTAGTATTGTGAGGGAGAATATTTCCATTCATGTTTGGAATCGGCCGTCGGACGAAAGACATAAAAATACTCCTACATCAAGAGGAGTTGAAGGAAGAGCAGTTGCAGTAGTAGTCTTTGCTGAAAATAGTTAGTCATTCACGGCTAAACCTTCTCTTGTCTAGTTTCTATTCTACATTATGTTTCCATGTACCAAAAACTTGTTAAACCAATTCCGGTTTTCTATTGCTGTTTTTGATAACTCAGTTACAATACTTAGCATGCTCTAAAATTTACCTAAACGTTTCAGATAGCCTGATGGATATGACCCGTTCTTAAATTATAAAAAAGGTTGAAATTTTACTTTTTTTTATAAATAGTTGTTGAAAAATAAAATCCACACATTTACTTAGACAAAGTCCATGAGATGTCGAAACGTCTCGGCTAATATAGGTTTTCCTTTTGTCTTTATCCATATTGTCTTTTTATAGATATATATTTTTACTTATATCTGATGTCACCATCGAAAGGTTATTTCATGCTTGAACATAATATTTAGGAGATGAATTTTGCGTTCAAGCATGAAGCACTGTCGCTAATTGGTGTTGACACTAGTGTCCTCACTTTTAGATTAATTGGCCACGGTTAAATGTAATTTGGTAGAATTGATAAAGTTTCCAATAAGAAATAGCAAAAAGTAGTCAAAGTAACACACCATTTCTCATATGTATATATATATATATGTGTGTGTGTGTGTGTGTGGGTGTGTGTGATAAAACAGATAAGATTAAGTGTGCTATTATGGAGAAAGAGTTTCAATGTCAGGTATATAGCATATATATATATAGCAAATATAAACGTGAACAAAACAATATATCAAGTTACTGTGAAATTAGCAAATAACGAAGAAAAAATATGCATACGAGTACCTGTAGAAAACGGGGAAGCTCCGAACACAAAACCTCCTTTACCAATAGTAAATACGCGAACATCAAAAGCCTTTCTAAACATATATGGGAAATTAAAAACAGAAAATAAAATTACATAATTATCATGTAAAATAAAGAAACAATAAATCCAAAAACTCTAAACTTTGTTTGATGGGAAAAAAATAGCTAATATCACCTTACTAGACCAACAAAAATTACTAAATAATCAAAACTATCACAAAATGAAAACAAATTTTTACTACGTTACTTAAAAAAACTAAAACTAAAAACGAATACCATGTAAAAAAATCATCCAAATATAAACGTTATATGCAATGCAAATAATGTAAAACTCAAGAAGCCAATACTTTACGTTAAATGTATAAAATAATCAACTCCAAAAGAAAAATAATAATAAAATAATAAATAAATTACGTATGGACGCATAAACACAAGTAAACTGATTAATAATAATAATAATAATAATAATAATAATAATAATAATAAAAATCGACAACAAATAATAAATACATACAAAATAATCAATAATAAATAATGAATTAAAAGTTAACAAAAAGCACTATACACTAGCTATAAATAACCGCCTTCGTATCCACAATTATTTCTACTCAATACCCTTTAGAATAATTTGAAATATAACTGTCCCCGCTTATCCATTTGGATGAGGGAATAAACCCGGATATATCTGAACGACAGATATAAATAGTCAAGCCACCACACAATACAAATGGTCTGAATTTTGCGTCCACTCATGAAACAGACTCTCGCTACTAGGTGTTGTCGCCAGTGCCAACGATATATATATATATATATATATATATATATATATATCGTTGGCACTGGCGACAGCTTGTGCGATGGATTTCAGTGTGAACTGGTTTTCCGTTTTGGCCAGTTCGCACTCACTTTTCCATCTTAAGGTGTTGGAGTCGCTTTATATAAGGCCCAGGCAGCCTGCTCTTTGCAAACAAAGAGATTGTTTGCTTGAACTTGCTGTTCTGCGCGTCTAGCGCTTGGTTGGTAAATTTTTTTTTCTTCCCTGTCCATTCATTCATGTCACCCATGACAGACTTTTTTCTTTTCCTCATAATCTTCGTTCCCCGTTAACAGTTCTGACGAGAGTGGACGAAACCGGTCGACTGGTGTGTTTTATTTTAAACTTATCATGGCCTACAATATAAAATTTCTAGTTTTTAATGCCTTAATACGCTTTTGTACCGTTTCAATATATATATATATGTATATAAAACTTCCCCATATAGAAAACCTAACACTATTATAAAAGATGTAAATTTGAAGTACAATCACCCAGCGTGTGTCATTAAGCACATCCTGAGTGGAGTGGAGAGCAGATTGTCAAGGAATCCCCCGACAAGGGAAATATTTAACAAAAAAAGAAAGACTATATGGCAGCATTGAAGGGAGAGGGTCATAAAATCGATATATTTAAACCCCAAATTGATCAACAACTGAGGAATAGCAGCAGAAGAAAAAGAAAAGTAATTTGGTTCAACCTCCGCACATTTAATCTGCAGGTAAAAACAAAAATGGGAAAAATATACTTTGATTTAATAAGGAAACGTTTCCCGAAACCGTCTGAATTGTCCAGAATGTTTAACAGCAAAACTGTGAAATTGAGTTACAGTTCCATTTACAATTCAATCAACATCATAAATAGGCAAAAAGCGAGGAATATGAAAACTGATGCACAAAATAAGCGGTGAAAGCAACAAGTTATGCAATTGCAGAAACAAAAATAAATGCTCTTTCATTGGTGCCTGCTGCATAGAGAGAGTGATTTACCAAGCTGAAGTTAAAGATGATAATGGATAAAAAAGAGTTTATATTGGGTGTACTGGTTGTAACTTCAAAAAACGCTGGTACAATAATGCTTCTTCATTTAAGATACACAACCATAGGTAGTGTACGAAATTTGGAAATCAAGAGAAAAAATATGCTTGGAAATCAAGAGAAAAAAATAATAACAGTCCAAGTATGCAGTGAAACGTCAAATCTAGTAGGACTAATAGCAGTAGATGTAAATTATGCCAGGAAGAGAATTTGGCAATTGTAGCGCATCCAGATCGTGCAGAGTTGTTAAATGAGCGATCAGAGATAATGTCGAAATGTAGACATATTAACAAGTCCATTCACGGCCTCTATCAGGCCGGTTGAACGTGAATATTTTTTGCCGCCCTTCCCCCTCGTCTTGAGTTTCGCAAACACAATATAGTTAAAAAGAAATTTGTTGAAGAACATAATTCGCAAGCTACATGATGAGACCTCACGGTTGAAATTCGGAATTCGGGTTGTACGGAAATGTAAAATATTTTCATCTTTTATTATATATATATATATATATATATATATATATATATATATGTGTGTGTGTGTGTGTGTGTGTGTGTGTGTGTGTGTGTGTGTGTATATATATATATATATATATATATATATATATATAAGAGAAAGAAGAAAGGATGGTTCCCAAACTTTTTGCACAATAACTAATCTTCGGAATGTTTTCAATTCATTCTCCCTCGAGGCAAAAACATTCATCACTGACTGCTGTGTGTGTGTGTGTGTGTGTGTGTGTGTGTGTGTGTGTGTGTGTGTGTGTGTGTGTGTGTGAAGGTGCTATTTTCCGTGAAGAAAATTTTTTTCTAAAATGAACTGATTTAAGGATAATATAAATTCGTTCTCTTTCTTTTCCTCTCTGCCTGTCTGTCTCTCTCTCTCTCTCTCTCTCACACGCACACACACACACACACGCTTTCTCAAAAGCGCATATATGAAGGGTGCAAAAAATATCCTCAGAATTTTCAAATTTTGATGCTTGAACTTATGCTCAGATTTTTGTAAGTCGCTCGAGCCTCGAAATCTTCTCTACCGATTTATACATATATATATATATATATATATATATATATATATATATATATATATATATATATATAAAAATAACGTATGTATTGTGCTGCTCCGTAAACAAACAAATGCCACTTAGAAACAACCGAAGCGCCAGACATGTTATTGGACACGCCTACTTAAATCTATCATGCTGCGTTGATTTTGGTTTTGTCGGCAGCCCTGCCTACTACCTGAGTCAAATGGGTGAATCTGATGTGTCCCTCTTGAGAGGTAAAAGAACGGTAGGTCTTTCACAAACTGTGGCGTCGGTAACAGAGTGGATTGTGAAATCTGGCAAGATACAAGATTGTAATCAATCAGACGCAGATGGTTTACCTGTATTTATGATTAATGTTTTGTTTGTCTCCTAAGAACACGGCCTCGTAATTTGCTATCGACATTCTTTCTTTTATTTCTTCATAATTGCTTCTTATTTTAGATTATGACGTAGCTGTGGTTTTTAAAGAATATGAAAATTTTACTTGTGTAGAATTCTAAGCACATGGGGAAATATTCTTGCTCTCACAATTTCGTAATAATTACATTAAAATCGTCATCAATGCAATTTCAACCTGACAATATTTCTTACCAGTATAAATCTTGTTTTAGTTGGTGGGCGTGTATGAATAGATATCCGCGTTTATATACAAAGAACTAAATTAAAGCCTACCGATCTTTTTAACGAGTTATCTTGAAGACGTTAATTTAAGTGTTTTATATAAAGAGGGATATCTACACATGTACTGACAAAAATAGGGTTTCAAGCACTAATTATATAATACATGATTAGAACGATGCAAGTGTTTTATAAAGAATTTTAAGGAGTTCCATCTGGCCAATGAAATATTCCTCGACTGTATATGTCGAATCACTTAAGGCTGTCGTCGATCATGGCTCTTTGCAAATTCCAATCCTGTTTAAATCTTAGCAATGTTTGTTTTCCTGCTATCGCTCCGAGTCCTTGTTGGGCCATCAGTTTACACAAGCTCGTTAGATAGGATTTTGCTGTTTCTCTTCAATATGCCCTGTGAGCGTCAAACTCTCCAAGACCTTCTTTATTATTATGTGCGCTAGAAATATCAGTTGTCTTTTTCTGATTCGAAGAATGTGTTCATTTTGTTTCTATTAAAACTTCCTCGTTTCTCACATGTTCTTTCAATGGTATTTTCAGCACCTTCGTTAGAAACACATCTCTATTGCTTTAAGTTTTCTCTTCATCTGTGTGGAAACCGTCCAATATTCAATGCCATATAGGAGAAAACGAATGAAAAAAATTACTAAACTAAAATGGAATAAAGTATTTATGGTTTCTACAATATTAGCATGGCTTAACTTGACGTTTAGATTTACTATCGAACTGCTGTAGGAGAAATAGGAAATACTATTCCGGATGGTGTAATATTGTGTCATCAAGTGTAAGAATACACAATGTGTTGTTGTCAGCAAAAAGGACAGCTTATCACGCGAACCACAAATTGGAAATGCCAAATTCAAGTAAGTTGAGGAATTTAAATATCTAAGAAGTTTGTTAAATGCGACATTGAAAGCCGAATGCGCATTGGAATAGAGAAAGATGTTTTCCAAAACCTAAGGAAAGTATTAGGAATCAGGAAAATTTCGTAAGAAATAATGAGTGCTGAACTGTTATGTAATATCGGTCCTCCTATATAGCTAGACACATGAAATATCAGATAACAAAAATGTGGTTCTACAGAAGGATGCTGAGAATACCATGAACCGAACATGTGAACAACGACGAAGTTCTAGAGACAATGGTAACAAAAAGGGCACTTATATTTAACATCAGAAACAGACAGTTGATATTTCGGTGGGGGGGGCATGATCAGGAAAGAGGGCTTGGAAAATATGATACAATACAGATTGAAGGTAAGAAGGTGAGAGGAAAATAACGTACGATCTGCTTGGTGAGCTCGAGCGAATGGATGGCAAAGCAGAGTTTGAGAGAGATGACATTAAGACAAAAGTTATTAAGAGCTACAAATGATCGGAAATTGTAGAGAGTCATGATCGCCAGCGTCCCGAAGAGACACTTACAGAAGTAAAAGAGCCTTTTCTTATCTTTTCTCCCACCTTTGTTTTATAAATTTTTGTATATATACATATATAATTTTAAAGACCTATTATTATTATTATTATTATTAATGATAGACCATCACGTCAACAATATGGAGTAAAAAATATGCAAACCTCAATATCCTTGTCATGACACAGTCTGAAAAGACACTTGAATCCCAATGAGATATGCGCAATAAGGTGATAGGTTTTAACAAGAAGAGCAGCGTGTAAAGTTGATAGTTGGATGCCTTTAGAAATATCTCCACGTCGTTTAACCCATTCCATTCAAATTGTTTACGATTAAAAGTTCCCAAGTATCTAGATTTGATTCCCAAATCCCTTTGGCTGCCTGGTTTTTGCAACTTATAAAACTACATATCCCTCGTCATTTAACCATAATATTTCTCCACTCTAGCTCATGAACAGATACAAAGTGCATGCGTTCCTAAAAGACCTCTGCCCAACCGGTTATGGTCATTCAAGCAAATCTATGATACAGAAGTGGATATTTACTGTAGCCAGTATTAATTCAATAAGAAGAAAACAGATACATATTAATACCGCGAATCAGTTAAGAACAAAAGCCGCGTGAACCATTATCTGGTGTAATATCGGGGCATTACTTTATTATTGTCACTATCTTCTTTTATATGGATTCCTTTTTTTCTCTTCTATTATGAGTTTTCTCTATCATGTCGTAAAATCTGAAGCAGAAGTCACCCAGTCGCAAACTATTCGCCATGCCAAGAAGCGCAAACTTCTGAAGCAATAGGATAATTTGCGTTCTCTCGATTTTCTCAATGAAGGACTTCAATTTCAGTGGTGTAGATCCCAACACCCCAACGATAACATTGACAATAGTGGCGTGAACGTCTCACGTTCTGGCAACTACAATTCGCCTCTGGTTGATGTATTATTATTATTGTTGTTTCAATTTTAATATCTGTGATAATACTTCCAACCATGTTTAAACCATAAACATGAGGCCGGAGATGATGTGTTACGGCTTTCGCTTACCCAGCGAAAGGATGGCAATGAAACTTTCAAGCCATGATTAAACTGCCCTTTTTCGAACGAAAATAACATTAAATGGACAATATTCTACGCAGGATATGAGCAATGCTGATAAGTACCACTTTCTGAATGTCTTGAAGACAAGTTTGTGCAGGTATTTGCTTGTCTATATTTGCTTGTCTATACAACTGATATTGGGACCCACAAATATTGGGATTTTTAGTCATTTTCTATATTTCCTGTATTTCTAATTATTATTATTATTATTATTATTATTATTATTATTATTATTATTATTTCATTTGATTTCGGTTGTATACACATATCCTTCCGGGTCCCCAGCAAAGACCTAAGGTCAGAAATAGCTCCATAACATTTTCCACTGATCGTTTTTGTAAAACGAATATTATTATTATAATTATTATTATCATTATTGAGTTGTCGTTATTATTATTATTTTTATTTTCTTTGATTTCTGGCGTTTACACATTTCTTTCCGTGTCCCGCCCATGGACCTAAGGTTAGAAATGGCGTCATGACACTTTCCACTGACAAAAAAAAAAAAAATATTACATAGATAAAGCCCTTCGTAAAGTGTGGGCTGTACTTGTTAGAACAATTTTTTGTATCTCCTTGAGGCATGGACTTCCAGGAATCTCTTCAATTAGTCTACTGCAATCTTTTCCAACCAGTCCTAGGGCTCCAACTACAAAAGGGATTGTTGATGTTCCCATATGCCACATTTTCGAGATTTCTATTTCAAGGTCCTTGTATTTTGACAATTTTTTGAATATCTTCAAAGCTACATTGCAGTCAGCAGAGATTGCCATATCAATAAGGAGGCACCGTTTTGTTTGTGATCTTTAATAACAATATCTTGGCGGTTGGCTTTGATTGTTCTGTCAATGTGTATTGTGTAGTCCCATAGAATTGTAACAGGTCCTATCTCCGTAACCGGATCTGAAACAATATTATTGACGTAACTCTCCCAATATTTTTCAACAGTCAAGGGAAGAGCGTGATTTAAGAATAGAAAAAGAAAAAAAACAATGCTTGACAATGTTAAACAATATTCAACAGAATGTCTGTCTTATATTGTTATATTTTATGTCTGTTATATTTTTACAAAAGCTTTTTCAAGTATAACAATGTATGAATCTACAAAATATGTCTTTGTACAAAAGTTGCTCGACTTGTAATCAAAAATGGCAGTACTGATAATGAATGTGTAAAAACGAATGAAACGATATTGGCGTGAAGGCATACAATTGAAAAGTGCTTAATATGATGGTGACCCTGCTCATTTGGGAATTTTCCGTTACTTAATCAATTATTAAGAAGAATTAATGAAACAGATTAGTGTAAATCTTATGGATTTCTCCTGTCATTCTGCTTGACCCCCACCCTCACCCCGAGCCGACTGTAATTTCGACAAGCATCTTCAGATACACATTCTGAAAAAAATATACATAATCTACGAATAACTTTCGAATTTAACAACGCATCAGGATAGTTACGTATGCAAAACGTTGAAATATTGTTTAACATTATCAAACACTTTTTTTTTTTTTTCTTTTCTTAAATCGATTCTTCTCTTAACTAATATTATTATCATTATCAGGTATTTTCTATTTCAGCGCGAACATCATCAAAATAAATTACCACATCTTAAGCAACATTCTCCCTTGAAATACACATCGACTACATACATTCTTGAAATAAAATATCGATAGATGAATGTATAAGATGGCGAATAGAGTGTAAATTGAAATCTACAACAAATGGTTGGACAGTCATATCATGTTCTTAATTATCTCGTCAGGAACAGTTGATAGCAAAGGATGCGGGAGACAAATAGATATTAACGGATAAAGCAATCAACACTATGTGATATTCCATAAAATGCGGACTGGCTTAAGTAAAATATAAGAAGTTTTTAAGGCATGAAAACTAAAATGTAATATTGTACACCATCCAAGTAAATACTGTTAAAATTTGACCTTTACTTCTCTTTTTAATTATCATAGTTACTCTGACTGAACAATGGTTCGTTGATTATTCCACCTTGTACCTCTGTGGATAGGACTTCATTACGAAAATGCATGAGTACAACAAAAACTGTGTCACAATGAAAATATCCTGACATAGACATTTGGTCATAACAATTTGGTCTTTACTAAAGTCACTCAAATCTTTCCTTCTGGCCATAAGTATGACATCGAGCACATAAAAATGAAGGATTCAGGTCGAACGTAACAGGTTATATACACCTATATCTTTACATACGCATTACTTACGGGAGAAAATTGGCATTTTTGTTAAATGTCGCTGATCCTAATGTTTAGATTAATTAGCATGCATATATATATATATATATATATATATATATATATATATATATATATATATATATATATATATGAATGAACATATTGATATATGTGTGTGTGTATGCGTGTTCTTTTGTTACGAACATTCATTTATTTTTACGAGATAACCTGTTTCTCATGCAATATATCATTTTTTCAATAAACATCTTTTTCATTGTGGATTTCTTTATACACCTAGACAGTCTTTCTTTATAGTCTGACGGCCTCTCTCTCTTTACACTCTACAGTTTCACTATTTTCTCTTTATACTTTCAATCTATCTCCCTTTACCCTTCTACTTCCACGATTTACACACTCTATCCATGTCTTTTTTTAATCTTACCCTAACATTCTTTATCCTCTTTACACACCCAGTGCACTCATCTTATTTCTTTGCATTCACAGTCCATCTCTCTTTACACACATTCTCTCTTTACAATCTCACTCTCTTTTTACTCCCTCTCTCTCCCCCTCTCTCTCTCTCACTCACTACAATCGTATACATGCATTCCCTTCAAAAATCCTTCAAATTCATTCTTCAAATATTTTTCTTTTGCTTTCTTTTACCTTCTTACATCTTCCCCTTTTTCTGTCTTTTCCCCACCTTACTAGTCGGTCTGTCCCGATTTATTTGAAACATATCCTCGTTTCCAAATCTTCCCTACAGAGAGAGCCTGCATGTAACTGAAGCCGTCCCACATCTAATCAATTATTAACTTCATTTAGCGCAGATAAATATGTCGGCGCACGCACATGCGCATTTCCACAAACAAACCCTTCTTCACTTCGGAAACGACCGGTCGAAATTCAATAAGAGCCAAACGTAATGTTCACATTGATGTAACTTGAATACGTAACTCGTGTTGGGGAATTAAAATTGTCTTTCCACGCATGCGCATTACCAGTTATGTGTATTGTCACGCCATCTTGAGTTAGGCGTAAGGCTTCTGTGTTTTGAGCAGTAAAAACCAGGGTGGCCGCAAGGCTTGTCTGCCGAGATGGAAGAGGGGAATTGTCGAATGTTCGCAGATGCATGCTTAATGCGGTAAACACTGAAAATGCACTACGAACTTGCATGTCGACATAATCAGTATTTCAGAGATATATGGAGTTGGAACCCTGCCCACCTATAGAGATACACCTGTAAGTATTGGCTAATGGCGTTGTACAGTGGTTAGTATTCTAGTCATGCAGACCAATTTGTTATTGTACAGACGTTGTTCCTTACTGGGTTTCAGATTGCCGTGATCTTGTGCCCTATTCACTAAAACTCAGTCAATAAAAGTGTGATGTGGTGAGCAAATTCATTTCTTTATAGTATTCCCTACAGTCTTGAGTTCGATCCTCACTAGATGACGAGATATTTCAACACTGATCGACTTACTTTATTCATAGCTGTTTTAAATATTCTACTTGTTAGTGAGTGTGCATGCATTCTCTATCTGAAATGAAAACAGAAAATCCAGCTACACAAGGGAAATTAAATAGAAGCTGAAGAAATTTTAGGAATATGTTGCTTACATATATATGATGCCCAAATATAATGGAAAATTGAAATGTCAGTTTGAATCGAATGTAGTACGGACATTTGTTGTTACTTTTCGTGAACAGTCCCGTTTGGGAAAAAAGCTTTAAACATATACATGTAGAATATTTTAAGAAACTCGAGGCGAAGGAGATGTGGTTCTACAGAAGGATGCTAAGGATATCATGGACCGAGAGTGTGACCAACCAACGATGTGGTTTTAGAGAGGATGCAAACAAGGAGGAGGCTTATACTTAACATCAGGAAGAGACAGCTATAGTTTCTGGGACACATAACGAGGAAGGAAGATCTGGAGAATGTGATACACATGGGTCGAATAGAGGGAAAGAGAGATTAGAAAAAACAACGCATGACATACCTAGCGGCCTTAAGCAAGTGGATGACAGAACGCCGTCTGAGGGGAGGTGGCAAAGGAAAGGAACTTGTTGAGAGCTGCAAGGGATAGGGGGAGGTGGTCGCCAACGCCCTGAAAGAACATTGAAAGAAAAAAATGCCAAGAACATATGTGAAACAATTCCTACACATGTGTAAGTATATATATATATATATATATATATATATATATATATATATATATATGAGGAAAGCAGAGAGGAAGACTTTATGTCAATGTATTTCGACCCTTGATGAACTTTATCAAGGCAAGTGTTCCTCAAGGAACGAAACGCGTTAGCATAAAAGGTAATTTATTTTATTTATATTATATTATCCTGTATTTTCTTTTATTCATATCAACTTTACAGATATGTTTTTCATAACAATTTGTTTCACCAAATTGTTTCTCAAATCTTAACAACGAGGATATGAATATTTTATATGTATTTTCTTTATTTTACACACACGCACACACACACACACACACACACACACACACACACATATATATATATATATATATATATATATATATATATATATATATATATATATTAAATTCCCATATATATATATATATATATATATATATATATTAAATTCCCATATATATATGATGGACTCTCCTGTCGATTTCGACGTATGAGGTTCCGACAACTTTTCAATGACCTTTATGCTTGAATCTAGAGTGACATTTTAGACCTGCCAATGACTTCCAAAGAAAACCACAGATTGGGCAAGCGTGTGAGCAAAGAGGGTGCACTTCTCTGGCACCTTCTGAGGCTTTTTTCCATTCTCCTGCTTCACGGAGCTTGACAACGCTTGCCGCAGAAAAATTCCTGATTCCAGTGTAAGTTACACTTTTCCAAGCTTTGCGATCCAAGGCAGTATTCTCCAAATCAGTGTGTGCAATATTTGCAGCTGCAAGGTTACTTTTCAGATTATCTTTAAACCTGAGCAAGGGTCGGCCAACATTCCGTTGACCACCTTCAAGCTGGCTGTACATGAGAATCTTTGGAATTCTATCATCTTGCATCCGTACAACATAACCGGCCCATTGTAACTGTGCCCTCATGAGGAGGAAGCTCTCAATTCCGTCAATGTTACACATCGTTAGAAGGTCGGCATTGGATTTTTTGTCCTGCAGGGTTAGTCCACAGACTGCTCGGAGACATCCTTTGTAAAAGACATCTAATTGCTGAATCTGCTTACGATACAGGTTCCAGACCTCTGATCCATACAAAAGAGTAGTGAGGACAACTGCTTTGTACACGTGGATTTTTGTCGCAAGACGAATACCCCTGTCATTCCAAAGACGGTGACGTAGTTTTCCAAACGCGTTAGCCGCTTTTGCAATTTCGTCATCCAGAGTTCCGCTTGCATTCACTTTACTGCCTAGGTAGTTAAAATTCTTCACATACTTGAGGTCATTTTCGTCAACACGAATCGGTATATCAGGGAACCTGTGAGCAGGAGAGTTTTGTTTCACGCCTCGCACTTGCTTGGGTGTAGGTGCAGGCTGGTGAACAACTTCTGTTTTTGAGATGCTGATGGTAAGACCGAATGCTTTGCAAGCAGCAGAGAGCTTGTCCATCAGGCGTTGAGCTTCTTCAAAAGAAGTTGCAACCAGCGCAGCATCATCTGCAAACAGAAGATCACGGATTATGCTGATCCTTGTCAGAGTTTTGGCTTTGAATCTCTGGTGATTGAAAAGGCCCCCACTTGTTCTAAACTGAAGTTTAACGCCGTCTTCCTCTCCTGCAAATGCATGTTTCAGCATGACAGAAAAGTAGAGGGCAAAAAGAACAGGGGCCATAATACAATCTTGCTTTGTGCCATTCGTCAGAGAAAAGGAATCTGATGTTTCACCATTTCACACCACCTCAGCCTTCATCCCATCATGGAAAGAGATGATGACCTTTAACATATTTTCGGGTATTCCCAATTTCCTCAAAACCTTCCACATGGCAGCACGGTTCACTGTGTCAAACGCCTTCTTGAGGTCAACGAACACCATATACAACTCTTGATTCTTCTCACAAACTTTCTCAGCAACCCGTCGTAAGGAGAAAATCATATCAATGGTGCCGCGACCTGCACGAAAGCCACACTGTGATTCAGGGTAGATGTCATCAATTGCATGAGTTATTATTCGGTTCAAAATCAGTCTGGCCAAAATATTTCCAGCTATAGACAAAAGAGAAATTCCCCGGTTCCCTTTATTTTTGAACAGATGGTGAATGGATGCGTCCTTGAAGTCCTGTGGGACCATTCCTTGTCTCCAAATCTCAATAAACAAATGTAAAAGTTTCTTAGCGAGTGTTGACCCTCCGTATTTGAAAATTTCTGGTGGGATAGCATCTTTGCCCGGTGCTTTTCCAACCAAAATTTGCTTAATAGCCTTTAAAACTTTCTGCAATGTCGGTTCAAACGAGAGTTCCGGGATTTCAGGTCGCTGACATATTGAAGCAATCACATCTTCATTGGTGGATGAGGCATTGTTCAAGACGGAGTCAAAGTGTTCTTTCCATCTTTTCAGGATATCGTTCTTGTCCGTCAAAAGGTCACCTTCAGTGGAGAAAACGGGAGAAACACCATTTTCTTGGGGACCAAACACTTTCTTCATGCCATCATAAAATGACTTTGAATCCTTTCTATCAAACGCTTCCTGGACCACCACGCCTCTTTCATCGTTCTTAGGGCTTTTTGAACTTGAGATTTATAACTAGTGTATGCCTTCTTTTTTTCGGATGATTTCTTGTCTTCTATCCATGTCTTATGAGAACTGTGCATCTTTTGAATTAGCTCCTGTACTTCATTATTGTTGTCATCGAACCAATCCTGGTGCTTGCGAATAGGCAGACCCAGTACCTCAAAAGATGTGGTATGCGTAGCCCCACGCAAGCCTTCCAGGATGATTCAATGTCAGGAGTAATGTCAACTGAGTTAAGTGCTGCGTCCATGCTTTCTGTAAGTCTTGACTGTTGTTCGACACATTTAAGGGGAAGTGCTTTTATGCGCTTTGGCACATGGCACTTCTTCACCCTTCTGCGAGGTAGATGCAGTGTCACTTTACCTCGACGTAGGGCATGATCCGAGAGGTAATATGTGGTGTGAAAAGACCTTGTCAAACTGAAGTCATTCGAATCTCGCTTTCTTGTAATCACATAATCTATCAAGTGCCAGTCTTTCGATCGCGGATGCATCCATGTTGTTTTTTGTCTATTTTTCTGTTGAAACCAAGTATTTGTTATGGATAAACCATATTCCTCACAGAAAGAAAGCAGGCGGAGTCCATTTGCATTCATAGACGCAATACCATGGGAATCTAGAACACCTTGCCATGACTGACGATCATTTCCAACCCTAGCGTTAAAATCACCCATGAGGATGATTTTATCCTTATACTGAATGCCAGATACTACATCTCGAAGTTGGTTGTAAAACTCATCCTTGTCTTGCTCAGGACTATTTAAAGTTGGGGCGTAGCAACTTACAAGAACTGCACGTGTGTCACGCTCCAACTCCAAAGTCAGTGTCATGATTCTATCTGATACAGCTTTGGGTAGTGACGACAGATTGCGTACTAGGGAAGACTTTATGGCAAAACCTGCACCTGACTGCCGATGTTCAGTGTCTTTTTTACCACTCCAGAAAAAGTCGTGCCCACTCTTCACTTCAGTCATCTGTGACACACCTGCTAGTCGATTTTCGCTAAGAGCGGCAATTCCAATTTCGTATTTTTTTCAGTTCAAGAGAGATGAGGGCTGTTTCTCGCTCTGGAAATGAGTCATTATCTTGAAGTGTGCGTACATTCCAAGAAAATAAAAATTGTTGTACTTTGTTTTGTTTTGACTGCCATATTGGATACGCAGACAGCCGCAGTGCGCTGCCAAGGTTGAAGGTGAGCATGCAATGTTTAGGGCACCTTTTCTCGCCCCCTCACTAACCTGGGGAAAGCAGGGCAGATTCTAAAAAGGCCTGCTTTGTCACTGAAGGAGGACACGAACAACGTAATTGCTCACAGTTTTTACGCTGAGCGGCCATCACCAATCAGTCTGCCACTGTGCAGTTATCCAGCTAGAGACTTCCAGCAATATCCTTTGCCTGTCCCCGTCACTTTATCACTCTCGCCAGCGGACTTATTTGAGTGGACTTAATGATACTCAATTAACAAAGGTATCAAGTTAAGTTGTCAGAAACCCACACATGGTTTGATTTCAGTGGTAAAGGCTTGTGTAGAACCATCCACACTTTTTGGAACTGTTGATAGCACGCAGTCGGTGCAAAAGATTGCCACAGATAGCGCGAACAACAGACATCAGATGTTACATCAGAGTTTTCCTTCTCCTAGATGACTGCTTAACAAATGCTGAGGGCTTCATCTTACCCAGTGGTCTAACTGCGCCTCCAGACACTAACCTGGAAATTTCCTTGTCCCGGCGCATATATATATATATATATATATATATATATATATATATATATATATATATATATATAGTTAAATTCCCAGATCAATTCTGTGGACAGGCAGATCGGTATAAAATGACAATTGGAAAAAATTTTAGATTTTGCTTCCGACGCGTTTCGTATTCCGATATATATATATATATATATATATATATATATATATATATATATATATATATATATATATATACCTAAACGTTTGAAAGGAATCTATATTGTCTGTTACTCAGGAAGTTATTTCAAGTCAGGTTATATATATATAACAAACTATATAGATTCCTTTCGATCTTTTCGGTCATCTGATTTTTTCATCTTCCTAATGAATTAGTTAGGCGATCGATGGTAGTTTTCTTATTAGAACATGTATGTCATTTGGGCCTTTCAAAGTATTTTCACGAGACGTAACACAAGACCTGCTGCGTAAACTTTTCAGAGATTATATCTCTGAAAGAACTTAAACTGTTTTCAACTACTGCTGATAAAGCAAGATGATTTGCTCGTAAATTCTCTTTCAATTTCACTCACAACTCATCAGTAGTATCTTTGTCTTATTTTCCACTAAGTCGTTTTTTGAGGGCTATAACCCCGTCTATGGTTTCCTGTATCTTCACTAAACTAGATCTGCACAAGTTATACGTGCTTTATGGTATCTCAGCTATGTTCAAAAGAAATATTCCCCTGAACTGGATCCTCTTCTTTCTAAACACTATGACAAATTTCCGCTTCTTGTTTTCCATCTTGTTGGAAATACATTTCTGTAGCACTTGTTTTTAAGAACTCTGGACAACCGTCTGCCCCTTCGAATTTTCGGCCCATCATCCGTCTCCCTGTTTTGAGCAAAGTACTAGAACTCCAAATTTTTTAAGCATCTCACTTCACACGGTCTTCTTTCAGACAAATAATATGGTTTTCGCTTCTCTATAGCAACCGCCAATGTGTTAATTTCTATTAATTAAAAATTCTGTCAAGCTTAAGAACTGCGAAGCTCGGAGTTTCTGTAAGGTGTTTGACAGGATTTGACACGCTGGTCATCTTCACAAGCCCAAGAGCTAAGATATCTTTGGCCGAATTCTTCATTTGATCCAATCCTTCTTCACAAATCCTGTTGAACAGCTTCTCTTCTAGATCCATTCATATTAGTACTGATATCACCCAGGGCTTTATCCTTAAACCTACTTTGTTTCTTATCTTTATCAAAGTCCTTCACAATGCAATCAGTTCCCAATTCGTTATTGATGCTGATGACACAGCCATTTACTGCTGATTCAATAGTCCTATCCGTTCGATACAATAAAACCTGCAGCTAAACCCGAAATGATTTGTAAATTTTAACACTTCCAACACGAAACTGCTGTCTTTTACTCATTTTAGGGAACTAATTCTTCACTTACATCAGAATTTGCTTTCGTTGTCTCATATATTTCCTCTGACGGGAAGTGGAAAGATTATATTGAGCCATTTGATAGGTTTGTTGCCAGGAAAATTTGTTCGCTGTGTCATGCTAGGTATTTCTTCCCTATACCTCACGGTTCTTGACTAAATCCAAAAAAAAGAATATGTAAAGGTATCCGTCCTTACCTAGCATCTCAGTTACAATCACCTTCCCACAACCGTGACGCGGCTTCCTATGTCTTTTATATAAATATTTTCATAGCAATTGCTCCGCTGAGCTTTCCTCTATGATAGCTCGACCTTAGATTGCCAACTAGCTTTACTACTCAATGTAACCGTCAGTTCTATTCTAATGTTTTTTTTCTCTTGCACTGACTTGCCACTTTCATTACCTCAAAAGCCAAAATAGTATCTTTTCATCAACTTTGGCCATAATGAACAATTACACTCTGAACAAACCCATAGGCTTTGACTGTCTGTTGAGTCTCGGGTTCTCTCCAGACCTCAAATTGAAAGTATACATACAATTCATTGTTATAAATGTTGGAAAAATGGTCAATTAAATGATAAATTAGACACGTTATCCATACAACAATCTACCTCCGTAGATTAAATAAACGGTTCATTTCGAACTTCCTTGAGAGTTACTCGAATCGACAAGAACATTGCATGGCACAACTGCCAAAACATTGTGATAATGACAACAAAGTACATATTTAGATAACGTAAATAATGTTTCGTTATTTCCTTTTTCTCTTTTGGCCAAATAACTGGATTACTCAACCAACGTTTTTATCCACTGTGTCCAGTAGATAAAAGCGTTGGTTGAGTGATCTAAAACTCTCTTGACTTGAGTTGAGAGTTCAGTAATATGATAATAAACTTGAGGATACCAATCCAAACAATATCAATAGTGTAAATAGTTACAATATATCCTCGCAGAAATATAAACAATTTAACAAAAATATATTCGCTTTTTAATCATGTTTTTTTTTAACATGGTGGTCTCCTCATGAGTTCATACACTGACTCGCATGCAATTTGACCAAATGAGGTTTATTTTTCAACATAGCCCTGCCCATGCTTTCCACAGACTTTATCCATCGATATATATATGTGCTATCCATTTTAACTGTTGCTCTTGTTTATAGATCCCAAATGATTTTTTTTTTATTTATATATTTAGTACAGTTTTTATTTGTAATTCTGTAGCGCCAGAATTTCAATGTTCAAAGAAGGATAATCTTCATTCGCTCAAAGCTTTTTTTCACCATTGATCATAGAAAGTAGTTGTATACAATAGGCAGTTTAGAAATTTTTGAACGGGTTTCGGCAGATGTATGGCATCTACATGAAAGTCTCTTACGAGATTTCAGATTTTACGTTAATATTTTTGGGTTTTGTAGCAATTTGCGGAATTACGCCTCGAGGAATTCCAATACTGCTTATATATTGCCGTCATATTTTAATAGGACAGATTATCTAGCACTGTACTAAAATTATATGACCAAGATAAGTTTGGTTGTTAATGCAGCATTCAGCAACATTTACAGCATCATCCCTTTAAAACGCCCTTTTAAATCATTATATATATATATTTATTTTATATATATATATATATATATATATATATATATATATATATATATATATAGTTCAATCGTTATTTTAATGGACAGCTGTATATTAGTAGACAATCAAAAATACATAAATATATCGGATTAAAACAATATTAATTAAATATATATATATATATATATATATATATATAAATATATATATATATATATAATTTATATATATATATATATAAAATAAAAAAAATATATATAATGTATATATATATATATATATATATAAAATATAATTTAATATATATATATATATATAAAATATAAAAAAAATATATATATAATGTATATATATATATATGTACATATATGTGTGTGTGTGTGTGTGTGTGTCATGCTTGACGCAATCGTCAGGCCCCGTCGAGATTGCATTTAGCATTAAACAGCCTGTCGCCTCTGAGTGTTGACTTCAATGTTCCCTTTTATATTTAAATACGCTCTATCTCTGTTATTAAGCACATTTTATCCCATAAATATAGCACGCCTTAAACTATATTTCTTCATACATTCTTCAAACTTGTGTTGTGCATGAAACTCTGAGTCGTGCTACCGGTGAGAAAAGATATGTATATTTATTAATATATCGTTATATGTCTGCTATATCGCATCGAGCAATATTTCTTCTTTCCATTGTTATTTACAAGAGGCTAGCAACTGGAAAAGGGAAGGATAAAAGCGTATGAGTTAATTAGATTTCTATATGAACAACAATAACTTTCGCTGCAGGACAATGGTATCTATACACTGTCGTACCCAGTAGTTCAGGAAACTTGAATAGCGAGCCAACCATCGAGATCACGTTAATTTTGCCACTCCCATTTTTTGTATACGTACATAAGTTGTAGATGTGAAAACTATATTTTCTTCGAACAACATTGATGTAAATGGTGTGTGGATGTGTCTGTGTCGTATATACAACATTTCTACAACAAAACATTATATTTCTAGAGGAACAGCTCCATTTTCGCCAACGATTAACAAGAGCATGTACGACCTCTATCCCCCTCCTTGAAAAAAGTAATAAAAGCAATATGGACTGATATAATCCAAGGTTTAATCGTTTCCTATTGTTCGTTAGCTCTAATACATACATACATATATATATATATATATATATATATATATATATAATATATATATATATAAAATAAATAAATATATATATGGGTAAAAACAAATTTTTATGCTTAAAAACACACATTTTTCCTTCAACTTATTTTTCGTTGACAAAAGACACAGGCATGTAAGAAAATTCTGCTTTGAACATTTTTCTCGTGCTTTTATTTTGTTTAATTCCTTCAGAATATGCAATGAATATTATTATTATTATTATTATTAATATTATTTATAGTTTTTGAATTTCCCACATAGGCCTAATTTGCCTACATCCTGTAAGAAACGTACGTATATTTTGTTTTTCTATTCTCATACATATATATATATGTGTGTGTGTGTGTGTGTGTGTGTGTGCGTGCGTGTTAAATATCAATAACCAGAAATACGTTGTTTATAATATTGAAACTCTGTTACGATTTGGTATTTACTTGGTTTCTTTGTCCAATAAACATTGGACGGTGTTTTTTGTTTTTTTTTTTAAGTATGTTCCCGTTTCATTTTACATTTTTTTTTTTTTTTTGTATAGGTAGGGTTTGTTTTTTCATATACCCTTTTGCGTTTACACACAAAACAGATATACATATATATATATATATATATATATATATATATATATATATATATATATATATATATAACGTCATCCACAGACAGACTGTTTCGCTGTTTACAGCTCATCAGTGTGGCTAGACATCCGGTTGCCTCTAGCTAGGATCGAAACCCGACTGAATTGGTGTCAGTCGGAGCTTCTAACCACTAAGCCGTTAGGGATGAAGGTGGATTTTAGCATATTTATTTTTAGAAACATGCCCAGTGACTGACAGTGACTCAATTCGCTTTCGTGAAGAGTCTCGCTATATAGCTATAATAGTTACTGTTTACAAACCCACACCTCCTCCCCAGAGTGCTCAACTGAATATATATATATATATATATATATATATATATATATATATATATATATATATATATATATATATATACACAAAAGTTACATATATATAAATAAAAAGAGAGAGAGAGAGAGAAAGAAAGAAAAAGTGAGTGAAAGAAGATGACTCAGTTAAAATAAAATGTGGGATAGTAATAATTATAACCTTATTATAATATATAGACAAATCTTTGCATCAAAAATGCATCAGGTCATATATGTTTCATTTTGATGATTACTCTATGGATTTTGAACGTTTAAATTTTATTTCTGATCGAATGAATAAATCGAAAGTCCTGTTGTTCCAATGACGAACTGACTCAGTTTTTGGAATACACACAATTTCAGGGTTTCAACCAGTCCTAAAGTCGTACTTGAAATGAACCGAGGTGACTAGTGTCCAGATATATTAGTGTTGTCTATCATTGGACATGATCTTAATGGAAGCGGCATTCTTGTAAGGTCCGCTGGTGTCAGCAGAGAATGCAGGTGAAGGAAGCCAGATATTACCACCTTCCTATCAACGTCATTCCTGTGACTTCCGGTCTCGGAAGTGCCTCACTATCTCGTTTACTTAATTGAGAAATATGAAAGGTAACCCAGGCTTCAGCAGAAGTTGATGGTGAGGGACAGAGAGAAGTAGATGGAAGTAAAGAACCTGGCAAAGAAAGATAATATGATGAAAGGAAGGGAAATAAAAAGAGAAAACGGCGTGAAAGGAAATAAAAGAAAAAAAAAGAAAGAGTTAATGAAAGCATAAGAAAATAGATAATTGCAACTAGTCACGCACTACGAAATATGATGAAGAAAGTAGACAAAACGTTGACTTTATAATAAGAAAGACGCTACAGAACAACAACAACAATATCGATAACAACAACAACTATAATAATAATGATAGTAGTAGTAGTATAATATATAATAATAGTAATAATAACAATTTTACAGAAAGGAAAGAATATGCAACTTTACCTAAAGGAAACTGCAAAAAATTGAAACTGTTATAGACTTAGGACCTACTAACGATTTTATGGGACTTTAAAATATACATCTACAGAACAATCAAAGCTAATCGTCGAGGTATCGTGATCAGAGACAAACAAAAAGAGAATATGCCTTCTTATTGACACGGAAGTCCCTGCATACTCTAATGCATATTTGAAGATCTTTTAAAAAGTATCAAAATACAAGGACCTTGAAATCGAAATCACAAAATTTTGGCACGTGAGGACATCAATAAATCCAGTTGCAGTTGATAACCTTGGATTGATTAGAAAAGGTTCCGATAGACCAATTGAAAGGAATCCCTGGTAGAACAAGCCTTAAAGAAATACAAAAAATGTACTCAAAAGTACAGCTCACATATTATGAAGGGCTTTATCTATGTATTATTGTGTGTGATGTCAGGGGTTTCTTTTTTTCTTTTTTCTTTTTTCTTTTTTCTTTTTTTTTTTGGAGGGGGTCAAAAACATGCTCAGGTGAAAATGTCATGATGCCATTTCTGACATTAGGTCTTTGGTTGGGACCCGGAAAGTAATGACTATACACCAGAAATGACAGGAAATAAATGAATAAATAAATAAATAATAATAATAATAATAATAATAATAATATAAATCATAAATACTAAAAATAAAAATTAGAGTAAAATTAGTGATAATAAGACAACAAAAATAGGAATGGAGATCAACTGGGAATTGTGCAAACGACCAGGGTTTGAATTTACACAACAAATATCATATGAACAAACTAAAGTTTGCAAAACAAAGATCTCTGAAACTTTGAAATTGAAATGGATCGTTTAATCCAACCCAAACACCCAGTCGTATTCTAATGAAAAAGAGAAATTCTTAGAGATTAAACATTATTGTAAGAGAGAATAATTAAAAGAAAGTGTAAAACTGGATAAATATCTAGACAACACCAGATAATGGAAGAAATTTGAACCATCAATGAGGTAATATTAGGAACAATCCTGAAAAGGTTTAATGAACAAGAAATCTAAGAAATAACAAAAACCATTCCAAAATCAGGGTAACTGAAAATAATTAAGAGTCTGCTTGGTACCGAGGAGACTCATTTCCATTTAATCTCCTGTAATCTACTAGTTTCTACTGCTGGAAGTCCAGTGATAATAATCTCCTATTTTGTAAATTTACATCCATAAACAATTTCGTAAAATATAAGTAAGATATCAAAAATCGTACGACTTATACAGCAATCGCTATCACTTGACTTAAAATATTTTTGCCAAGTGATATTTAGCTACCCCACCACGAGGGTTACATATGCCACAAGGCCGGGTTTAACGTGGGATTTCCGAGCCCGTAGGCTCGGCTAAAAATATTCCCTCTTTGAAACCGCATACGCGGGTTCAGGGGCAGTCAACCACCCCGAACGAGACCCTGCCCTTTGGCGGAGCCTCGTCCGGGTTCCTCTCCGCCCGAAGGCAGAGAGTTAGACTGTTACTTAGCAAATATTTTTGCCAAGTTGCTTGGTGGAAGAAATCGTAGTCGGTTGGCAATATCTTTTGGTTGATGACTAAAAATTAACTTCCACATTTTGACTGTACACATGGGTTTCATTTGGACACCATGTGTAATTAAAGTAGTTTCCGGTTATTATTTTTAGTTAGGAGGACTTGTGTATGTTTATGTTTCATTTGTTTTACTTTTTGTGTAGCGTTCTCTGAAAAAAAAAGGCTGAGCCACCGGAAGTTAACGGCATTCGTTCTGTTTTCAGATGTTTGAGTAGCCGGCAGTAACTTCCGGCCGGGTGCGATACCCTTACTCGTGCTTTCAAATTGATTTCCTGCAAAAACAATTGTTTTTCCAATTCTTGGCGCTGTCAGAACCACCGCCGGATAATTTTACGTAGTCCTGTGGAGTTTTGTTGAAATCGGTTGAAAAATGTAGGAAATACGATCCCATATATAAACGAACAGACACATACACACACACACACACACACACACACACACACACACACACACACACACACACACACAATCTGCGTTTTATAATAAGTAAGATATAAACAGAAAATGTTATAAAAAAATGTGAACACCTCAGAACTTTATACGTATCCCAAAATCCAGAGTAGAAACTTTGTCAGCTAGGGAAATTTGCTGTTCCTTCAAACTAAATTTGAATAAATTTGAAAGTGAAAAGCTTCTTTTTTATGTGCCGTGTCCCTTTCAGGATGTGGGAGATCAGAGCTCTCCACACCTTACCATTTGCAGCTTTTAGCAATGTTTTTCTTTTACTATCCCTCTCGCTCCCTATTCTGATATACATTTACACAATGTTACTTTCCTATACCCCTCTTGCCTTAAGTGAGTTTTTCATTATGTCTGCTCAGAATTTCAACTGTCTCTTTCTGTCTAATCCTGGTTTTTGTTTTCATTTTCCTTAAAAGTTACTCGTTACTCACATTCTCCGTCCACAGCGTTCTCAGCATCCTTCCGTAGGACTGCATCACTTCGTTAACTTTGGGTTCCTCTTCATCCGTGAAGAAATGTTCCAGTATTCACTGGTGTATAGGAAGAATGATATTACATAGCAATAGCTTTTCTTTGTTTCTAATGAAATATTTTTTGTTTGTGAATTCTGTAGCGCCAGTCCATAAGGTTCGAGGAAGAATGGTCCTGTCTATGAAGCTATTTTTAACTGTCGATTTGAGAAAGTGGTTATATTCAGCTGACAGTTTAGGTATTTCTTACTGAGTGTGGATCCATATACGGCATCCATACTAATGTCTCTATCTGAAGAATCTATTTAACTCTACTTTTTAAGTTAATGTTTTGGTTTTGTGTCAACTTGCGCAGTTGGACCGCTAGCACAATACTGTTCAATTTCCTTATCTCCCATACTAAATTTATTATAACTAATCCATACACCATTTGAAGTGTTTACTATTTATTCATAATACAATCTGACTTTTTATGATGGATTCGCAGTATGCACAATCACTACTTTCATTTCATTTCCAGATCTTAATTTCTGTTTGAAAAAGGTTTATTTTTGGAAAATATGGGTAGCTGTTGATATATCAATAAAAATAATCATCCTAAATGTTACTACGTTTGTCATCGACATAGACATCCGCTCATCTTCTGTACATTGGCCTCGGAAGGAACGCTGTTTTCTATTAGTACGTTCATTTGGGCTATGATTAGGAAATAATTACATTATCAGTGCCCAGCGCTTCACATTTTTGTTTGTATAGGCACAGAACGTAATCTATCAAAGGATTAAATAAATTTGACCTCTCATTCGCTCCTTATTACCTCTATACCTCTATACTTAGGTGAATCTTGAAGACTACATTTTTGGTTCCATAGTCAATTAATGGACGATAATCCTATTTTTGTGGGACGGTATAGGTTTTTGATTTCGTATCGCCTTCATGAAATTCAGGAAGTTGTCGTTTTTTTCTTTAATTCGATGAGAGAGTTCAAACGTTCAGCCTCAATGTTAAGCCATGCTTTATTGTTAATTATCATTTTTATAGCATTCTTTAATCTCTCATCATAAGATACGTTATGATAATATTCGGATGTATATTTGGTGTATGTCCTGTTTTCACGGGCATCTTCACCTTTGTATGCTCTGTGCTGACTTTTCAAACAAGTATATCTTTTCTGATTTCGAGTATTTGATGCTCTCATGATTTTTTGCCATTTCTATTACTTTTGGCTTCATTAGTAGGGTTTCCAGTTTTGAGATATTAGATATACGATTAACTAGTTTTTGTTTACTTTCTTAGTTGTTTCGTATTCTCGCTTCTATTTCTCTTCCTTATTTTTCAAATCGGGATTGTCTTTCTGCGATAGGCTCTTTTTCTATTTAAATATTCTTGGAATGGTCTCAAATGCTTCGACTAAGAAAAATAAGATAACATTTGATTCCTCTATTTAATTTTTTTTTTTTTTTTTGATGGTCAAAATTTAGGGACATCAATTTGAACTCTTACGTTTTCATTTTAAGGGCTTGGGTGTTATATCTAGCTGTCTTTTGTAGTTCATGCAAGTGAAACCGGCTATTTTGTTGGCTGGTGTTTTGTTAGCAGAAGTTTGTGACCAGATTCAAAATACTAGTTACATACTCTGACATCTGTCATAAATTGCCCAAGGTAAGAGTTCGATATGCTAAAGTTGATAGGTTTTTGAAGGCGATGTTAAGATCATAGTTCAATGCATCATTGTTTCTTTCTCAGCTATAGTTCAAGAAGAAGCCATCGACTTCAGAATTATGATATTTATAAACTACAAAGACTATCAAATTCGATGAAATAAAAATGCTGAACCTCTGAATAAATGGGGTTCCAATGCAACTCATTTCATTAATGGTCAGCCTGTCATGCTAATCTCATTAAAACTTATGGAGCATTGCGAAGAGGAATTCTTACACTGGTGGATGGTAATTTACTAACAAATATTAACTATGTTATTTAAAATATTCTGCAGTTATTTTCATATTAAATCTCATCAAATCAATGGATGAACTACTTTAAAAACGAATTTCAATAGGTGAGATAAGTATTCCACACTAATGCTGCCTTTCTAACTTTGTCATCATTATAATGAGAGTTGGTTGCATGTTTTGTCGCAAATATTAATCTGTAAAATTAGAGAAAATCTTTTTATTCTATTTTAAATAAAATCGAAGCCGAAAAATATATATATATGAGGTATGGTGATCACAAAATCATTTATCACGTGAAAAAAGCACAAATAACGTAATATTTAAAGAAATAACTCCTAAAAATTTGATAACAAAAAAAAAATAAAATTACACTACAAAAATGAACTGTGAATTGAGAACAACTCAGTACGATAACGTAACGTCAGTAATATGTAATGATAGGTTCTGTGACATAAACATTATACGTAACTATGCATTTATCCAAATACTTAATACATATTTCTATCAATCACTTAATTTATAATAGATAAGGCAATTTCCTTGGCAAAGGAATATACAACAATATTAAAAAAAATAAAAATCTAAAACAGTACAGAAAATCAATTCTATTGAACAATGAAAGAGCATGGTTAAAAAAGAAAACTGAGAATTATTTCATGTAACGAGGGGAGTCTATGGGAGAAACCCTTAAAATATTAAATATAAACATACGATACATAATACCTAGGATAATCGAAAAGAAAAAACACAACCCTATCCAGAGATCACGCTTTACCATCCTAATGGCAAAAAAAAATTATCAAGGCAAATGTAAATATTTTATTTTGCAACAGGTATATATAAACAGAAGTAAAAGTCAAAAAGAAATAATCATAGAAAAAAAAAACCTTTATTAACCGTTAATATCCTCATTATTTCATCGACATTGGGATTAATTAATAAGAACATTATCAACAATGACAATTATGTAGATACTAACACCTTCTGATCTACTACGCAATGAATTCAACTAATCTTAACAATATCAAAATAATTACAACTACAACCAAAACTATTATGGGATCTGATCAAAATCAAAAATATCAATAATAATAATAATTCTGAAGCAAGTATTTATTAAATAATCTGTTACAAATGAAGAAATAAAAAAAACTTATCTCTGAACAGATAAAGGTTAAAGGTACTTATACATAACAATTCAACAAATGCATTAGTCACATATAGAAATATGTTGAACCACAATTTTGATCTAAAGAATGCCATTCTTATTAAAAGAGAAAGCAACTTACTTTGACAGAAAATTATTGTGAGTTCCACTATCAAATCTTACCAAAATATAAATTTTCGAGCCAGTTTTTTCAAATATAATTTTTCCAAAAACATATGCCTCTTTCTAAAGCATACATTACATGACAATAATATTTTTTTAAATTATAAGGAAACCGGTTTAATTCAAAATTTCTCTTGTTTAAATTAAATAAATGCCCAAACGAAAGTAAAATAAATGATTATTACATAATTACATAAACAAAAATTTAACAAAAAAAATAACAACGTCTACTCACATTCGTTTATGAGGCATTAAATTATATCACTTAGCATCTTCCATAGTTTACACTGACCTTCAGTCAGCCTGATAAAATATTTATGATCGTTTTTGTATTGAAAAAATAAGTAAACATAACGCCATTTTCACTCCTGTTTATAAATATTTATTGCAAAATAAAATTCTTGTATTTCTATTGATAAAATGCATCGGAGGATGAAACACGTCGGTTGAGAAAGTTTTCCTTTTGTCTTTATTTTAATGTCATTTCACAGATTTATATTTAATTATATTTAAATTTTTTACACACACACACGCCCCCCCACACACATTTCAAGCACACTCTGCCTCATACTTAAATGCAATCTTTAGGATATCATGGCGTTTAAGCATAAAACAGACTGTCACCACTCGGTGTTCACTTCAGTGTCTACTCTTATTTTTACACATTTCTTTAACCGGATGCTGACAACATTTATATATAAATTTCGGGGTCTATATATATATATATATATATATATATATATATATATATATATATATATATATATATATATATATATATATATATATGCATGTTTCGTTAAAAACGACAGACTACTGTTAAGTTTTTTATTCAATTTGTCTTATGTTCGAACAAGTGCTTTCTTTTTTGGACTCAGAGTGTGTAGAAATTGTCCAAATGTTTACTTATGAATATTATTAAAAAATACACTAGCCAAATTGACCCGAATATAAAAAATCAAATTAATTATCTACTATAAAAATTTAAGGCAGCTAACCTCATCCTCAAAAATAACAACACACCAGCTAAGTCTAAATTATAACGAACGGACATTATCTATGAGTTCAAAGGCACCTTAAAGTACTCTGTTCCTGATCAACCAGAATTTATAAATAATTACATCGGTCACACAAATACAAGCCTATCAAGACGCCTTATGTTATCATATCTTACATACGAACTTAGCAGACACTATTCGAAACATACTAGTAGAAAACACAAACAAAATAGCGTCATCCATCTGTAAAAAAATGATTAAAAATAGTAGAAGCCCTAATAATAAAAAAAGAAAATCTCAACTCTTAACAATATTAACTAAGAACAAGGCCACAATGTGCTAACTGTGTTCGGAAAATAAAACATCTGTATAACACACTAAAAAACAAACACATCACGCAAACACTCAAGAGGAAAAAATAAAATCATCCTTGATAATGGCTAAAAGTATAGCCGAAAGCACTCGGAAGTATAGAACATTTGGACAGTTTCTACACACTCTGTGTCTAAAAAGGAAAGCATCTGTTCGAACACAAGAAAAACGTAACCGTAGTACCTTGTTTGTTGTTTTTTAATGAAATATGCATAAATGAAGAATTGCTGCCTAAATACACAATATATATATATATATATATATATATATATATATATATATATATATATATATATATATATAAACATATTTGTCCCTTATGTTGAGTAAGGAAAGTATTAAGAAGCATTGCAAATAAAGAGAAGATTGCCGAAATGCTGTGTAATGTCAATGCATTTCTATGGTCCTGGATGCTGAACAATTTTCTCACAGATAAAGAGAGGACTTGAGGTCAACAGCCTGTTAGCAACGTTTGAGAAAAATACATACAAAAGGATGCATGCTTATAATTAGAATGAGACGGTTGAAACTTTGGAAAATCTAATGAGGAAAGAAGCTTTGTCAAATATTACAATCAAATACTATAGAAAAGGCAAGAGGGTTGGAGTGAAAGACGGAGTAACCTATTTGACTAACTTGTGTAATTGACAGAACAATAAGTATAGTAAAATTACAAAACATTTGGTAAGAATCAAAACTAAATAGAAGTTGATGAAATCCATGATCGGCCTTATACTGGTGAGACAAGGCTCATAAAAGAAGATTGAACAAATTATTTAACGTTTTGTTTAATATATTCAGTCTTCTATTAAGCAACTTCGTGATTCATTCCGCCTGTTTACTTATTTTTATCTTTCTCACTAAACAACTGGTGTTATTTTCAATTGAAATGGAATTATTTTAATAAATTTTAATTTAGAGCGAAATATATATATATATATATATATATATATATATATATATATATATATATATATATATATATATACAATGCAATATTCTGTAAATATGGCAGATGAGACACTACTTCCAAAATGAGCAGGAACAATTTTGACTGACCATAAGCATTATTCAAAACGATTATCATTTTTGTCTATTACTTCATCCAGTTGTTTTAATTGGGAACATTGTTTCAATCAAACTTTACGTTCTCCATAATGAGCTCTCGGTAGAGAATTCTCTTCCTATGTTACCATCTACACATCATCACCGTCTTTGAATAAAAATCGGCTTTTCGTACAAATACTTGTAGTTCCATAGCGATGTTTTGTTTTTTATTCCATATTAATGCAAATTATATACATTTCATTACCCGTCAATAATTTGTAACTGAATACCTTTTCGTTATTTTAGCGCTCCAGAGCGTAACTTTCTTCCTTCTACGATACTTTATATTTACAAGAGTTAGATTTGAGCAAAAATGGAGTGCCGTTGCCATATCTGAATTGGAGTTACCCATTTCCCACCTTCCAGTCGTCCTGGGTATGAGGATCAACTAGATCCGGGAGCAAGGCCTCGGATCGAGAGATTGGAGCATCTGACCTGGGGTGGTAGCACCTGTTAGGGTCTCAGCTATGAACAAATAGTGAACTAGCAAAAAAACAACAGTACGTTTTGTAATAAAACAAGAAACGATAAAATTTTATAGCAAAATGACAATCAAAAAATAAAATAAAAATAATTTTTTATAGTAAAATTACCAAGAATACATTTTATGATCTACAAACTTTATATTTTAAAAAAATCCCTTTGCTATGAAATTATGAAATTATGCAAAAAATATCTGTAGTTATAAGCAAAAAACATATATTTCGGCATTAAATAACCCATAGATCAAAATCAACCAGCCAACCCACCTTCCAGTGTTGAGAGAGGTTAAGGTCGCTTACGCGCAATTGTGAGAGATATCTTACTTTCCACTCTTTATCCTCTTTCTAGAGACAAAAATATTGAGACGACTATCATTTGGTTCCGTCAGTTCCGATCTAACTGCTAAGACGCACCATGCCTCATCTAGGGAATCAAACTACCTTCATTCTCTCTGTATTCCACATGTAAAGAAGAAGTTCTATTCAGCCAATTTTTTCAAGAACTGTTACTATTTGGAAAAGACTCCTGAGTGGATGCTTCCCTAAACGCTAAAATCTTATTCTCCTTAAGTCAAAGTCATAATTTCACTTTCTTCTTCTCCTTCTTACATCAATATCAGTAACTCTCTACCTCGAGTGGCTCTTGAGCATTTTATTGGGTGGATATTTGTAAAAAATAATTCGCGAATCTTAGACAAAAATACAGTTTAGTAAATCTTTTATTTATTTATTTTTGCTTATGCGGACACCTCGCATCAAAGTGACTAAAAATTGCTACAAATGATTTTCACTGAATAATTTGAAATTTCTTAGTGTCTTTTTTCCTAATCTTAATTATAATCAGGCGATATTTTGATTCCATTGCTCTCGACTTCACTTAATCGGAAACCCCATTTTCGAGATATTAAAGGATCAATTCCATAAAATTTATAAATTCATAACTCGTATATTGACCATTTTAAAAGTAAGACAGATGTGAAAATTTTCCTTATGGTCTTCCATATTGTATGTTTCAATTAATAAACATCTGCTAATTTGAAAATCTTTTAAGATACGCACTGATATGACATTTATCACAAAAGAATAAAAGCGATCATTATGTAGTTAAAATTAATTGCTAATAATGACTCCTCACAAATATAAAACGGACGAATGTCAATATTCTTTTGTGTATGTAAATATATTAAATAGTGAGGCTTGAGGCGACACATACATTTGTCTGTGCGTTAAACAATAAACATGCACTGCCTCTCTGTTTAGCTGTTGCTGAGTTTAATCGTCTAAACAATTCGGTATAATATTTTTCACATCTCGGTGCTTGTTTGAAATGGCTGCCTTACCCATTTCACTTAGTGAAGCTAATGATTCAATCCTTATTGGTCTGTTTACAATAGTTTTCTTGGGACTGGATGAAAAGAACAAAAAAAAAACGTGGGATCGGCGTCATGTGACTCATTAGTGGGTTTATGAAAAACATGCCTTACTCAAAAATTGGGTAAAAGACAGGATTGAAAAAACTAAATATTTTTCAATCCATGTCCCTTCAGGAGGTAGATGATCATACCTTCAGGACGTAAACATAATATCTAACAATGTAGAACTCTCTCTCTCTCTCTCTCTCTCTCTCTCTCTCTATCTCTTGCTATCTAACCCTCTCTCTCTCTTGCTATCTAACCCTCTCTCTCTCTCTCTCTCTCTCTCTCTCTCTCTCTCTCTCTCTCTCTCTCTTGATTGCCATGACGACGCCCCACGGAGTGAAAATTTCTCATTAAGATTTGAGCCACTAAGGTTTCGACTTGCGTAAAATCCGGTATCGATGCATTTCTACAATCTTGGACATAACAGGTAAAATCATAATCTTCTCCAGAGTTCACAGCTGACTGATCAGCCGCCATATCCTATAGGAATCACTTTTACCATCTACTGATAAAGAATTACACATACATACTCTTCCAGTTCCATTCTTCATTCATCTGGTATATCTTTAACAGACTTTACACTTAGAACTGAGTCTCTCCTGAGTGATATATATATATATATAATTCTGTCCATGTTTTCTGCCATCATCTCTAAGCTGGATTCCTACAATACATGCTGAATTGTGCATGTATTGTGCTCCTGAAATAATGGCTGTTTTTCTCCCTAAACTCTACAATAAATGCCTACCGCTTCTTGCTTGTCGGAAATCCTCGGCATTTTTGTTTTTAAGATATCGATAAGACTCGAATCAACTACGAATTGGTTAAATACCTTAGCACGCAGTGTTTTCTTTCAAACAAACAAACATGGCTTTGCATCTCTTCGGACAACTGCTGATATTTCTTATTTAAATAAGAATGAGAAAGCTGAGACTGTTGCTTTAGATATCTCGAAGTTGTTTGGCAGGGTTTCGCATGCTGGTCTTCTTCCCAAGTTGAAAGATTATGATATTACTGGACAGATGTTTGATTTGATTCAATCGTTCGTAACAGATCACGATATGAAAGTTGCCTTGAATGACTACACTTCTCTATTTTTTACATTAAAGCAGGTGATCTCTATACTTGGACCTATTTTGTTCCAAAGGCATTCCTGATATCATCAGTTCTTGACTCAGTATCTATGTTGATGAGACAACAAATGATTCCAGCCTTAATTGTTTGATCGCTTCGACAAAATCAAATCGGTATGTGATCTCTAAAATGTCCTTTAATCTGTGGTTAACAGGTTTAAGAGATGCCTTGTTAATTTTAACCTCTTTAAAACAAAACTGATTTTTTTCATCGTCTTAGCGAACATTTCTTTGCCTCCCATAAGCGTGGCTGATGCTAAACTCTAAGAGAGAGACATTGTGCCTTCTCGGGCTAACGTTGTCCACTGACATTAAGAGAAACGATTGTATTGAATCAATTGCTAGCTGTATGATAAGGAAAGTTGGTTCATTTTGTCGTGTTAAAGAATTTTCATACAAGAATTTATCTTACACATTTATAAGTATACTATTCGTCGTTTCATTAAATATTGCTGCTCGGTCTGAATGGTCTGCTATGTTATCAGCCCTATTCTGACATCTCACTCACTTTCCCACCACCGAAACCTAGCTTCCCTGTGCTCTTTTATAAATATTTTCATTGTAATTGTTCTAATGAGGTTTCCTCGAATTTAAGCAAGCTACTAGATTGGCAGCTAGCTCTCATCATTTTACAGTTGAATTTGTTGGATATAACAATAAGTTCTAGTCTAACGGTTCCTTCTCACGTACTTCTCGATTGTGGAACTCTCTCACCGCTTCTTGCTTTTCAATGAATTTTGATCATCAAAAATTGAAATGCAATGTCAATCGTCAATTCCTGTTTCTTTGTATTGGCCTCTCTCCTTAATAATGTTTTCTTCCCCGAATCTTTCACACCTCTTGGATCTTCTTGGCTTCATTTCCTTGCTTAGGACGAATAATTAAAAATTATTATTATTATTATTATTATTATTATTATTTGCAATTTTACTGATATACTGTTTGAAGCAACCTTTCGCGGTGGTTTTGTTCTTAAAAATGAATCGAGCATATCGCGTTAAGATTTTCTTCGTACACATCCGTTGCTCATATTGGTTTCAATAATTCCAAGTGATCCTACTACTATGTGAATAGTAATCGTGTTTAAACGCCATATTGGGTCAGTTTTTGTTTTTATGACGTTATTTTTTCATGTTGTTATCAAAAGTTTGTAAAGTTTTTGCTGTGATTGCGTTTCTCTTTTATAGTTCAGTGTGAATGCATGATGAAATTCCAGAACGCTATAACATTTTCATCTTCTAGCATAGCATTTTTCATGATGTCAGGTTTTGACTAAGAACGACGATAATGAATCTTTCTGATTCTGCTTTTCAACTAGAGATCAGCAACTAAGACATTTTGTCAAAATCAATGTCTCGTTCCTTAGATGGCTTTCGGCCATGTAAGGATTTTTCTTTTCATCTGAATTTCAAATTAGGCGTTATCTTTAGTATTTTTTTTTTCATATTTTTGGCCGCTACTTTTGGAATTTGACACCTATTTCCTCTTAATTGTATAGTTGTGTAGCTTTTGTTTCTTACATAACTGAATCTCGTTTTTTGCCAGATTTATTCTGGTAAAAAAAAAAACTCTTACATGCACTAATTAGTTTATTCAAATTATCTATCCAGGTCTATGGTTATAGTCTTACACGTCTATTTTGACTGAGTCACTTATCGGTCTCCATTTGCCTAGACAGGCAAAATCGATCTAATATTTTATTTTGGGCCGTGCAAATTATATATGGCATGAATTTGCATTTTGATCTCATCTTTGTATCGCTTCTAGATTTCAGTCTATCGTATTGAAAGTGTATGTAAAAGGAAAAGCTTCTACCAAGGTGTTAATAGCTTCAATTTTAAATTTTGCATTTAATTCTTTCTCATTTATCACCCTTCATTTCCTCCTTTACTAACCGGTTATCTCTCTGATATATATATATATATATATATATATATATATATATATATAGAGAGAGAGGGAGAGAGAGAGATATCTAACTCAGTAATAGGCATTCAATTTCAAAATTCATCATTTCGTTACAAACAAAGAAAAGAATGCTGGACTGCTATGAAAAGGAGATATGAAGTAAACAGAGTTGGGTTTTTATAGAAGATTGCCGAGAATAGAATGGGTGAAATATGTGATCAACGACTAAATCTAAGGAAAATGGAAAAGGAACACACTTGTGCTTAGAACCAGACAGGAAAACGGATTTAGAGGATCTTACACACATAGACATATCGATGGCAAGATAGGCATAGAGTAACCTTCCTTACAATCTTAAGCAAATGGAAGGCAGGACGGGAAGAGGGATATAACTGGGACAAGCATTGCTAAGAGCTGCAAAGAAAGTCGTAGAGAGCCATGATTACCCACGTTCTTAAGGGATACATTTACGTAAAAGAAGGAAAATCCCAATTTTAATGCACACTTAAATTATGGTAAAATTTTCAGAATTAAATCAAATACAACTAATGAAATCAAAACAAATAGAGTATACAATAAATGATACATAAACACAAATGATACATATATAAAATAAAACATACATAAAACACATATAAAACAAAAATGATACATCCATAAACACAAATGTTACATCCATAAAATAAATCATACATAAAATATACTTCAGACAAAAATGATACTTACATAAACACAAATGATACAAACATAAAACATACATAAAATATATATAAAACATGCATAAAGCAAAATGATACATATATAAACACAAATGAAACAAATAAAATGAATAAAATAAAACACACAAACAAAACATA
>CAHIKZ030001968.1:1720000-1757500 GCA_903632075.3 Acanthosepion pharaonis | reverse complement strand
GATAGATAGATAGATAGATAGATAGATAGATAGATAGATAGATATTATTGAAATTGTATGACAAAGTGGAAAAGTTTACTCTGGACGCGTTTCGTCCTTCAGGACTTCATCGGACTAAATTTGTTGCTTTTATGACTATACATGCGCAGCATAACAAATTTAGTCCAATTAGGTCGTGAAGGACGAAACGCGTCGTGAGTAAACTTTTTCCACTTCATCATACATTCCCCATATATATATATATATATATATATATATATATATATATATATATATAGAGAGAGAGAGAGAGAGAGAGAGAGAGAGATAGATAGATAGATATAGAAAGATAGAAGATAGATAGATAGATAGATAGATAGATAGATAGATAGATAGATATCAATGACATTTAACCAAATATTTTTTTATTAATAACGTAGATTAAATAATACTCTGTAGAAATTTCATTAAAAATTCAGCTCATATCAGGTTGCTAACTCTCGTATGTCCGTGTATACATTGGTATTTATACTGCTATAATAAATATACCAGTCTGTGTGTGCGTGCGTGCGCGTATGTGTGTTCTTTAACTCGAATATATGGACATATGTAAAAGTGTGTCTTGAAAGATTTTAAAAGTCTAGCAAAACACATGGCGTTCATCAGACTCTCCAATACTTTCTTCTCAGTCATGTTTAGAAACAACAGTGGTCAGCTACACGTTTACGACAACACCAGCCTAGTCGGGTTGCTAACCAATCTCTTTTTGCAGATGACTGCACAGGTATATGAATGTTTTTCAACACACACACAGCCTACATATGCTTTATGCTGAGAGGAACTTAGTAACAGTTTCTTAATGAGACCGCATCATTTGGCATGATTAAGAGCTGAACAATACACTCAAATACTCGGTCGATCACTTATGACTTGCTTTTAGTACAACAGTCAACTTCTGCCCAATTTCACTCAACTCGTGGAATAGTTTTCAGGAACTGTCATTGTCTCCCCAGACTGATAACATCAAGAATTCACCTTTCTGTAAAATCGAACCCGGTTTTATGGTAAGCGTTGGAAAGCGAACATTCTAACCAGCCAGCAAAAAAAAAAAAAAAATAATAATATAACATTAAATTTTTATCAAAGGGCTTGGTGCAAGCACAGTGTTGCTTCTAGAAGAGAAATACATTACATCAGTACAAACGCAACTACAACTCTTCGATCGTAAACATGAAAATTCATGGACGATAGTTACCCACTGACTAACCACGAACCCCGACTTCCACAGAAGTTTTTACACCCACTGTGGACCAGACATTTAATCAACATATATCTCTCTTTCGCCGTGTTTTAGATGTCAGACATCAATGTCGCCTTTCATGTAAATATTGGATTTGTACTCTCCTCGTGCTGATAATGAGGTGGGGAATGACGAAGTGAAAGTGATTTTTACTTTTTACAAGACGGAAAGGGAGTGAATCAGTTGCGTTGTTATTTTGAAAGATGGGTAAGGATATAGCGTGGCTCTGCATTTCTCATTACTGACGGTTGGTCATCGATTCTGAAAAATCAATAGAGAGCGGTGACTGACAATTTAAAACTCATAGGTTTATAAGTTCGTAAAAAAAAAATCCCTTATATTTTTATATAGGACACCGGATCAATATCTTCGTAAATGAGTTGAATTCTGTTCAGAAAATTTTGCTGATTAATTGGAACACTTGGGTTAAGTTCATTACCATGGAAAGACGAATATTACATTAAAAAATAAATATTCGGTTTACAAAATAAATGCTATTCCCTCATTAGACTATAGAATTATTGATCTAACTGCATTTTGACGTCCGATAAATCTAGATGTTTCACTAGTCCTTTCTCGTCCAGTTTTATATCGTTTATTTGTTTTCATTTTATCTTTTTTTTTTTAATTATCCATTATTGTATAAGCAATAGTTTTTATGAGGAAATGAGATATGTTGCATGATCCTGGACGTAGATTTAATGTAGATAATTCCGAAATTAATGCACTTTCAATGCAGTTACGCATTAATAAATTAATCTCTCATTTAAAACCATGATTAAAATCGATGAAACTCTTATTAATCTGAAGATGTTCGGTCTCCTCACGAAAGACTAACTTGGGATTTTTTTTCCATTTTTAGATTCAATTACTATGTATAATCATATAAATAAGTGCATGTGTGTGTGTGTATGTGTGTGTGTGTGTGTGTGTGTGTGTGTAGATTATGAGACAAAGAGGGAAAGCTATAAACGACGTCTCATTATTTCCAATTTTGTTTTCAATATTATTATACATCCAACATACACAAACACATACATACATACATACAGATATATATATATATATATATATATATATATATATATATATATATATATATATATATATATATATATATATGGACTGCACCAGCATTGCGCTAATCAGGTAGTTTTATTAAAATTTAAATTATGTAACGGTTAGTCTCTATTCAGAACTTGAAGAATGCGTCGTGCGTGGAACACAGAATCGTGCCATCGGTGAGAAAAAAAATGTATAATTATTAAAATATACTTAATAGTTTTGTTATATTACATTGAGCACTATTTTATCAACCCCAGCACCCAATGTGCGATATCGTAACACTGTGATTCCTTCATTACAACAAATGGTTAAAATGTCTGGGCCGAGCCAATTGGGATATGAATCAGGTACCGAGGTCGCAGCTTTTCTCTTTGAGTTTCTTTACGTACCTGTAGCATCTGCTGCTCCTTCGATGAGTTCTCCCAACATTATCTACTAATACGGATAGATTGAAAATTCAGGACCTGGAATCTTTGCAGAAAATTAGTTTAAAATTTTTACCGTTTCTTTTTTACAATATATCCGTATAATTTCTCTGCGTCATTTTTGCCAATGTTCAACGTCTGCTTGTTCGCGTGCTTTAGTAATGACACCTGAAAATAACGTTTCCCCATTTCATAATATGACTATCCAAATTAATTTATAAAATTACATATATCTGTCGCCACAGGAACGGTATGCAGTTATTTGAGCAATTGAAAATGATTTAATGTTGTTATTACCAAACTATGAATTCCCATTACAATGTTCTACATTCATTGAAACGAAACGCCCATATATTTTGTGTTCATATCTTTTAGTTGAAAAGACTAGAATAAATTAAAGTGGTGAATGATTCATGTAGAATTCCTGATTTTCTCATTTATTATATTGCAAATATTTAATATTATCAGTCGTGATCATGGATATAAAGAATACATCAAGAATTTTTGAATAATTTCAAATTTAGAAAAAAATTATTTGGCTAGTCTTTTTTTCCATAATATATATATATATATATATATATATATATATATATATATATATATATATATATATATCGATACTAACTTTTAACAAATACAACTAAACTTTTACTAATAAATGTAACACTTAACCATAGTATCGTGTTTAAAAACTTATAATTAAGGTTACAATTTTATCTAAGTATATTTTTAGCATTTTTGTAAAAGAATTAATTTTTCCAGGGAATTTTATTATAAAATATGCATAACTTTATAAAATATGTCTATTTTAATTCAGACATGTTTCATTGAATAATATAGACATATTATGTTTATTTATTTTATACTGATCCTTTCCAATTCTCTAATCAGTTTCTTAATGTTAAGATGAAATTCATGAAGAAAGGCCCCGTAGACCAATGGTCTATACTGTGAGGGGCATGAACTTACCTGCATTCTTGGAAATCGGACAGACACATGAAATCTCCCAGGGTTGGGAAGGTTTAAGCAGGGATTAAATAATTTCGCTAGGATTGGAGATAATTCCGGATTAATATTCTTTAGGACAACCATCAGGATTTAATCTGGACAGGTGGCTTTCTTAGGCTTAAGAATTATAACGGGCAATGTTTCAAATACAAATATCTCCATTTCACTCTAAATAAACTGCAAATATTTCCATATCAGAATATTTTCCAATTATGCTTCTTAGTAATTATGATTCTTGGTTCTTTCATAAGGGATTAAATGGATTTTTGGTCATAGATGTCAATATCTGAAAAGAATGAATCATGGAATCGGCGAGTGGAGTTAAAATTTCGGCTTCGTTTATTGCGTTCACATTAACAGTAATGCCCTACTCGTTAAATAGCGGGGTCAGCAAGGATCCGTCCGTAGTCTTGAGTGGCAACTATTCCAATAGAAGAAAAGCTCTGAAATCAAAATCGCGTAACGGAAGACACTCTAATATTTTTTCCCAAATAGTTATGGCAATTCACAGCGAATAAAGAGCCATCTTTTACGCATGTTCCGTTAAATAGGAGGGGGACAAATATCTTATTTCTATGTAATTTTTTGTCCTTACATGTTTATATTTTAGCGCAATAAAAATTAAATAAAACAATTACAAGACCAGCCAAATTAAGGAAACACACACACGCATGTACGCAGGCGCGCGTACACGCACACACACACACATAAGTATTGCAACGGCAAGGTCAATTCGTTTTCTTGTTCACTGAAGAGATTTTGATTTAATATCAAAAGATGAATATGGGAGAAGTTCTTAGAATTTCAGCTTTTATTTTCTTGTATTTATCTTAAACTAGCAGTAGAGCCCGGCGTTGCCCGGGGATGTAACAGTAAGAGATAGATCAAGTATCGACCATCATAAAGACTGAAAAATAAAATTGACAAAGATTATTGTTTAAGGTTGAAGGGCACGCATGTCTTAATTATTTTTTTTTGTTTTGTTTTGTTTTTTTTTGTTTTGTTTTTTTATGAATTGGTCAAACCCAAACTCAAACAAAAACATTGTTTTCAATTGTTATGAGTCTACCGATTGAATAGAATTTTATTATAAACAATTGCCTTGTAAATGGAATTTTTAAAGCATTCTGAATGTAAAAATAAAGAAAAAAGTGTACAAGATAATAAGAAACACTACCTGCCAAAAAAAAGTGAAGTTTTGTTGAAATCGGTTGAAAAATGTAGGAAATCCAATCCCATATATAAACGAACACACACACACACACACACACACACACACACACACAAACAACCTGGATTTTATAATAAGTATAACTCGATATGATTTGTCCCCCTTTCATTCTCGGGATGCTTCTTAATCGTGTTTTCAAATTGATTTCGTGCAAAAACAATTGTGCTTTTCTAATTTTTGGCGCTGTCAGAACCACCGCAAGGTAATTTTACGTAGTCCTGTGAAGTTTTGTTGAACTCGGTTGAAAATTGTAGGAAATCCGATCCAATATATAAACGTACAGACACACACACACACACACACACACACACACACACACACACCTGGGTTTTATAATAATTAAGATATATAATATAAATAGTTTAATTTCCTGATATATATATAAATATATATATATATATATATATATGTGTGTGTGTGTGTGTGTGTGTGTGTGTGTGTGTGTGTGTGTGTGTGTGTGTGTGTGTGTGTGTGTGAATTGGTGTCAAATATTGATAGGAATCCGAGAGAATGACAGATTAAGGAATAGGAAACGTTCATATTTCTTATGTTTCTCTTATTATTTATGAAGTTTTTCATATCTGTTGAAGGTTTAATAAACGCGAACCGTGTTTAATTAATAAAAATGCTTTATTTGTTCTTTATCATATATATATATATATATATATATATATATATATATATATATATATATATATATATATATAGAGAGAGAGAGAGAGAGAAGAAGAAGAAGAAGAAGAAGAAAGATGTCACGGTGAAAAGCATTATTTCAACAACTCCCAATTGGAAAATGTTTCGAACCAGGTATATTAGCAGCCACCCTCACAAACACTGATGAAACTACGCTACCCGGGAGATATAGACGGGTACCACTTAAAAAAAAAAAAAACTTATACACGAACAAAGAAGAATTCATCATAACCCCATCCGATAATGAAGGTGGAATAGTTATAATGGACACCAATGTCTGCATTAAAAAAAATTAGAATCCCTTTTAACCACAACCTCTACACAAAAAACAATAAACAAACAGTAAACACAGACATACAAAGGTTCAACAAATCAGTTTTAAAAAAATGTTAAAAATGACATTAATAGAATACCACTCCACCACACCCACACTATACGGCTTACCCAAAACAAACAAACCCGACGCACCAATCAGACCTTATTAAACCAGGTAACAACTACACAAATTAACCAGGGCCATTGCGAAAGTCCTACCTCCTTTCCTAGGAATCATCAACACAACACATATCAAAAACTGTTGACTAAATCCAAAGAATACGAAACATAAATTTAGAACGCATAGTCATGGCCAGGCTAGACATCAAATCATTCTACACCAACATACCCATCACGAATTGCCTCAACATAGTGAGAAAAGACCTTAAAAAGACCCCCAAAGCTTCCTTTACACGTCCACAAAATTATAGGAATATGCAAACTAATCACTAACCACTGTTTCTTCTCTTTCAACAATATTCTCTACAAGCCATAAAATGTCACGCTTAACTTTTTCTATAATTCTTAGAATTCGGTCCATTTCGATATATCATACCAAACAACTCTACTTACCTAATATATATAAATGACGTCCTCTTATTATATCTCCAAGATACAAATCTATTAGGTATAAAAGTGAAAATCAATAAGGTTGAACCTACAATTGAATTCAGACACAAATTAGCAATAAACAATTCTCTACCTATCCTCAACATGTTGCTACACTACGAGAAGAAATTAGATTTTAAGGTATATCGCAAACACACAAACAAAAAAAGGATCTAATCAACTTCTATTCCCACCACAACCAAAAAATAAAATCTAGACTAGTCATAGGATTTTACCTTGGACCTCTTAGGATATGTAAATTCGAAATACCTAAAAGAAGAAGAGAGATATAGTGAGAAAACTTTCAAACTTCTTCAGTACCCATATCATTTTATCCTCAACGCAAAAAAAACGAGCTTACAAAATACACAAAGCCAAAAAAAACAGACATCACTAATAACACATCTAACAAAATTTACGCAAAATTCATAAATCTGCCTTTCAACACTCTTTCTACTAAACTCGCAAACAAATCAGACATCCCTAATACTAGGATCATTAACACCACCTCCATGACAATCGTAAGATATAATTAGCAAGAAAAATAGACCCCACACCGATTCAAATGCTGGGATTTGTCAAATAAATTGTTTACAATGCAAAAATGTTTATGTGTGGGAGATATCAAGGGATATAAAAGTCCGCATCTACGAACACAAGAGAGACTTGCGTTTAGACAATCGATCTCTCTCATTTTAAGATGCTGGACATTTCACTAATGCCACCCTAATTAAAAAAAGAACATAATTCTTTAAGGAGATAATACATTGAAAACTTAGTAATGACATTATTACCCACTATAATCACACGCCTAAAATATTATGTTATAAACCTAATAGAACCCTTTGAATTGTTGACCAAACAAATGTGAAGATAAAAAAAAAACAAGTAAACAAACACACGCACACAATTACAAATTCATATTGCCATTCATTGGCCACTTAGAAAAACAAAAGTTTTCACAAACCCACATGAAAACAGAATTACCCACGGTTTTATATAGATATAAGTGTGAATATAAATTAAATAATGAGATATTAGCAGCTGTATATATCTCGCTCATACGCAGATAAGCAAATATTTAATTTATGTTGCAAACAAAACAGTTATCAGTGTAGTTAAACAGATCTATGAAGTACATAATAATAAATGCACATATACCTACGTTTGTAGTGCAACTTCAAGTTTCATGGTTCCCCAATTGTCAGGCACTTATGGCGACTGATCCGCTTATTACAGCTGTTTTTAAAATACTGAGTCTCATGGGAAGCACGCTAAATTATACTCAGATTCAAAGTTCAAAGTTAATATAAACCCAATATGTGTAAATTCAATATATAGAGTGTATGAAGGGAGATATTGGGAAAAAAAACAAAGCAAAAAAATTATGAAAGCTTAACGTTTATATGGTACATGTTTGTTTTTCCGTTGGTAAAAAAAGGGTGATGTAAGCTTAAAGTGTATGCGGTACATGTTTTCATGTTGGGGAAACAGGCAAGATTTAAGTTAAAAAATTATAAAGCTTAAAGCGGAAACAATATGAATAAAAAGGCGGGAGTAGGCGCAATGGATTGTATATTGTTTATAAATAAGCTGTATGTTTCAAGGGCGTAACAGAGCACAGTATATAAAGCTAACATTTAATATTAGGATATACATTTTTTTTTTAAAGTGTAGACAAGGAGAGAAAGTAAAAGATGAAAAAAATCTTTTAAAAAGATTTAAGGAGGAACGGCATGTAACCCATTATGTATTAATAGACGCTTAAATGGTTAAAGGGAGGTAATAAGTACTTAAACCTAAAATATTTAATAGGCAGTTGAAATTAGGTAAAAAGATTTATCCAGAATCAAAATACTTTAGGGGAGAGCATTTTTTATGGTGGCAACCTATCATGAGCTCACGACATTTATTCATCAGTTTGGGGTCGTTAATATTTTGTAGTATGAATCTTTTTTTTTCAGCAAACACAGGTTACATCGGTCGCCGCGGCCGGAAAAGTGTATAGTTTTGGCGACTAAATTTTAATTTACTATCGGTGTGTAGTTATTTGCTTTAATTTCCCAGTAAAATATTGAGATTGCCGTTGCATTTGAATATTGTTTATTGGTAAGAATCATTTTATCGGTTTTTTCAATGGCTTGCAGTGGAACCAAATAAAACTTAGTTTCGCTATTATGTTTAATATAAATAACGCCTTTATCCATTCTTTTATGATCTAGTGGACGGGTACATTTTTCATTTTTTTTTTTTTTTTTTTTTGTCAATTACACTTTTTGTCTGCATTAATATTGTTATTGAGGATATATAAATATTTGTTTAATGTTATATTATTATGTTGTACTATATACTGTTTGAGGTTTTTGGTGCAGCTGGAGCTAATCGAAATGATGTTCTCGTTGAAGATTTTGTTGAGCAATGGTATATGGTTGAAATGTTTGTGGATTAAATTAAGGAAAATTTTACCTATATTGGTTTTGACATTTTTCTTAAATGGTGGGTTAAACCAAATTCTGTTATGTTTTCTATTCTTATGTTTATTGTTGGCATTCTTACTAATATTTATGTATTCTAACTTAAATCTATGCTTACTTTTTTTCTAGTGCATCTACATATTTGGTTTTATATTAATGAAAAATAATTTTGTTGCTATAGTTACTTGAAAGTCTGTATTACAGCGATTTGTGGAAGTTGTTTAAAATTCCTGGAGGCGGGTTGGATTCTTTGCTAATATATTTATGGTTATAAAGCTCTTTAGTATAAGGCATGTATATTCCTTTGGCTAGGTCAAAGGTAGTGTCCAGAAAGTCGATCACATTGGCGTTGGTGCTAGTGGTGATATTTAATCCATGATCCTTTAGAAAGTTGATAAGTCGATCTGTTTTTTGTACGTGTTATTAAGACATAGATTCCAAACAAAAGTAGTGAAATTAAATAAAAAAGAAAAAGAAAATAATTTTTTTTCGTTCATTCCGATGGCTAGACAAACGGATATGACGGCTTTTTATTCAAAACCACCTTGTTTTGTCTTTCATTCGGACCTTAAGACGCCTACCTAACACACGGAGGCGAAATGCGTTGTCATTAAAAGGTTTTTCTACTTTGTCTCGTTTTACATTATTTTTATGTATGAACTTATTTGACTAAATATTGTGTTTTAATTAAACAGTATTAATTACATTTACCGGCTTGAATGTTCGAGAAATTTCGTAGAAAATATGCCTTCTCTGTGAGGAATCGAACCTGTTTCCCACACGGAAACTGTCATAGAGCCTGACGTGCTGTTAACCGTCCAGCCACAGAGACTTTTCCGGTTAGTAAAGTTCAAATTATTGCTTATAAACATTTCGACGATCTTTCTCGATAAATCATTTCTCTTGCGAAACGTGACCTAACGTAACCAATTTCTAGAACATTCAGGCCGGTAAATGTAATTAATGCTGCTTAATTAAAACACAACATTTTAAGATAATTTATTTCGTCTACCGGCCTTAAAATTAGAGGATCTTATTAATGATAAATGCGCCTTACGGCAAGATTCGAACCTGCATCTCCCTTTTCAGTAGAAACGATCGTTTGATCCGAGGTGCTTTGACCACTAACCTACAAAGATCTACAAAATAAAGCAAGTTTCTATTTGTCTTTAAGGCACACATTACTAGTTCAAATCTCTCCTACAAAAAGAAAGGAAAGTCCAAAATAATGCTGGAAGGCGCATTGTGTTTATTAAGATTTCTCGGTAGACGAAATAAAATAATGTTTAAAATAGAATAATATAAAAAAAGAAATATGGGTATCCACTAAAAATAAATATATCGGATTAATAAATAAAATCAACATTTCTAAGATGAGGTATTGTAACTATTTACACTATTTTTATTACCATATTCACGACATTTTGGCTGGTTTAACGGATATAACAATAATTGAGATAGCCAGAAATGGCGTGGTATGTGGAACTAGAGAAATCTATCCCAGTGGACTAAATAAAGAGTTCGGTTCGAAATTTCAACTTCTGAAGAAGGCCGGAGCGTTCAACGGCCAAAAGGTCGTGAATATGAGAGACAAGATAGGGACAACTGTCCGAACAATGTAAATAGGCTAAATAAATAAAATCAATTCATTCTTTACACACACACACATATATATATATATATATATATATATGTATGTATATATTAAGAGAGTTGACTGAGATTTAAAAAATACTGACATAATTCTTCCTGCTGTAAGTGAAAATTCTTCCTACCCAATTTACTGAATGCTGCTTTTATGACAGGTGGATTTAGACAAATTAGAAAATTGGTGCAACATATTCTTCTTGTTCGTAAGTTTCTAATTAGCCTTTGTGCAGTTCACACTTAATCTTAAACACCTCAAAAGATATCTTCCTTCAAGTGTCGAGTAAAAATTAAACAAATGACATAAAAATAAAAAAAATAAAAATGTGTATTCGTTACCAAAATGTCTATCAATGTTTTTGAGATGTTTTTCTTCTATTTTTTTTATGTCTCCACATTGCACTTTTTATGTATACACATTAGAAGAATTTGAAAGAAGCCTTGAGATAAAACAGCCGTAATGGCGGTAATACATTGTTTCGTTTTTAACTTTTTTCATGTTTGGATACATTAGAGAGCGTCATTGTTATTTTTAAAAAAATAAAAAATATATACTTTGTAGTCAAGACAACGATGGCAGACGAACGCTTTTAGAATTAACAAAACCACTGGGATTATTTCGTTTACTAAATGTATCAGCAATATGTACTTACTCCTGTGGCTTTCTGTATAGCAATGTTTGCATGTATATCTTCAAATTCATGTCTACAAAGGAATATTATAGCTATTATTATTGTTGTTAGTGTCGGCAAACACGACAGTAAAGTGATGCTGAGATACAAATATACGAAACACATTATACCCATCATGGTACCCTGTTTGATCAGGGTATACCAGGTACATTCATTACACTCAAGTATTCCCTATGTGGTAACTGGTTTTAAGAAAAGCAGTACATTAGGTTGTAGATAACGCCCAGTTAGAAATACCTTCAGCTCAAGTAACCCAGTATGATCAGGTGGTCTCTGATTGAAGGAGTTTCCAAGCCAATCCCATGTGATTCGAAAGTCACCTTAGCTACCACATCCATCAAATTTAGACAACGACACTCTCGACCTCTATCCATTATGCTCTATTCCCGAACATGAATAGAGTTACTTCAGCTCCTACTATGCAAGACCAACTGGTTATGGTCACGCAAACAAAGAAACCTGTGATATCGAACGGGATATATATTTAACCCATCTTAATTCCGTGAAACAAAACATGTTAACACCTGCAACCAATTAAAATAAGAATCCATGGAATTCATGTCTGGTGTTTATTATTATTATTATTGAAAGAGAGAGGACAACACGCCCCAAATAAAAATAGGCCTAATATACCCATCACAAACCCCAGTATGATAACGGTATACCAGAACATTAAATCACAGCCAAATTTGCTCGATAATTTGAGAGGTTTTGGTAAAATATCTTCAGACGGTCTCTCATTGATCTTTTTTTTATTGTTTTTTTTTTTACAGGTTATTTAAAAAAATAAAAAAGATATTCTTATATTTTAAGAATTTTTATAGTGATAATAATGATTTACTGCTAAATGTCTAATAATTAACCCATAGCAGGGAGGGGAAGAGGTGGATTCATACCTTTCCAATAGGTATTTGCACGTAAGTGAATGTTACTTACCCGACTGGAATGGAACTTCGTTTTCCGACTTCCAATTCTGAGCCGTTATCATTACACGTTTCACATGTCAAAGTTTATGGCAGCTGGTATTCCCAAGCGGCCACCCATCAAAGTAATGACCAGGCTCGACCTTGCTTAACTTCTGTGATTGTACGAGAGGGTATTCCCAAGTCGTTTTTACTGGTTCATCCTTCAATCTTAAAACAGCTACAGATCAGAAGCTGCCATTAGAAAAAGGTTTTTAAACAGTGCATTTTTTTCTTAGATTTGTTATTGTATACAAATTTCCTTCCGGGTCCCAACCAGATATCTAAGGTCAGAAATGACTTCATAAGATTTTCCACTAATCATTTTTGTAAAAAATAAAGACTAAGATCACACACATTTTATATAGATAAAAATCTTCGTAATGTGTGAGCTCTACATGTATGTCTTTAAGATATGGGCTAACAAGAATCCCTTCATTGAGTCTATCGGACCCTTTTCCAACCAATCCGAGGGCTCCAACTACAACTGGAAATAGTCATGTCCTTATGTGCCACATGTTTTAGATTTCCATTTCAAGATCCTTCTATTTTGATAATTTTGATAAAGATCTTCCAAAGATAGATTACAATCAGCAGTAACTACCAGGTTATTAAGAAAACACATTACGTTTTTGTGGTCTTTGATAACGATGTTTGTGCGATTAGCTTTGATTGTTCTGTCAATGTGTACCATAAAATTGTTACAGTTCCTATTGCTGTAACTGGACTTGGGTTCATATCAGTTTCCTCTAAGCATTAAGTAACCACGGATGTTTACAAAATTTGTCTTCATCAGCTTGTTTGGTAAGGGCAGAGTATTGACCATGAAATGCCATCGTATCTGCATTTAGTATATTACATTTGTTTTTTATTTCTTTTTTTAATTTCTTCGCCGCTGCAGTAGGTGCATTATGGTTTATTTGCACTTTTTCACCCACTTGAAATTCCCTTTTGAATTCGTTGGCATCCTTTAATCCTAAATAAAGTTTCTTATTTCTTTCACGTTATTTGGCAGATTATTATCTACTCTTCTATAGTTACCAGATATCTTTGAACATAAATTGTTTTGTGGTTTGGTAAGACAGTTCTAGTTGAACTAATCCTCTACATCCTTCAGATCTGGGCACATACAGACGATCAACATTCGCCTTTAGGATGATGTATGCGGTAGCAAGTGTGATTATTATTATTATTATTATATACTTGTGTTCATATAATTGTTTATTATTATTTTATTAAAGTAAATATCCACACACACACACACACACACACACACACACACATATATATATATATATCTGCCATAGAAAATTAACTGTAGGTTAGTTTCCATTGATTGGTTTCTATTGCGTGCTTCGCAAAAGTGTGTCTATTCGAAACAAAGTTAAGTATAGTAAATATAAGTAGATATTTACTAAGATTAAGTTCCATACAAAGATAAGATTGTATAACATTGAGGGTCGACATCTCTAGAGTATTATCTACAGGACGTGTTTCCAGGCCACTACTCTACTTGAATGTGATAGATACATTATTAATTAAGCTATTTTTGTAGGTTTTTTGCCACCAACGTCTATATTTTTGGCGCCCGGATAGACTTGCCTTGTACGCAGATATGCTACATTAAATACACGCTTGTGAATTCGTATATTTCTGGTAAATCCTAATCGTTCAATTATTGACAAGCACAAAGCAAATTGCCTCGCCCAGATGTCAATACTAAGAGAGAAGACGACAGGCACGTATACTGATGCCAGTTATAAGATCGTAATGGTTCATATCACTATCTCCTTGCTGCAAATCGGCTCACATTTTGTGTTAACACAATTCCGATTCTAAAAGCCACCTGACCAAAGTTGCTGATCATTCTGATTGCTTTGTGCGTTTGGCAATTAGTCAAAATATCCCAGTCACTCTGACTATCAATCATTCGACCAATCAATACATACTTATATACATACGTATATATATATATATATATATATATATATATATATATATATATATATATATATATATATATGGGTGCATGGCCTAGTGGTTAGAATGTCCTATTTCTCACCGTGAGACCGATTGTCGATTTGACATGAAAGGGAATTCTTGATGATATCTGTTTGGGGTGGTGGTGAACCCAGCGTCCGGCACATTTGGAAAGTGCCTGAAAACCATACCACGCGTTGACCTAAGCCTTATAAGTGAAAGTGGACAGACAGGAAATGTTTGGAATCCATCGATTCTTGTGTTAGCATAAAATTACGAGTCATTGTGACCGATGGCTTTAGCATTTTGGCGTATGGTCAAGACAGATTTATAGTCTCTAGCAGAAACAATGCTCTTAGCGTACGAACCACAGGTGGACACTCTGGATGTTGAACAAAAACAAATTTGTTTTAGGAGGGGGTCTGTGACAGATTGTAACTAGCCGCTCTAGCAGACGTATGTGCTTGAAAAATGAGAGTAACCGGTCATTGTGTATGTATGTAAGCGTATATGTGCTTGCGTGTACTTAAAACTTGTCAATTCTGAATATAGAGTAAGAGTATTTTGCCGGGACAATATGGATACTCTTTTTGTACTAAAATACAATGGCCGTAGATTTTTATTGTGAAGATAACAAAAAACCTTTATATTAAGTAAATGGAGATTTTTAGGTATGATTTTTTTTAGACACCTTCCCATTTAAACACATAATAACGAAAAATTCCACCTACTTAAGAACCACAGATGAAGTTTTTGTATTATCTCTACACAAAAAATATATAAAAAATAATAAAGAAACTTAATATCATGGAATCCGCGCATGAATTGGAAATAAATAAATCTCTACTTTTCCTCGACATCTTATTAATACGTTATAATAACAAATTAGATTTTAGAGTTTACCGCAAATCCACTAACAAAAACGATCTAATTAATTTCTATTCCCACCATGATGAAAAAATAAAATCAGTACTAATCAGAGGATTCTACATCAGATCACTTAGAATACGTAACCCAGAGTACTTATGTTAAGAAGAAAAATACATTAAAAAAAAAAATTTACATTTTTTCACTAACCACATCATTTCATCCTCAACGATAATAAACGAGCTTAGAAAGACGACAAATAAAAACTAGACATCACCGATAGCACTTTTAACATCGACAACACAAAATTCATGATCCTACCATCTAAAACACTATCTTGAAAATTTGAAAAATAATTAGTTATCGCCAATACTAGGGTATTTATCACTACCTCCAAAGCTACTTCAGATGCCAGGATTTATCAAATAAAATGTTTGCAATGTAAAGCACTTAAACATGACGAAATAAAAATCTACGAGTATAAAAATGAGCTAAGTAGGGACAACCGTTAAATTCGCTTGTAATGCACAAGAACAAAAACGGTGACAACTTTGATTTTGTAAAGGTTGCCCTAATTAAAAAAGAACATAATTCTTTAGGTCGAAAATACTTCGAGGGAATCCTGATAAATATTTTACCAACTATAAACACATCGCAAAAACAATATATTACATCAAACTGTATGAACTGCATTCTTAAAGAAATTAACGTATATTTATCTACCACAGACGGTATTTAAGTAAAAATGTCCCTAAATCAACATGCAGGCACCAACCAAACATAAATAATGCCTACTACACACACACACACACACACACACACACGCACACACACGCACACACTTACAAATATACATTATCATTGGAATCCGAAATAGACAAACTAGAAGTATGATGCATTTACATACATAAATCAATATTTACGTTTTGATTTTTCTTTCAGTTCAGCTTGGAATCCGTTATTTTTTGGAGCTTCAAAAGGACGCGTCAAGTGTCCTTTAGTTCAAAACGGCCATAAATAATACTAACGCTGCTTAACAAGTTAAATACACGTGGAGTCTGCTCAGCTAATGGAAATCAAACAACACAAAACGAAAAATACCAGAATGTCTTCTCCATATATAATTCTCTGAGGAAGCTTTAATAAAAGTAAACATGTCAGCTTGTTATTTGTATTTTATTACACACACACACACACACACAGATATATATATATATATATATTATATATGAATTAATGAATAAAGCCACTTAGCTTACACGTGTTATATATATATATATATATATATATATATATATATATATATATATATATATATTATCACTTTAAATTTTATCTTAGTATATATATATATATATATATATATATATATATAAGGTTCTATTTTGCCAATAAATGACACTGACTCATTCATATTTCCAGAAACACACACACATACACAGACACACACACACACACACACACATATATATATATATGTGTGTGTGTGTGTGTGTGTGTGTATGTAGTCGTCCACAGACAGACAGACTGTTTCGCTGTATCACAGCATCTCAGTGCGTCTAGCCGTCCTTCAGTCCGTCAGATATCTTATCTGTAAGCCTAAAAGTTTCACGGCAGAAAGGAAGTTAATTTTAACGACGCCAACGGCTTGGAGAACTCATTTCAATTTACTTGAAGTGTAATGCTTAATAGCATTAGGAGGCGATATATATATATATATATATATATATATATATATATATAGATAGATAGATAGATAGATAGATAGATAGATAGAGGTATGAGATTATAGTTGTTTTAACGTGAGAGAAGTGTATATATTAATATATGCTTTATTTTCCATAATTTTTGAACACGTGTTTCGGGTCTCACGACTTTCTTCAGGCAATGAGTGGATATTTCTACATATTATTAAAATCAATTCATTTTCCTTGTGTTTTTCGATGTTAAACATTCTCTTTTTTGTGTTAGTGACACAAATGTATTTCTTGAACTGGCAGTGAAAAAGTTCTTCGGCTTGCAGGGTAATAAAACAAGATCCGAGAAAGGGCAAGAAAAGATATCTGTATTCTTATCTTTTAATGACCACTGTGTGTTCTTAGATCTATTTCCATTTTTATATTGTGTGTGTGTTTTGGTATGTATATGCATACTTCCTGTATTGTGTAGGGATTGTGTGTGTGCTTGTGAGTATTATATTTCTTTTCGCCAACATGTGTATATATATTCATGCTCGAGTGTGAGTGCGTGCACAAGCATGTGAGTAGCTCGACAACTGTATTTGGCCATTATGTGTTCATGTTGTGCATGTTTTGTGTGTGGTGTTAAAATCTATTTAGTTCTGGTTTAAATTTATTAATGATGTTTTTATTGTATTTGTAGGTAAGAATAATTGTCTGTTTGGTATATTGGCATAATTTGAAATTCACCCTGGTTGCATTTAGATATGTGTTGCGATACAAAGAGTTTTCTGTTGTTTGGTAATTTGATTTTGTTTTTGTGGAGGGAAACTCTGTTGTTTAGTTGTTAGCTGATACCTGTATATGACTTCTTGCATTTTGTGTATTTGAGTGCCCAATTCACATTTTTGGAGTTGCAGTTTAAATTTCTATTTATTATGAATGTCGTTTTAGGGTTTTCAAAAGTGTAGGAGTTTCCTTCTATAATGATGTCACAAAATTCACATCTTTTTTGTTGGATTTTGTGACTCCCTGTATTGTGTGTTGGCTAAATTTGGATGAGTTCAATATATGTTTCAGGTTTTTAGATTGGCGTTGGCTTTTAATTATTTTGGTTGTTTTTAGTATATTTTTCAGTTTGACATTCTTGCTAAGTAGGTCTAAATTTTTGGGAATTTCCGTAAATAGTTCTGGATTGTTCTTGTATTTTGAGACATATGCTAGAGTTTGTTCGACATTACGTTTCTTTGGATTTAGTCTAAAGTATTTTTTTACGTGTTCAAAACCTTTGTTTATTAGTGTTGTGGGGTAGCTTCGTTTTTTTTAGAGTTCTATGTAGTTCTCCTAAACGGGTTTTTCTGGTGGTGTTTGTCAGTCCCTATAGTACAAACCTTTCACGCTAGAGAATAGGAGAGTGATTTCGAGCAGCTTTTTCGGTGATGACTCTTGAAATAAAGATATTGTTGGGGTCTGTAGGTTTGTGGTAGATATCTGTGATTATGTGGGTGTTTTTATTTCTAATGAGTATATCTAAAAATGGTAATTCGTTGAAATTATATTCTTTGATGAATTTGGTTTGGTGGTGTAAGTTCTGAAGTAGAGTGTGGAATTGGTTAATATCATCCCATGAGGAATTCCAGAATATGAAGCAATCATCTAAGTATTGTTTCCAAGATTTAGTAAAATGGGTTTTTATATTTTCCCTATATATTTGTTCTATCTTTTCATAGAGATTTTCCGCTAGGTAAGCTAATGTTAGGGTGACATATATAGGTGCCAGGAAGTGAATATCGTCTCTGATGTATCTTTTAATCTGCTTAGTAAATGGTTGTAATAATGTGTCTATTTGGACAGGCTGGTCCTGCTACTATGGGTCTTAATGTAAGGTCGCTGGGTTTTGGGATGCTAATGTATTCAGATTTTTGTGTCTGGATAGCTGATTTTATTTCACTGAATTTGTGAATTTTTGGTAATCCATAGAAATTGCTTGTTTCCGTACAAAGTTTATTAGAAAATTCGTTACTTTTTTGTTAATATCTTAGTGTGTTGCGCATAGTTTTGTAGATTTTGATATAATGTTTTTTGTCTTTTTTTTTAGGTCTGTTATATTGCTTTTCGGAGCAGGGCAGAATTTTAGGCCTAATTTTAATAGGTGGATTTAGTCCTTTAATTGTAAATAGGTTTATTATTTTGGGTTTTGTGTCATCTAAACTGGTCTTCTTGTGAGGCTTCTATAGAATAATGATTGTTTCTTTCCACATATTTCGTGTTTTCTACAGATAACAATCATTATATATATATATATATATATATATATATATATATACAGAAAAAGAGAGAGATGTGAGTGGTGCTGACAATCCACACACTTACATTTTACACAGACTGTTGCATGTATAAGATAGATTGATAATATGGTCACCTTTAAGAAGAAAGATATCAAAGTAAATCTTCAAATTGAGGAGTGTCTACTTAGCTGACCTGAAAATCCATCTTAGATCTAAGCACTTGCATCGATCTGAAATACGGGAACAACTCCATCACAAACTGTCCAAATATATGTAATGATGGAAGTTAACATTGATCTGTGATAAAAATGCAAGTATAGTATAAAACCTGTATCTCTTGATATAAATATCGAAATGTAAGTAGACAAGTATGTACAGAAATATATATGTATATTTCTATTTAGATTTCTGTTTCGAAATATTTGTATTTATAACCCGATGCAATTGTAACAATATACACATATTCTGCACATATAACACATTCTAACAGAATAAATTTATATCGATATGCATTGGCTTAGATTAAATACTTTTAGCATAATTTGACTCCACTATATAATTTTTCATGTGTTCTTATAAGTTGTTTTTTTTTCTTTTCAGGACATAAAAACTATAAAATTTCTCCAAATGTTTTATATATCCAATCGCTTTTGGCTATGCTTGTAGCCATTATCAAGAATGAATTTTATTTTGCTTTTACCCGAATATATGGATTGTTTTATGTATGTATCAATTGTTATAGGAATCATTTATTTTCCAAACACGGTCAGCATATTGTGGCCGTGTTCATAATTGATATTATTAAGTTTTGGTGTTTTCTTTTTTATTAGCTTCCAATACAGGATGTAATCTTCTAAAGCTTTGTAACATATTTATTTATAAGTTATTTATTCATAAGAAACACACATATTACGAGGTGAAAATAGCCGCGAAATTGCGACAACCAACCTTTACGAGAAATATATCAAAGGCTCAATAGTTTACTTCAAACTCGTATTTTAGGATTTCTTCTTTTTTTTTTTTTCGATTCAACCGAGACTTTCTATTTTGATAAGACGCTGAAATACATCGAAAATAGTAATAACCAATCTCTATCAATTGATTTCTCAGGGCATAAGGAATAGTTTGAGTGTTAAAACATCTTTATCACTGGGCAATCCATCTATACTCACAATACCATCGGGCTGAAAGTTACAATCATATAGCTTATAATATGCTTGATATGTGCAATCGGGTGCAGTTTCTGTCATGTCAGGAGATGTGTATTATATTTCTTTCTGATTTATTCATTCCTCGGAACCTGAGATATTTTGAGGTTAAAGGTGCTACGAAACTGTGACACACAATATCCACGGGAAATATATTAAAACACTAGTCGAAATTCAGATCTTTGTATTTCTCTAACTTCCAGGCATTGGCTTCTTGGAAAGGAACGAGTACATGACTATTTCGATTAAATTTAACAACTAATTGACTAAATGAAGCTTGTCGATTTAAAAGATTTCAGTAAAACATGGTTAAAATATCTCAGTTGAATTAATATTAACTGCGTCATCTCCATCAGATTGTCAAGGGTCCTTACCTATAACTACAGAATGAACTCTTCCTAACACTATGTATACTACGCCTCTCAAGAGAGAGGGACGAATCAAGCCTCATCCGGGTTTCTCTCTGCTCAGAGGCAGAGAGGAACCCGGACGAGGCTCGTTCGGGGAGGTTGACCAACCCGATCCCGTTTATATGGGTTCTATGGGCATTTTTGACCGAGCCTACAGGCTCGGGAAACCCACGTTAAACTCAGCCTTGTGCCACATGCAACCCTCGTGGGAGTGGGGGTGCTAAATACCGAATCGAGCCGAGCTTCTCGGCTTCACGGTCGAACGCTCTGCCTCTGAGCAGAGAAGAACCCAGACGAGGCTCCGCCGAAGGGCAGAGTCTCGTTCGGGGAGGTTGACCAACCCGATTCCGTTTATACGGGTTCTGCGGGCATTTTTTGGCCGAGCCTACGGGCTCGGGAAACCCACGTTAAACTCGGCCTTGTGCCATATGCAACCCTCCTGGCGGGGGCTAGATACCGAATCGAGCCGAGCTTCTCGGCTTGACGGTCGAACTCTCTGCCTCTGAGCAAAAAGGAACCCGGACGAGGCTCCGCCGATGGGCAGAGTCTCGTTGACCAACCCATTTCTGTTTTTACAGTTTCTACGGGCATTTTTGGCCGAGCCTACGGGCTCGGAAAATCCACGTAAAACTCTGCCTTGTTCCACATCTTTCCCTCGTAGAGAAGGGAGGGGGCAAGTAAATATCGAATCGAGTCGAGCCGATAGTAGTTCACTCCAAACCAGACTGACAGTCATACTAACACCCTCCACATCTTGTATTATTATTTCGTGTAATATACCTTCGTTATTTCTACTCTTGTGTTCGTGTTGTTCTTTCTTGGTCCTAACCTGGACCATAAACACCAATAATATGCCCTATCCGGTAACATTTTATTTTGAAAGTATTTACTTTGTAAAATTAGTGCAAACATTTATAACGTCTGATAGAAATACGAGATTAAATATCCAGTACTTTAAAAAAATTAACCTCGATCGAATCAATGTATGGAGCTTCAAGTCTTTCATCGGACGTTAGATCTTTTTCTTGAGAGGATGTGAGGGATTCTCCTTATTCTTTCATAATAGAATACATACATTCAGCTGTGTTTGCTTGCTTATGTTGGTGCATCCACTGACATCATTCGTGTTTCGATTCTGCTCTTGTTAGCTTTGCGGGTTCCTTCTATGACAACCATAAAATTTCTTACGTCTTCTGACACTTCGAAGTGACACCGAGTACAAAACATATTTTATATCCCATAGCGTGAACGCGGTATATATTGGGCCCACCACAAATCAACTCTTTTTAGCTCAAGAACATTAAGTTTGATTTAGTCACCTTGTATTTCCAGGCATAAATCATATACTACATCAGGAATTCAATTTTTCCATATGATTGCGATTCTCGCCGATAGTTCCATAAAGCTAATCAACATAGACTGAAGTTTTTTTTAAGTAATTAAAAGTAGTTTGAGAAGCTGATAAGAAAATTAATTTTGTTTTCAGAAAGAATCCGTCATTAAAAAAATAAACTATAAAAACAATAAAAAGATGAACAAAGGTCAAAAAGGTTGATTTTTTATCCAGTATGATTCTACCTCTTATTCTATTTACTTTAGAATGTCTTATAATTATTTTCCACATATCATTTTCTGTTGTTTTTTTTTATTTGCTATATATGTAATTTGTTTTTTGTTTTGTTATGAGCTTTTATTGATTTTAGTTCCATTTTCCGAGCGTTTTCAAAGAAATCCGAAATTCTTTTCCTGCTAATTTCAATATCCTTATTTTGTCTGAAAAGAAATATTTTTATAGCGAATGCATTATGTCAAGCCTCAAGAAAAGCTGTTAATTAACTTCCGACTGAAGGCGCTTCCATAATTGTAACATTAAATGTTTCTTATTAAGAAATTACTAATTCGCTACACTGGACCATTCGCGTTAATGGTAGACTAGTTATTGCATAAAGATACACATTCGATCTAATAATGTCAAGATTAACTGGGGTTGTCTGGTATAAAATGGTGTTATATTGATTTCTTCAAATTAATCTTGAAAGAAATCATTTCACAAGACGTAGATCGAAATTTGCAAAATCTTTTTCCCCAATAAAAACAAATTAGTAAATTATCATCATCGCCGAGCAGACAGGAAATTTTCTCCGGTCATAATAAAGAGATGTATTCTCACCGAGGTTCCTTAATTTGAACCTCTATTGAAATTCAAGTTCACCTCAGGCCGCAAGGAGAACTCATATATACGATCAATAGCTAAACATACAGAAAAATTATCGGCTCATTGTGCACCTCCAAAAAGAACCTGGTTCATTCTAGCATCCTTCATTTTTACAAGAGAGAAAATGAAGTATTACTGTCATATCAGGGTTGAAGCTGTTTAATCCACTGTTTACAGCCTTAGACGACCTCAAAAAGATTTAGCGTGGCTTTATAAGGAATGGCTAATTTTCTATCAGATGCAACATCGCAAACAAATTACTACTCTGTCAATACTTCCATAGAAACTGTTCAGATGAGCTCAATACTTTGATGCCACGTCCGGCTTTGCTACGTCTACAGAATTATATCATCGTCATTCCTATGTAATTCTTGGGTAAGAAGGGTGTTCCACACAGAAAAAAAAAACCTTTCCAAGAACCGCTACTTTGTGGAACAGTCTTTCTTCTACAATCACTAGAATTTTGATATATTCAAATCTGCTGACACTTCACCGATAGAGTAAAAACTTTTCTTTGGTTGTTCCAACTCTGAGCAAAGTTGAATTGTACGCGACAATTATAATGATACTTATCCTTATTAACCCTAAATTCTGGGGCAAAATGAAGACGGACATATCCAAGAGGCATTAAGAAGCTTCTTTCACTACAGTCACCATAAAAAGAGAATAAACGGTCCGTAGCTGAAATCTTAAGGTTTTGTATGCTTCTTCTTTAATTATTCACATGTGAACACGCACCCCACCTACAATACATACCAACACGCAGCCTTTAAATTCCCTAATCATTTGTTGTCCCTTAATTTAGAGAAACGTCATTATCATTCCGATAGTTCATAGGAAATACTATTACATGTTTATTGCTTATTTGTAACCACTCCGTAAGAAAAGTGTTAATACTGCTTTTTTTTTCAGAAATACTTCAAAAAAGAAAGACAAGTTTGTTCATAAAATAATCAGATCTGTCTATATTTCTGACATGAAGTATTGTAACTATTTACATTATTTACATTGTTCGGCTGATCATATATGGAGAGAAAGGGGAGATCACCACTCTCTGTCGGATGATGTTGAAATAATAGACAGAGAACATCATTGGAAAATAAGAAAACTTAAGGAATCAACGCATATGCTAGGCTACAAAAATCTCCTAAGTCGGCTAAGCATACATATGTATACAATATGGGAACCAGTAATATAAAGTGCTAGAGAAAAACAATGACAAATTGTAATATGAGATCTGGTAAAAATGGTTATGAGGCATTAGGGGTATACGTCTCAAACATTAATTAACTGATGTCCTCAAGAACACAATGCACAGTGGATAAAAGTGTTGGTTGAAGTAATCCAGTGACTTGACCCAAAGAGTTGTGAAGTGAAAAAAAATGGAGAGTTGAGTTACTCAAAGGAATTAGCTGATATTGAGATATCCAGAAAAGACACAATACGTGAAACTAAGACGAGTGGGCCAAATAAAGGTTTCGATTCGAAATTCCAACGTATATAATCTGAAGAAGGCCAAGGCGTACAATGGCCGAAATGTGGTGAATAGTCTGAACAATTTAAATAAGGCAATTAAAATAATCAGTTCAACCCATTTCTAGCTACGCTTGCTGAGCAGGAGATTCAACTCTCAGTTATTTGTATAACACAGTTAATACTTCAGCTTTGTGTGTGGGAATGCTCGTCAATTCATTTCCAGTTAAGAAAATAAATTCACATGCGTTGCACGGAAATCTGCACGTTATACAAATATATAAAGATTTATCACTTTTAATCTGTTTCGTATCTATTATTTAAAACTCATTTCAGAGATTGGATAAAATTTGAGATCGCTTGTAGTCTTGATGGAAAAATATATTCTGGTAAGAAAGAAAATTTTAAAAAATAAAGTTCAGCAGTTAAACATTATACATTATAACAATTCTATCTAAAATACTGAAGGTTAAATATACATTTTTCTCCCTCTTTCCTTCGCTCTCAGTTTTTCTTTCTCTATCTATCTATCTCTTTATTCCCTTTCAGTTACTCTCTCTCTCTCTCTCTTTATCTATCTATCTATCTATCTATCTATCTATCTATCTATCTATCTCCTTTATATGTTTCCCTCTGATCTCTCTGACTCACTCTGTATTTCCCTTCCTTCAATCACTCTAGTTCTTTTCAACAATCTCTATCTCACTAGACGCTTTCTCCTCCCTCTCTATCAAATATTTTCCCTCTCTATATAACTCTATTTTTCTTCTCACTTTCAAGTCCCTTTCCCTGATTTACTCCCTCTCTCTCTCTCTCTCTCTCTCTCTCTCTCTGTGTCTTTCTCTCTTGATAGTTGTTATCGCTCACTGTCTATCTATCTATATATATATATATATATATATATATATATATATATATATATATATATATATATATCACTTCAAACGTTATTTTAGTAGATACCCATATGTGAGTAGACGCTCCGTTTATTTATTAAACAGTATATTTATTTACTTTCATCAACCGGCCTGTTTATTCAAGAAATCTTAAGCAAAAAAATATGCAGGATTCGAACGTGCAACCTCCGCAGAAGATTTGCTTGATCGGCGACGCATACCGTGGTTTAGCCGGTCTATAGAAAATCGTATATATATATATATATATGTGTGTGTGTATGTGTGTGTGTGCGTGTGTGTGTGTGTGTGTGTGAAAGAGATTTCTCCGTATGTAGAAAAACATTATTCTGGCAATCACATCAAGCGTATTCCGTCGACCACCCTGTTCTTTAGCGATTGATTTCACCATGTTGATGATTTTAAAATGTTTAGCACTACCAATATTTTGATGTCTTTTTTTTTTCATATACCCAGTATAAATGGCTGTACGAACATGTTTAAAGAATGAGAGAGAGAGAGAGAGAGAGAGAGAGAGAGAGAGATGAACAGATTGAAACATGTAACAACCAACTAATCGAGTGAGGAACTATTTCTTGTCAGTAAGCAGATAGACTTAAATAGACCAATACACCGGCTTTTTATCAATATTAATTACATGTCTCTCCTTCGGTTTGGAACGCTTGAAGTCATTTTCCACCACAAAAGACATTTAGCATTGAAAATAATTATATAATAAAACCTCGATATTTGCTGTTGCGAGATTAATTATTAATTGAAAACCGGTGCATACACAGATGTCATAGTTTTTTTTCTCCTTGCATTTTTTTTTGTCTTTGTTTTGTTAGCCCTTAATTGTGTTGCAATGTTCGAATTGGCTATTTATGCTCAGAATCTCGACCGCTTTGTATCAACGTAATTAATTATCCTTGTTCGTTTCACAGAACAGAGGCAGTCACTGGCCTTGTTAATGGCTCAGCACGACTAAAATAAATGTTGCTTTATACTCACTAGGCTGCTTCTGTGGAGATTCCAAAATGTATTTTCATAATTTGTAATTGAAATAATAATGAATGAAAAAATTCACCTAATGGAAAATATATCATCCTTCGAAATCATTTCAGTTTTGACAAAGATTATATATATATATATATATATATATATATATATATATATATATATATATATATATACCCAAGTATATGATTGGTGTATACGGAATAAATTCCAATAGCCAACGATTACTATTCTTAAAAGAGTGCTCAATACAGAGTAGAGCGAATATAATTATTTATTTTAAAATTATAACATAAATATGTTATAAAATCACTACATTTTGTTTCAACACCTCTGGTGTCTTATCAAGTGATGATGTTGAATGTAGATTTTATAGCATATTTATGTTACAATTTTTAAATAAATACTTATATATATATATATATATATATATATATATATATATATATATATATAGGATCATCAGGATGAACTGGCTGATGATATCATGTGGTGAAACCTCGGTCGGTAGTACCTGGCTCATTAGCATTTATTTATTATATATATATATATATATATATATATATATATATATATATATATATATATATATATATATATATATGCATGTTTCGTTAAAAACGACAGACAAGGTACTACAGTTGAGCTTTTATTTAATTTTTCTTGTGTTCTGACAAGAGCTTTCTTTTCTGGACAAAGAGTGTGTAAGAACTGTCCGAATGTTCTGTGTTTCCGAGCGCTTTCGGCTATACCTTTTAGCCATTATCAAGGATGGTTCAATTATCAGCTTAGTAGAGTGTGTGTTCTATGTATGTTCAGTGTGTGGTAGTAATGTTTTAGTTTCCGAATACGCTCAGAAACACAGAACATTCGGACAGTTCTTACACACTCTTTGTCCAGAAAAGAAAGCTCTTGTCAGAACACAAGAAAAATTAAATAAAATGCTCAACTGTTGTACCTTGTCTGTCGTTTTAACGAAACATGCATAAAGGAAGGATTGCTGCCTAAATATACAAATATATATATATATATATATATATATATATATATATATATATATATATATATAAGTTCTGTAAACAGATTAGCTCCTTTCTTAATTCTTTCGAATGTCTACTAGTCTCTTGCCATTTCTTATGTTCTCAATTCTAATATGCTCTTTAAATATCAGGCTATCCATATAGAACTTCACCAGTAAACAAAAATAATTTCCATCACGTCATGTATAAGTAATTTTTTTATAAATAAGTCTGTATCGCTCAAATTCTTTGAGTTCACACATAAATGAATGTGTATACGTATTCACACATACATGTGTATATACATTTATATCTATCTACATGTGTGTGTATGTGTATGTATGTTTGTGAATGTATATGAAATTGTGCATGCCTTCAGACACGCACATATTGATATCAATTCGATGGAGGCGACGACAACGTCATAAATCAAAATTCAGAGAGAAAGTCGCCAGTCAGAAACGTGATCTCCACTTGAGGCCTGAATTGCACCAAGCGAATCGCGACTTCGTGACGAAAATTAGCACTTCAGTCGCGCCGGAGAAACAAAGAACTCAACCTATCAAACCGTTCTAAACGTTATTTCCCCAAACAAAAGAATGCCGATTAATATATTCTCTCTCTTTCGCTTTTCATATCTCATATTTCCATTCTATCTTTGAAAGAGTTCGCTAAATTTTGGTCGTCTCATATATTTACGAGTTTACTTCTTGCTTTTTTATTGGTCTTTTCTTCTTCCAATAAATTTATTTATTCTCATATTTCGTGCTAGCTGCCAGACTTTTTCATGATATCTGGCTGCAAATTATGTGTAGGGAGAGATAGATTCAAGCCTGTTATTCTTTGCTTGTTCTTTACGCGATCATGCAACTTTTATTCTTCGTTATTCCTGACACGACGTCGATACCATTAACTTAGTTGATACGCTTAGCATAACTTCGTCTGGTACAAGGTTACAACGTGAGCACTAAAAGGCCTTTCGCGCTAGATCAATGGTACCCATAAACACATTTAAAGTCAATCTAAATTGAAAATACCTTCTTGAAAATAGTTTTATTTGAAATTGTGAATAAGTTCTTCTAAAGGAAATAAAAGTAAATTAGTGTTCACAACATTACCCCTGCTTGAGATACGGTATAGCGTTTAGTTTAGATTTCCTTTCCTGTCAGGAATTAGAATCTTATAACCTGCAGCTAAGATCTCCATAGATACTTCATTAAGAATTTGTCTCGTTTATAGTTTCAAAAATCTACAGGGTGCTTCTTTAATGCATTCAAAATATGTTTCAAAAACTTCAAATACCCTGTGGGTATTTGAAGTTTTTGAATACGGGTGTAGTGTAGGGATTATCACCGCTGAAAGTAGGATTGGCGTTTCAAGTTCAAATCGACTTTCACACAAATACCCTTCGAAATGTATAAATCTATCTCTTCTCACTCAAACTCGGAGATAATAGCAGGGTAAACTAGACTATCTAGCTTTGAAAGATACAACTATGAATTCCAAACAAGTTGGGTACTGATCTAGCAACTCCACCCGACAAATTTTGCTACGGAAACCTCAGCAGCAACCACGTGTCATGGTGAGTCCGTCGCCTTCTACTCCAACTGGGGAATTTATATACTTACAGATATACCCAGAGTTCATAATGGAATCTTAAGACACCAGATAATCGGCTGTTCAAAATAAACAAAGGTATGGATAACTTCTGTTTGTCGGATGCTGTCATGGTTAGATTCAAGACATTAATCAAAAGTTTACACTTTTTATTCAGAATTCTTACATAGGTTTAATAATAGAAAAACACAAAGCATATTTTGAACTAAAGATTGTTTCTCTCCTTACAAATCCGTCTCTAGGATTATCTCTTAGCTTTACAAGATATTCCTTTCACTTCATCAGCATTGGAGAAACATTTGTCGGTTAGAAAATGTAATTGGTCTATCTCAGAAATGCTTCAGAGTGGACGGATACTAAGCTCTGCTCCTATGCAGAAAACAGTAAGGATCGTAGATCTAAATAGATTAATATGCTTTGTCGTAGAAATTCAAAGATTCCTATATCTATTGATTCAAATAATGAACAAGATTGTATCTTAGTAGTAATCGTAGACGTTATATGGTTTATTTGAGTGATGCTATTGTTACCAAACCTGTAATAATCTCTATCTATAAAAGGCAGGATGTGTGTGTGTGTGTGTGTGTGTGTGTGTGTGTGTGTGTGTGTGTGTGTGTAACGGATGCACGGCCGCAATCTTTGACGGATTTGCACCAAAATTTACATGCACGTGCTCCAAGTTAGCAGGAAGGCCAAGACCGACTTTGCATTTCCCAACTCCCATCGATAGTGGAAATAATCGATTTTTTTTTTGCTTCCACGCCAGTTTTCATGTAGTTTGCGGCCATTTTCTACTGGCCAGAGTGAGAGCCTACAGCTGGCTGCCACGAATAGGCAGGAAGATTCTATTGGCCAGCGTGAGAGCCAACAGCTGACTGACACGAATGTTAACTAGCATGCTAGCATGCAAAAATAATCGATAGCTGCATTCGTCACAAGGGGGAAAAATTTAAATCTGCATGGCACTTCACTCCAATTGGCTCATTCGCTTGCTTAAACTCAACGTTGATTCTGATTCCGCAGAACTGGGTTGGGTGTGAAAAAGTATTTGTTGTTAACATTCTTTTTTCATTCGGTTTTTCCAGTTACGAGTCCTTTTTTAAAGCTGATCGTTTTGTGTTCACTTTGTTTAGTTCTTTTTTCGTAACAGATTTAATGTTTAGTATAGAGCTTAGAAAAATTCGCAGTGTGAGATAGGCAAGAAGTAAGGCATGTAGCAACATCAGCACGGCAAAGGGCACTCCTTTAAAGGCAAGGAAGGGCAAAAATAAGTCAAGTGATAGCGATTGCTGTATGAGTCGTACGATTTTTTAATCAAGCAACGCCGGGCTATGCTGCTAGTGAATTAATAAAAAGGAACACTCATAAAGTTCAGGGATGCTAGTTTATAACTCACCAGCTACTTAATCTTTGTTGTCCATGATTTCTGAACAGTTCTAGAATAATTATCTGAGAGAGCAATAGAAAACAGCAAATATAAGAGTAAAAAAATGATATTACTTAACCAAAGAAGTACGTAAGATATAAATCATTAAGTATTTTATTAAAAAATTCATTTTTTCAAAGACAAATAGAAAGAGTCTGTCCTTAAAATTAAATTATCTCTTCTCTTTCAGCTAAAAGTAAGGTTTGATTTAATTCTCTTAATTTATCCAATTTAATGGCATAATTAATATTGACATTTTGCAAGTGTCCATAATGTAATGATACATGGCTCGGAAAAATAATTTATCAGTATTTCATCTTAAATTCAGTTGATATTTAGCGCGACATCAGTCTACAGTGGTAATTATTTACCCAGCCTCTGCACTAAGGTAGGCTGTGACGCATGGTTGTTTCTTTTTTAACATAGAGAGCGCATAGACAGACGCATATGGACAAAAGACAAAAATTGTCCAGTCCCCTCGACCACCGTCATGCTGGTGTTGATATTAAACCAACTGTTCCTCTCTTAGTGCAATGAGGAAGGTGCTGTTGCAAGCTTGGAATCCGTGAGACCTGGTGCCTTCACCAATCTAAAATGAGGAGAACAGTTTACGCCATTTCTAGGCAAAAGCGAACTTCTGTGAAGTAAACATCGTAGATCGAAAACGAGACTCGAATTTATATTTCATTTACATCGGATAGCCTGCTGTGTACAGCAATTGCTATACCTATTGAACGACTAAGGCTTTTACGGTGGACAGCAGAATCACTAAATTACTACAAAATACTACTAAGACGCACTAAAATACTACGCATTAATAATAGTATATAATGTTTAATCTAATAAAAAATAAAATCATAATAATACCACTGGTGAGTGATGGCAATTTGCGTTTAGCGAGCGTGAACATTTCAGAATCGCATATATACTGTATTAAACGTAATTAGATATGATTTCTCAACATTTCCGAGTGGTACCTAAAGTCTAGTTCTCCTTTATATCACCAAGATTGTTTATTATTATTATTATTATTATTTTTTTTTTGTGTGTGTGTGTGTGTGTGTGTGTGTGTGTGTGTGTGTGTGTGTGTGTGTGTGTGTGTGTGTGGCATTTTTGGTTTCCATTAATCTAGAATAAACATGTAGATTTGAAGTCGGAAATGTCTAAATTAACAGTAAGAAAAGATCAAAGATGTCTGACGTGACAAGTTGAAGTCATCAAATAACGCAACAAAAAATGAGGCTTTCTGGTGGGGTAAGAGGCAAGGTTAACAGTCGGTCAGTCTCGGAGCGTTCGTGATTGTCAAAGAAAATGTCTGATTCCTCGGTAAGCATCATAAAAACATGAGAGGCATGAACTCACGAGAGATGCTATATCAGATCGACAAACGTCATCAGAGTCTAACGGCTTTACTTGAGAGGTACTTTTGATCAGAAAAATCAAAGAAAAATACGTCATTACTGTGTCTTTTCAGGGTTTTCTTCCTCTTCTTGGGTCCTTTTAACCTCTTTTTCTATCTAGCAATATCTCTCTCTCTCTCTCTCTCTTTCGCTCTCTCTCTCTCTCTCGCTATATATATATATATATATATATATATATATATCAGTTGTATGAAAATATATGTATAGATTATATTAGAAATTATTTATATATATATATATAAAATATAGTAGTGTATGCATATATATATATGCTTATATATATATATATATATATATATATATATATATATACATAGATAGATAGATAGATAGATAGATAAAGAAAGAAAGAAAGAAAGAAAGAAAAGAAAAAAAAAAAAAGAAAGAAAAAGAAAGAAAATGAAAGGCTCGAATTGAGGAATCGGAGAAATGAATTCGAATAACAGTCGATTCCATTACATTCACTTACGTGCTTATAACTTTAATCCTTTTCTTCTCTTCCCCTCCAGCTATGGGTAAATAACAGGACAGTTAGGGTTCTATAGACTTGGGTGGCAACTCGTCCAAGAGAAGGACAACTCTGAATTCAAAATCTGCAGAAAGTTGTTTGGATACCTTGTGGCACATTGTGCAACAGTTTTCTATATTCTGTTCTTCCAAAGATTTTGCAACAAGACTTCACCACTATAAACAAATGATATGTGCGGATATCCGATTCCATTACATTCTAGGTGCTTATTGCTTGACCTTTACTTCTCCTGTATACCCCGGTCTATCTTAAAATAGGAAAATATTTGTCTTAAAATGGTTCTGTAAATATCGAGCAATATTTTAAACACCAGCACTCTATGACAGTTATATATATATATTAAGGGTTCTTTATAGTTTAACTTGGGTACAAGGTTTATAATAAACAGTATTAAATAACATTTACCTGAATGTCCAAGAAAGGACAATTTACGAATTCAAAATTCGGTAGACAAGTTTATAAGCAGTAAATTGTTTGGCGTAAATACGGTTCCGTATAGGATGCATTGTGCAATAGTTTTCTATATTCTGTTCTTCCAAAGATTTTGCAACAAGACTTCACCACTATAAACAAATGATATATATATATGCGGATATCCTCCTTCAGCTGTTGGTTTCTCTTTCCTGGAATAAATTGCCAATGACCCTTCATACTTTTTTCCTTTTCAGGCTTGTGCACTAAATCGACGACAACTATCAACCTCAAAATGTAGTCCTGTATACTGAAATCACGGTCTATCTTAAAATAGGAAAAATATTTTTGTACTGTCATTAAAATATATATTATAGTTCTGTTAACCTTTTATATCGAGGAGAATCAATATTTTCCACGTTAAACCGTAACAGCCAACATAACAGCCACGGCCCTCTACAAATGGTGACCTGGACGTGATTTTTCCATCCTGCTAAAAAACACACAAGACGATATATATTTCTTATACATACCTTCCCAAAAAGAGAGCCAGATAGGAAAAAATTGATTCTTTTCGTTCTATCAACGAAAGAACAACATATATAAGACGAACCTATATGGTCTATATGACCCTTTCTTTCTCTCGGCGACGTTTGACCTAATTTCACCCGGAGACATGCTTAAGGCTGTACCAAACGGAAAACAACGCTATTTTCTACTAACACTTTAAATAGAAAAAAGTTAACCAAACCACTGGACGACTCACTTTCCATTATATACGATTTTCCAAACCATTGCAGACGACTCACTGTCTCAATTTTAAACAACATTCGTGATTCCGACATGAAAGCAACACTAACTTACACCACGTGGCGATATCTTCACGCCACTGCTTTTCTCATTCCTCTCAAACACACGTGGACATTCTATTCAACACAACTTCAACTGACTACACATCCACTCACATTGTGCTCTAAACATTTATTTCAAATGTCCAATAAAGTCTTAAAGGCAATTCACCGTCCTTCTTCTCATTCTGCAATTACGCGACCCAAACAAACCGAGATTTTGCCAGAACGATACTCTATCGTCAATAATACCAAATTCTCCCAACCTACATTCGACACTCGGTAGAAATTCAGCTCAACTTTACGCTGCGTCTATTAACTTTAGTGCGCCGATGAAACCCACACGAACCACCTCGTTTTTCAAAACCAACCAAACAAGCCAGCAGACAGGTGCATAGATCGACACAACCAACTCAACGTGGAGCAAAAAAGACAAATTTTGATAGCAACGCAGACCACTTTTTACAGGACGCCCAATTCTAACTCACTGAAATATAACACTGCACCCTGAGACAACACTACATTTCGTCAATCACGAATCTCAACCACACTTCTGACACATTTTCTTTTCAGCCCACAAGAACAATATTCAGACTTTAACGAACCTTTTTCTTTATATATTAAAAGTTTTCATTTTTCCTTACAACCTTTAATCTGGTGGGGTATTGTCGGAGTTACCTCCTCCTTCAGCTTAACCCTTTAAGGTCTCTCTTTCCTGGCTATAAATAGCCAATGACCCTTTCGACCTCTTTTTTCCTTTTCAGGCTTGTAAACAGAGGTAAATTTTCTTCTTCCTAGAGGATTTCAACTATCAACCTCAAAATGTAAAACAAAGAAATAGCTCACGCTAAGTATCTACACACGCTCGCAAATATTCAACACTTTGTCCTTTGTACTGTTTTCTTGTATTGTAACTTGTTAAATATATATTTAATTGTGTATACATATATTATCGGTCTTGTTTTGTTTGCTTTCTTTTTCCTTCTTCTTTGACTTAATCAAAGTCCAACCTTTTTATGTAATGTAAAGAATCTGAACCTTATTTCGTCCACGTCTGTCTTCTCTCTCAACAAACCGTAACCGCCAACATAACAGCCACGGCCCCTCTACAAATATATTTGTACATAAAGGTTAATGGTCAGAGTTGAATCAGAACAGGGAACAGTAGTATTAAAAAGTGCTCAATACACGTGAGAAAAAAATATAAGTTAAAATAATACGTAGAGTTTTTAAGTTTAATAATCAGGAGGTCAATTAAAATAAGCGACCACGGTTTCTACCTGATGATCTCTTCGGACGATACGTTTAAAATGCCCACTTTAACGTTAATTTAAAACAAAAACAAACAAAAAAAAACACTAAGAACGCTACGCTAATTATCTTTAAAAAAAGAATAACAGGCGTATGATGATTGAAAGACAGGGCATTGTGTGTAATGAGAAGGAAAAGGGAGAAGGAGGTGAAAGAAAGAATGGAAGGGAACGGAAATGCATACAGTAAAATGAAAAGCAAATATGTAACTTGTTATGGGGATGGGTGGGAAGCGTCTCTAAAGGGTAACAGTGTTTTTGTTTTGTTTTTTTATTTTAGATTTTCATATTCACTTAATAATTTTTTTAAGTGGTCTGAAGGAGAAATGGAAAGTCCGGTTAACGACATGTGAATTCACTTTCCATTTATATGTACAATCATATATCTGTTTATCTTGTACACACACACACACACACACACACACACATACACATATATATATATATATATATATATATATATATATATATATATATATATATATATATAGATACACCTAGTAAGTCAGACAAAGCTACCTAGGTTTCACCTATTCAACTATTGAACTCTAAAACTGAAATTCTCAATGTATGTAGACATAAAAACCATGGCTACTAAATTAGACATTTTTCCCGTTAATGACTTTCCACTGAGGTTTTTTTTTTTTTTTTTTTTGTTGAATAAATATTTAACCCCCCCACTTAGGTTGTTTTTTGTTTTGTTTTGTTTTTTTTGTTTTTTGTCATGTGATTTTACCTATAAATGTGTGTTTTCCTTTGCCTTGTTAGCCAACCTTTCCCTGACGATCCGTTTGGGTGAAACCTAGGTAGGTTTGTCTGGCTCACTAGGTGTATCTAGGTTTGCTCTACGATTGTATTGAGCTCTTTTGTTAGTTAGTTGTTACTCGTATCGGGGTTTTTTCTTTGGGCTTCAGACCTGCATCTGTGCGATTTTTTTTTGTCGGCAGAAGTTCATGTTTGTAGCTCTTTCTTTTTTTAAAACCTTTTTTTCCCTCGAAATTGATTTGATTAACAAATCAAAAATTCGAGGGTTTTTCGAAACGAGTCTAGTTATTTATATATATATATATATATGACAAACGTGACAAGCGGCATACACCCTGGGCGGATTGAGCCGGCTTCTTCCTGTTATGAGAAGAAGATTCTTGGGATAAATTACAGAAGTAGGGTACCCAGGCCTACTCGGATAACGTTCTTGCTTGCCGCGGGGTTCCCACAGACGCAGAGATAGGAACGACCAGAAGCCGCCGGTTACCGATGCAGACGCTCCTTGGATTTTCAACAGAGCCCTTGTTAGCCGGCGTGTGTGTCAGACCTGTCCGCCTTGGGTGGCCCTACCAGGAACGAAGTTCCGGGCGGCATAGCTCTGACACTACCGTTTACACCCCCCCGCCACCGACTGTGAGGTAAGGGTTGGACTTACAGTACCAGGTGTTCCCAAGCGGTCCCCCATCTAAGTACTGACCTGGCTCTATATATATATATATATATATATATATATATATATATATATATATATATATAAGCGATAGAAATTATTATTATTAGGAGGATTTAAAAAAATTATAATTAAGTAATTCATCGAGTCTAGAAGAAACCTCAACGGAATGCAGAAAGCACTGGATGGCCGTTTCGTCCTATATTTGGGACTCATCAGCATCCACTACCGAGAATTAAAACCCGGACAGTTACGTTATCAGGCAAAGGTCATAACAACTGTATCAACGGGCCTCGGTTACGAAGAGGTCGCGAATTAAACTCGATATAGCGCCGTTCGATCACATATTCCGCGGCGGAACTCATCTAAGTTTCCCTTACCCATAGGACTGTGCCCCTACAAGCCATAACTACTATCCCCAACCCGCTCCATCCAGAGCATTAGAAGCCGGTTCAAGAAAATCCTCCTAATAATTACTATCACTTGTATTGCTGCTCAGACATAGAGAGACCGTGACACAACCTTCAATGAATGTTTTAAACTGAATGAGCATGATGATGATGATGATGCAAAGAACCCCTTTTTCCCTTGACATTTCGCTGCATTGTGTGTTTAATAAGCGCTCTAGAAGATGCACACAGAAAAATTTCATTTACAAATGTTGCTGCCCCATATTTCAGGAACCGTGAACTTCCAGGATTTGCGCACTGTAAATGGAGAAATCTTGCCAACATTTAAGGCAGTGTGTCTTCTCTCAAATAATGACACTCTGGAATATGCATTCGTAAAAACTGTTGCCCGTCGGATGCCCTTTCAGTTGCATGTTATGTTTGCTTCCTTGTGCACGTATATGTACTCTGCAAATTCTCTTCACCTGTGGAGCACTCACAAGGAATCAATAATTGAATGCAGACCATACAGAAAACATGGCACTACGCTCAAATGACGCAATTATGATAGAGAATGGCATTAATTGTTAAGCAACTGGTCTGCCTGAGCCTATTCGATTACAGCACCCTGACTATAATGAAGACCTCGATCACCCAGGCAT
>CAHIKZ030001968.1:1705000-1715000 GCA_903632075.3 Acanthosepion pharaonis | reverse complement strand
TAGATAGATAGATAGATAGATAGATAGATAGATAGATAGATATGAACATCGACATAGATATAAATTATGAACATAGATAGATAGATAGATAGATAGATAGATATGAACATCGACATAGATAAAAATTATGAACAGATAGATAGATAGATAGATAGATAGATAGATAGATAGATTTTTTTTTTTTATATATACTAGGGAGATTACTTCGTTAGACGACCGGATCAACAACCAACCAAAAAATGCGTCATTTCATGTGTGACAAACTAATAGATAGATAGATAGATAGATAGATAGATAGATAGATAGATAGATAGATATGAACATTAGATATAAATTATGAACATAGATAGATAGATAGATAGATAGATAGATAGATATGAACATCGACATAGATAAAAATTATGAACAGATAGATAGATAGATAGATAGATAGATAGATAGATAGATTTTTTTTTTATATACAGGAGATTACAACGACCGGATCAACAACAAAAAAATGCGTCATTTCATGTGTGACAAACTAATAGATAGATAGATAGATAGATAGATAGATAGATATGAACATCGACATAGATATAAATTATGAACATAGATAGATAGATAGATAGATAGATAGATGAACATCGACATAGATATAAATTATGAACAGATAACATGATAGATAGATAGATAGATAGATAGATACATAGATTTTTTTTTATATACTAGGAGATTACTTCGTTAGACGACCGGATCAACAACCAACCAAAAAATGCGTCATTTCATGTGTGACAAACTAATAGATAGATAGATAGATAGATAGATAGATAGATAGATAGATAGATATGAACATCGACATAGATATAAATTATGAACATAGATAGATAGATAGATAGATAGATATGAACATCGACATAGATATAAATTATGAACAGATAGATAGATAGATAGATAGATAGATAGATAGATAGATAGATAGATTTTTTTTTTATATACTAGGGAGATTACTTCGTTAGACGACCGGAACAACAACCAACCAAAAAATGCGTCATTTCATGTGTGACAAACTAATAGATAGATAGATAGATAGATAGATAGATAGATAGATAGATAGATGAGGATCATAAGGGACACGCTCAGATACTCAGTACGTAGAGGTAACATGCAGGGGAAGGAATCCAGCCTCATCAAATCACACTCTCTCAACATCGTGCTCCAATAAAATGAACTCGCCATCTAGTAATCATTACAGCCATCCTGATCACTGCATGTTTTTTTTTTTTTTGCTTGAACTTTGCCATAATGACTAGAAATGACTTCTCAAGGCATTGGCTATACACAAAATCCCTATGAGGTTGCCTATCACGTAGATGTCATATAGGGCATTCATTTACATCTATTGTCTTGCAAAAACTTAGTTAAGTTTTGGGAGTTTAACGCGCCAAGCTCTCAGCAGAGCTGAAGCTTCGCTGGGTGACGTTGGCGTCCGTCCGTTACTGCAGGAGTTAAATTGAGTACAAAATTGATAAATACGGGATAAAAAAAATGAAAGTAAAAACTTAAAATCGAGTAATAAGTGCACATAAATCATATTCTATCCTCGATTGGCTTGTGTCTGAGATCGTTGTGTATTTCTCAACAGCATCAAGGGTCGTGTATATAAGCTAAAAAATAAAGACCAGTGTTTCGTTTACTTATCATCTTGTTTTCTTTTCTTCTTTTTTTTTTTTTAAATAAATAGCATAGGACTCCAAGAAAGAACTGAGAAGCACAGTCTTCTATTTACCATTATGCCAGATGGCATTAAGCATTGTAAATACCTATTAACTGATGTGCTTCCATAGACGGTTATCAACTAATAATACCAGCAGTCGATGTTCGAATTCATGTTAAAAACTACACTAGGATGTTGTATATTAATGATCTGTCTATATTTCTGGGATGAGTTATTGTAACTATTTACACTATTTACATTGTTCGCATTGTTATCCTCATCTTTATTGTCATAATTTCGACGTTTCATCTTCCGGCCTTCTTCATGATCTGTCTATATTTCAGGGACGAGTTATTGTAACTATTTACACTATTTACATTGTTCGCATTGTTATCCTCATCTTTATTGTCATAATTTCGACGTTTCGGCCGCTGTACGTTCCGGCCTTCTTCATGATCTGTCTATATTTCTGGGACGAGTTATTGTAACTATTTACATTGTTCGCATTGTTATCCTCATCTTTATTGTCATAATTTTGACGTTTCGGCCGCTGTACGTTCCGGCCTTCTTCATGATCTGTCTATATTCCTGGGACGAGTTATTGTAACTATTTACACTATTTACATTGTTTTGGCTGTTGTCCTCATCTTTTTTTTCTTTTCTTTTTCATATTTATAACGTTTCGGTCGTTGTATGTCCTGGCCTTCTTAAGGTGATTGGAATTTTGAATCGGATCGTTTATTTCGTCTGCCAGAGTAGATTGTTCTAGTTCCACGTGTCATGCCTCATCCGGATGTCTCAGTTTCAGATATTTCCCTTAAACTCAACTCTCCAAGTTTTTGTTCACCTCTGCTGAGGCCAGGTATTGAACTCACAACCCTTTGAATTAAGTAACTGGATTACATCAACTGGGCTATGTGTCCTTGAGTGGATAAAAGTGTTGAAATAATACTGGTCACAACAGAGGTGGACAATAACTTGGAGAACTGAGGTAATGGGAAATAACTGAAGGTTTTTTTTTTCTCTTGCATAGACTGCCATCCAACTTTAATCTTCCATTTACTAAATCCGAGTATTACTTTTTCCAATGCTTATCAATATCATATCCATTTTGATTATATCCATTAAAACCGGTTTTCTTTGTTTAAAGAAAACGCTCATAGACTTGATAGCTTAACCTCCGAACCAAATTCTGAATAAATATGTATTTTGAATATAGTAAAATGTGATCAATCCTTATTCCTTAAAAGAATACATATAAATACATCTTGATTTCGACTCTGCATCGTATATTGAGTTAATCAATTTAAAAGTGACGTTCAGAAGCATCTGAATATCTTGTGTCTTAGCTTCTGAAACTCATCATTATCTATCTATCTATCTATCTATCTATCTATCTATCTGTGGGTGTATATGTATTTCTACCGAAATAATAATAATGTTAATACAAATCTATTTCGCTGAACAAAACCGAGTAAATTAGTAAAATTTAATGAGTTTAAAGATGAGCGTGTTTGTGCAAAGGAAGTGTTCAATATGAAAAAAGGGCAAACAATCTTCATGATAAGGAAAATTTCAAAAGTCTTTAAAAATTTTAATTATCTTACCCTAATCTAAGTTTTACATCCACTCGTCAAAAGGATGTTACATAGTAAAGTATATTAATGCATATATCTATATCTAAGTATATAAATATATATTTCTAAAAATTAATGGATTTACTTTTAATCCAACATTTCTATTACTTCAAATGTTATTATAGTGGACACTTTCTATCAGATTTCTGTCCATATAAGGGAAAATGGAACCTTATTTGTAGTTTTGTTTTTCGTAGCCGAGCTGTAAAATACGCAGAATCAGACGATGATTTTTCCTCCAAAATGGATGATGGTTCGAGTCTGCCGGTGAACGTCTTTCCTTTACTAAAATTTCTTGAATGCGCAATCTGATAGACGTAATACACACTGTTTAATTAATAAAATGGGGCGTCTATTTCAGATACGAAGTATACACTATAATAACGTTTGAACTTATGTTTGCATATATCATCCATTGTATTCTTTAAAATTCAACCTCTCCCTTATATAATAAAGATTATAGCTTGGTTTTATTGTACCTTATTTGATTCGACTAGCACATTATGCAATTGCGTTGGATAAAGTACATCACAAAGAACTGCTGTAACTGCTAGGTAAGCCTGATTTATTTGGAAGGACATTAGAATAATCCAGAACCTATACTTGCAGCAAACCGCCTGCATTCGGACAGAAAATGAATTCAGTAAAAAAAATAGAACGGGTTGTAAGATAAGGATGTGCCTTGTCATCGGATATATTCAACTTATAGAGTAATGGGATTCTGCTAGGAATAGATATCCTCCCAGGATTCATTATTGGTGTCTACAATCTTAAAATATGACACAGTGTCAATAGCAGACACAGAGAGGAAACTACACAGTTTGATGGCTTCGACTAAATCTAGTTTGAACACAAATGTATGCCTTGAATTACAGATAAAATATATTGTGGGTCATTTTGCTATAAAATGTATTGTTGGTCATTTTGCTATAAAAGTATATTGTTGGTTATTTTGCTATAAAAATATATTGTTGGTCATTTTGCTATAAAATGTTTTGCTGGTAATTGTACAATAAAAATGTATTACAGTACATTTTACTTTAAAATTGTATTTTTGTTAATTTTACTATAAATATGTATTATTGAAACTTTGACTATTAATATGTATTTTTATACTTTCATAGTGTTTTGTTTTGTTTGGGGCTTCCTACAGAAGGCAGTTAAGGAAAGCAAGAAAAAAGGACTAAACATCAATTGCTGGATGACGGAAAGCCTCGTTGTTAAGAAGAGGATCAGTCAAACATGCAAATTAAACAAGTACAAAAATTTAATAATCTGGGAAGTGTTTTAACAGAGAACGCAGAGTGAAACACTGAAATCCGAAGGTGCATCTGCATAGCGAAAGTTGCCTGCCAAAAACTAAGCAAAGTATTAAGAAACAGAAAAAATTCCTTAGAAACACCGAAGTACTAAACGTAATATCAGTTCTCCTATATGGTAGTTAATGCTGGGATATTTCCTCGCAGATAATGAAGAAACTTGAAGCAACAGAAATGTGCTTCTACGGAAGGATGTTGAGAATACCATGAACCGAACATGTGAGCAACGATGAAGTTTTAGAGAAAATGGAAACGAAAAAGGACACTTATACTTAACATCGGAAGAAGACTGTTGAAATTTCTAGGGATCATAATGAGGAAATAGGGCTTGGAAAATGTTATACTCACAGGTCAAACTGAAGGTAAAAGATATAACGCATAACCGACCTGAATGGAGACGTCAGAATAAAAGGGAAAGAAGCCTGTATGTATCTCCAGAAGACCTATGATATTTAACGTTATTATGCACTTTAATGTCAAAAAACGCGATAAACATAGTAATGTTTATTTTGATACACCTGACGAAAGAATCTGTGCACACAAAGATGCATCATTTCTACGCTTATTCATTATTGAACGGATACCAGGACAAATGCATAATACAATAATTTTGGGATATTTTTTTTCTTTTTGTTATGTTTCAACCCCTACGTACCCCCTCTCTCTCTCTCTCTCTCTCTCTCTCTCTCTCTCTCTCTCTCTCTCTTTTTTCTTTTCTTTTGTGCGTGTGCATTTCTCTTGTCTGTTTCTGGTACCGAGACAAAATTTGGAAATTCGTACGATCGAAGCAGTCAGTATGAAATTAATCGGTGAGTGATGCTGGCTTACTTTTATAATAACAGCTGTTTGTGGCACCCTGTCATGCTTGCATCACTTCCCATTTGAGACATCAAAATGGCCGGCGCGACAGGCAGTACATATTATTCCTCTCTCTCTCTCTCTCTCTCTCTCTCTCTTTCAGTCTCTATTTCCCTCCCTGATTGCTTATCTCCTTTTTTGCCACTCTCTCTTTTACGCTCTATCATACGATGTTCTCTTCCAGCTTCTCTCAATTCTTGTTTTTTTTTTTGTTTTAATTTTCCTGTCATTTCTCTTTCTAGATATTTCGTGCTCTTTTCAATTTTGCTCTTTCATTCTTGTTCTCGATCGTTACGATCTCTAATTTTCTCTAACTGTATTTTTCTTTCTTTTCTTTTTTTATCTTTATTCTCTATTTATCTTTCCTTCTTACTAACTTTTTCCTCCTTCTCTTTCTTTTATACTTGCCCTTCTCTTTCAGTCATTCCTACCCTCTCTTTTCTTATTCTTAACAATTTTTTTTCGTGATTTATCTATTTTTCTCAATTTGCGTCATAGTTGCTTTTAATTCCCCATTCTCTCTCTCCCTCCCCCCTCTGTTATTCACTTGTTCTCCCGCCTTTTCTCTCCTTTTTTTTTCTTTTCTTTTTCTTCCTTATCTCTCGCATTATTTCCCCTCTATTTTTCTATGCTTTCGGATATTTTAATATCATTATAATTCGTCTCCTCTCTATTCTTTATTTACTTCTTTTCTCTCTCAAATCTCGATATGCTTTTTCTCATTTTAGAGGCTAATCTCTTTGCCTGTCTTTCGGGTTTGCGCTTAACTTTTTTATTGTCTATTCTGTTTTTCATATTCTATGGTTTTCATTTTCTCGCTTTTTCCTACTTTATAGTTTTGCTACATTTGTTTCTTTTAAAGTTTTCTTTTTATATATATTATCATCTTAGATAATCTTTTTTTTTCCATCGATCAGTATGGCTGATGCTAACCACCAGTAAAGTGACTCTTTCTCTTCCGCTTACATGAAGATTAAAGTTTATTTTGATTCAATTGCTAGGTCTTTTGCTAGGAAATATGGAACACTGTGTCGTGCTAAATAATATTTTCTCGGCAGAATTTGTAAGTCTGTCATTGATCGATGCATTGAATATTATTGTCACATCTGTGCTTCTGCTATGTATTTTGGTAAAATCCAAAAGAGTATCTGCAATGTTATCAGTCCTTACCTGGCATCTAAGCTTCAGTCACCGTAACGAAACAACTCTTTTTTTCTATAAATATTTTTATGATACTGATGTTCTTTCTTCTTTGGTTCCTCGTCTTTAAGAATTTAAGCGCAGCACTAGACTAGCATCTCGTTGTCAGTATTTTACTAATGAAATGGTTAGATGTAATTTCTATGCTAAAGAGTTTCTTCTCCCGTATTTCTCACTTGTGAAATTCTCTTCTGGCTTCTTAATATCCAGTCACCTTTGATCTCGAAAAATTTAAATGCAGTGCCAATCTTCATTTTTGTCTTCTCAATTCCACTCCATTTATTGTTCTCCCTCCCCAATAATATATCTGTTTATTCTTTTTCTCATATTCTTTCACACACAGTAACTCCGTGCGTAACACTAAATAACTTCATTGCCTTGCTTCTAGTGAAATGATTAAAAATATTTCTTGTTTTGAAATATTCTATGTATCCTTTACGGTATTTATCTATGCATATTAAAAAGCGGTAATTTTTATTAAGTCTGCATTTTGATCTACCTAAAATACGCTCATTCACGTGCGCGAGCGAGCGAATACACACGCAATCACACACACTCAAAGATACTCATACGTACACATGCGCACACACACACGCACACATATATACTATATTTATGTATATGATAAACATTTTATTTCGTCAAAGAATGGTCGAGTCGGTTACCTCTGGAAGATAATGTCAAGCAGCCTCTGTCAGTATGGAGATGAAAATGAAGACGTAGTACATTTATTATTATTTATTGATTGTAAGATGTAAATAGAATTTTGCACTCAATCTCCCTAAAAGAGTGGATTAATTCCTCAGAAATAGACAAAATAAGAGACCATTTAATTTATTATATATATACATATATATATATATATATATATATATATATATATATATATATGTGTGTGTGTGTGTGTGTGTGTGTGTGTGTGTGTGTTACTTAAGGTAATTTTTACTGGGCTCAGGAATATTTCCACACTCTCCATATATATATATATATATATATATATGTGTGTGTGTGTGTGTGTGTGTGTGTGTGTGTGTGTGTGTGTGTGTGTGTGTGTGTGTGTGTCTCTTACTTAAGGTAATTTTACTGGGCTCAGGAATATTTCCACACTCTCCATATATATATATATATATATATATATATATATATATATATATATATATATATATATATATATATATATATATATATATATATATATATATATATATATATATATATATATATATATATATATATATATATATATATATATATATATATATATATATATATATATATATATATATATATATATATATATATATATATATATATATATATATAAAAAAAAATACAGAAAAAAACGAATAAAAATCTTAATATGCAATTATGCTGTATTAATGTTAATATAATGTCGACGTCGGACGTTTCGGTCTATTTAAGACCATCTTCATGGACATTTTCATTTAAACATAATTAACATTAGAACATATAAAAAAAAATAACACAAAAGACGATGGGCATAAGAGCACAACTAATCGTCGACTTTATATTAACATTAATACAGCATAATTGCATAATAAGATTTTTGTTTGTTTTTTCTGTATTTTTCTTCATACTGTCGGATCTGAATTCATATATTTGCTTACATATATATATATATATATATATATATATATATATATATATATTAAGTATTACGCCCCGAGCAAGGCGTGAAGCCACTAGGATGCAGAACATTTGGAGCGAGAGCAGATAGGAGTGATAGAAGAAATGATGAGGAGAGGGATAGTGGATAGATCAAGGTAACTGGAGATGTCGATTGAAATTACATTTGAATAGTTGGAGATTATAACTCTCAGGGAAACAGTAATTGGGAAGGGTGTTCCACAGGCGTGAGGTGCGAGGTATGAAGCTATTGGAGTAGAAGAGACGGCTACATTTAAAAGTTTCTACAGTATAAGGGTTGGAGCGGGATGCCAGCCTCGTAGGGCGCTTGAATTCATGGATTCTGATTGAAAATAAGCGAGTGGGTGATAGAGGTGATAGTGATATTTAGGGAACATAGACAGGCTAGTCAGGCTATGAATCTAGAGATAATCCAGATGGAAGTTGTTTAGAATGGATTCGCTATCAGATCCTTTCTAACGAACGCGGGCATTCTCTTATGCTCTATCCAGGTCCCTACACTATTTCTGATCTTCATTAATGATCTCACCGATGTCATCAGTTTTTAACTAGGTATTTATACTGATGACACAAGCATTTACTCCTGTCTCGATAGCAAATGCGACTGATCTGACAAAATAATCCCGACGGCTGCTCTTGAAAAGGGCATCCCAATCAGTGGTTAACTGGGGCAAGAATCAACCTGCAAATTTGAAGACCTCTAAAACAAAACTTTAATCACCATAGTGAACCTTTTCTACTTGCCATCAACATGGCTGACGCTAAACTCCAGGAGGGCAACACACTGCGCTTTCTTGGCTTCACGTTTTCCACTGACTTAGAGGTGGAGCGACTACATCGAATCAATAGCTGCATCTACTGCGAGGAAAGTTGGGCCACGGCGTCGTGCCAGAATTTTTTCTCGTCAGAGTCCATCTTGCTCATTTACAAATCTACCATTCGAACGTGCATTGAATACTGCAACCATATCTGATCTGGTGCTCCTGATGTACATCTAGAGACTGTTGACAAAATCTAAAGGAGGATATGTAATGTAACCGATCCTTACTTAGCATCTCAACTTCAGTCATTTTCTCACCGACGTCTTTTCTACAAATATTTTCACGGCAACTGCTCTAACGTATTTGTTCGTGATATTCCGACTACATGCATTTAAGTTTGCTGCTAGATTGACATCTAAATCCCAACATTGTACTGCAGAAATAGTTAAATTCAACCGCCATTTCTACTTCAACTGTTCCTTTTCTCGCACTTCCCACCTTCTGTTTCTTTGCTTCCCTGATAACTACATTGTTCAAAAATGTAAATGAAACATCAATCGCAATCTTCTGTCTTCTTGAATCCTATTTATTTTCGTCATTTTCTCAATCCTTCCTATTTTCAATTTTACTCCCTGTAACCCCCCTACCGTGCACTAGTGGTATTCCTGCCTTGCTTGAGTTGAAATGATTAAAAAGAAATGACCAACATGATGCACCAGTGACTATAGGATTTCTTACAATCACGGAGACGCAATATCTGGATTTCTTATTTGGATTCACTGTAATTATACGTCTGGCTGACAGTCAAGAAGGAAAGCAAAGAATCCATAATGCAAAGTACTTTTTGAAATCTGTCTTCGGGGA
>CAHIKZ030001968.1:1687500-1700000 GCA_903632075.3 Acanthosepion pharaonis | reverse complement strand
AGTGATCATTAAATGAAAATTTGTCGGAAATTGATAATGCTTCAAATTAAAATTTAAGATGATATTATTTGTGCTGATGCTAATAGTTTGTTTAAAAATAATAATCTTGCACCAGATTATAGGAGAAATATTAAGAACGAGTTTAAATGCCTGGATCAGATTTTCAGCAGCTGAAGAATTGCCCATTGCTCAAAACAGTAAAGTAGTCATTACGATATTTTTGAATCAAAAGTAATGCAAACTCTAGTCTCTTTTTATTTACGATCGGCAATTAATTAATGGCCGTAGACTGACGTTCTGAAAGGCAATCAAAATCAAGATGAAAGGAATACTCGTAAAATATTTATAAGAAATTTTACTCTAAAAATACTTCAAGATGATATAACTAATAATAATATTGGTTGTAGTTTTGGCACCTTACTTGCAAAGATGACATATCTGACCACTTGTTTCCCTAGGCACCAGAGACACCAGTATTTGTCTCCAGTCTCCCTAATATTGTATTATTAAACGTAAAATGTTACATCATATGACATGAAAATAAAGTATTACTCCACAATAATAAATTACGCTCGACAGAATACTCATGAGAAAATTCATTTGTTCGAAACGACGTATTAAAAATAAAAAAAAATAAAATCTTGGATATTATTTTGATTAATTGACCAAATAATGACAAACCTTTATTTAAGACGTCCTCTTGACTGGAGTCAGAATGAGTAGCCCACAAAGAAAAGGAGGGATCAGTTTAATGTACTTATGCCTATATCGTATCTACAATTTTTTTTCTCATGTAAAAATCAAACCTGGGTCTACTTTTCGAGTTATCAAAATGGCCGAAGTCGTCATTAAATGAAATAGAAAACGTTGATATGCCATAAAACAAACCAGACCATCATTTAAATGTTTCAGATATCACAAGGAAGGGTAGAGAATTCACCGACTGGAAACAAAAATCAACAGAACAAAAATCAGAAATATTTGTCTTCCTTTTTAATAAAGACAATGCTTCATCACAAAATTTCAAACATGACTGGCAAGGGAAGAGAACCCATCAGCCAAATAGAACAACGCTTCATCTATGAAGACAACGAATTCGAAGACTGAAGAACAAGTCAGCGGAACATAAATCTAATCTACAAAGAGATCTAACAGATTTAACAATGATAAGACTTCATTTTTGTACTCGAGTCAATATTAAGAATACTGGAAAGTATTGGCTGTGTAAACAAGATATAATGCGAAAAATTTTGTTTTTTTCGATTTCGAGGTTCTTTATTTATGTGCTTTATCTTTATTATATCTATTTTGCGCTATATTTTAACATCAGAATTGTTTTAATGTGTGTGTGTGTGTGCAAATTTGGGTCTGTATTCGACGGCGAGTGATTTAGGGCAATTGCGTGCATGCTAAATGATAACCGACGGTGTGCTTAAATCGATGATTGAAAGTGTTAAGTGTTGGTTCTGCGCATGCGTAATGAGTAACAGCGTTAAGATGTAAGATATAATTAGAGCTTTCGTGCCAGGAAGTGCGTTACTGGCTGTGCATGCGCATTCAGCATCAGGCCAGAGAAATCGCAGAAGTGAAGGTTAATCACTTCGCTATACGATAGCCGCACGAAAATTTATTCAATTCTGATCGGCTATTTAATGCGCATGCGTATTCTCATCTTGCAAGATTTGGGAAATGGAAGATGAAAGTAGAAGCGACTGATTACTAATCACTTGAAACCTCTTTCTCTTTTTCTCGACATCTTTCAGCTTTCTTCAACTAGCGTCTCTTTGCCCTTTCTCTCTCAGCTTCTCAGTTTCTTCCTGTTCTCTCTCTCTCTATTTCCCTCTCCGCCTTCTCTTTGTGTACGTCTTTCTTCTCTATATTTTCTTCTTCTTTGTTCGCCCCTCTCTCTCACTATGATCTCTCTCTCTTTCTCTCTCTCAACTCTCTCTCTCTCTCTCTTTCTTGATTTTTCTATGTGTTCCCTATCGTTATCGCTGTATAAGTTCTCTCCCTTGATCTTTGTATTTTTCCTCTTTTCATTGCTTGACGTTTTTCTCTTGCTGTTTCTCTAGAGCCTCTCTTGATTTCTATATATGCTTCCTCTCGTGAACACTCTTTATGTTCCCTATCTTAATTTCTTGATTACTCCTCCCGAACTCTCTTCGCTTTCTATCTTAATCTCACTCGAGATAACGATTTGTCCCTCTCTCTCTCTCTCTCTCTCTCTCTCATTGCAGCTTACTTTTTCCGTTCTTCATCTTTCTCTCACTCAATTCTACTTTATCTCTCTTTTTAATTCTTTTTTTACCTTCTCTATGACGCTCTCACTCTCTCTCTTTCTGCTTCTTTCTTTAAGTCAAGTGTATCTCTCTTCATATATTTTCCCATCTTCCTTCTTTTATCCACATTCATCAAAGATTCACAAATGCAACCTCTTTAAATACCTCTCGGTCTCTGTCTTTCTCTCTCTCTCTCTCTCTCTCTCTCTATCTATCTATCTATCTATCTATCTATCTATCTATCTCTTAAACTTTTCACTTTTCTTATAGTATTCCAATTTTTCTCCTTCCAAACATTTTTCATGTTTTTCCCACTACCTACATCTATTTTTTTCTTGGACATATTTCTATCTTTAAGTCTTCTTTTTCTCTATCTCTCTTCCAGTTTTAAACTGGATGAAACGTCAACATCTCTTCACGAATAAATCATTTGTTCCTTTTAAATCATTCACTTCAACAAAGGTTCCATAATTCTGCCAGTCTGCAATATTTACACATTTTCAGACATTGGTCTTCCATTGTAAATGACACTCCTCCAGACCAAAAATGGGGTTGGATACGATGGCTGTCGGGCGGATTGCAAGAATACCCTTTCCTGCTGCAAACAGACGCAAAACAACGATGGTTATTAATTGGAACATTTGCAAGGTTTCGGGGACTTAAAATGGTAAACGATCTCTGAAAATGATCACAGAATATTATATTTTCGTCAGAATTGAGTTTTTCTGAATACTGGACAATGGAAATGTGCATGAAAGCGACGATGAGATTCAAGAAATGCTAATTGAATAAGAAAAAGTAGGTGCTATTAATTTTATTAATGAGTCAAACAAGTAAAAGAGAGGATCAACAACGAGAAGAAGAGGACAAATGAAAGATAATGCAATGAAACGCTGAAGAATAAGAAAAAGAAAATGAAAAAAGAAAGAGAACATAAAGAAGTATAAAAGACTAGAGAAATAGATGAATAAATTTTATTAAAACATTAGAAAATAAAGACAAAAAAGAATATTGTTAATATTCCTGGTGTTAAAGAAGGGAAAATAAAATGATGCTTTAGCGAAGAAAAAGAGAAAATAAAAATTTGCTGAGTGGGGGGATTTTAGGAGGACAAACCAGAGGGTAGTGAATTCGAAAATAGTATTGATTTATGATCCAAAGTTACATCTGCTGTCAAGGATCCAATTATAATATAAATGATATTATATATGTACATATATCATAATAAAAGTTACAAAGAACGCCTCACTCATTTCATAACTAAATGACATCTTGCTTAACCTCCCAGTATCAGGCGATGAGCAATAAAACGAAAGTTCTCTGGTCACCGGCCAAAGTTTTAGAAGAATCATACTTTGAAGAAAACTTTTTCAGAATAATTCTTTAAAGGTTTTGAAGGACACACGCATATATATACATATAGATATATGTATATGTGTGTGTGTGTGTGTGTGTGTGTGTGTGTGTGTGTGTGTGTGTGTGTGTGTGTGTGTGTGTGTGTGTTGGTTTGCCGCTTTCGCGTTATCTTCTCTTTGGCTTCAGGCCACGTCACGTACAAAGCCCAGAACAGAAAACCACATCAATAACAAATGTCTATGGCAAAAAAATCTGAAAAACCCAGTAAAGCTACACAAATGCATGCACCTTTATCAATGTAGGCTTATACTGATGCTGATACTAAGAAAATGTATGCACATAACTCACGGTAAAACCATATACACGAACACAACCATATATATATATATATATATATATATATATATATATATATATATATATATATATATATATATATATATGAATAATTATGCAGCATTATAATCACTAAAATGCAGCATTTATTTCTTCCTTCATATGCCGTCTCGCGTGGGTGACCATTGGGTCTCTACGGCTTCTAAGCTCTAAGCAATGTTTGTCTCCTTACTATCACTCCCAGTTCTTGTTCTGTTATCCATTTAACCAAACTAGTTATATTGATCATGGCTCTCCCCAATTTCCTAGGCTTTGTAGTTCTAATCAATGCCTGTAACCTTACTATCCCTCCCAGTTCTTACCCTGCCATCGATTTACACAAGGAAGGTAGACCGATCATGGCGCTCCACAACTTCCTATCCTTTATAGTTATAATCAATATCTCTCTTCTTACTCTCGCTTCCGGTTCTAGCTCTGCTATCTATCTACACAAGATTGTTAGGTAGGCTGATCATGGCTCTCCTCAACTTCCTATCCTTTGTAGTTCTAATCAATGTACTTCTCTTTACTATCCCAGTTCTTGTTCTGCTATCCATTTACACAAGCTCGTTAGCTAGGTAGATCATGGCTCTCCATAATTTCCTATCCTTTGTTGTTCTAATCAGTGTCTGTCTCCTTACACTTCTCCCGAGATCTTGTTCAGCTATCCATTTACACAAGTTCGTTAGGTACCCTACTAACTGTTTCCCTTCATCTGTTTTGCCTTGAATATGTCTTTTGAGTGCCAAATATGTCTTAATGAAATTTCAGTTGTCTCTTGCAGATTTATGAACAAGTGTCCATTTCACTTCCAGATGGTATTCTCAGCATCTTTCTCTAGACTCACATCTCTCGTGCCTAAAGTTTGTTGCTCTTCATCTGTGAGGAAATTACCCATCATCAACTGACATATAGGAGTATAGGTTATACACAGCTTTTTTCACCCTTTTCATTGTCTCTAAAGAAAATTTAAATTTAAATTTTAGCCTACAGAACAAATTTTTAATGAACTTAATTTTCTGGATAGCGAAAATTAATCACAAACACGTAACATTTTTTAAGCATATAGTGAATACTACTGAGCGAAAATTTCACATCAAAATTATATTATTTGCCATACTATAAAATCGTATATTGAAAAAATACTTATATGAATGCCAAATGGAATATGTATTGACATTTTCGAAACAACTATTTATGGATTAAGAATACAAGTTTAGATTGTTCTATGAGGTTTAAACTTGATACAATAGTGATATCAATATAATTTGCTTCTGATAAATCTTTTTATTGAGGAGGAATCATCATCATAATCACATCAATTATACAGGCTAGGATCGTCATTTTCCTTATTTTGATTAATATATTTGAATACACGTACTGCGCAGACTACATAACGATTGAATTACAGAGTATTTTAATTGTTTTTTGCTTACTTTTTTCATATTTAATAATTGGAATCTCAAACCTGATTTCCGCTCTTAAACAGTTAGCAAACATCCATATACAGCATATATAAATTAAAAAAAAAAACAATCTTTACGTTTTACGGACTATGAAAAAGCGTTTGATTAAGCAGAAAACCCTTCAGTAGTGAACTCCGTATTAGAAAAGGGTATTAACAAAAAACAAACAGCACAACAATAATTGGACTAAATAAAGATATTGTCAAAATAAAGATTGGAAAAGAAGTGAGGTAGAATAAAGGATTTTTAACCAATTGTTTAATGAATACTTCTAAAATATCGTTTGGAAAAGGAACTTGGAAGTAATGGGAGCAAGTATAAACGGAACATATTTTCCAATGCCGACTCTTTATTTACGACAAGAAATCCCAAACAGCACAACAGGAAATGTTTCAAAATAATATATCTAGAAATAATAATTCAAACAACATAGACATTGGCTAGATAACCACTACACTACCACGTTGATTAAGATGCCACTTATCAGATAATAGGAAGTTAAATCCCGTATCTTAAACTAAAACAACAACAAAATAGAATTTAAATTAATGAATGCCTGAGGATTGCCTACATTAGGAGAACTGAGTAGCATCTTAGCGTAAGGAATATACTTAACCTAATATATATATATATATATATATATATATATATATATATATATAATTATAAATTTAAAAATATGATTCCATCGCTACATAAGAGTTCTCATGTTTCAAAACAAGAGCCGAAAAATTCAATATAATTTTGAAACATGGGAACTCTTATGTAGTGATGGAATCATATTTTTAAATAAATAATTATATTTATGCTCTACTTTTGTATCGAGCACTGTTTTTTAAAAATAATAACAAAAATACTAAAGACCTTTGGATCATTTACCTTAACGAGTTCTTTCGTATGTTCTATATATCTTTATACGCATACACACACACACACACATATATATATATATATATAAATATATATATATTATAAATTAATTGATTTAAAATATGTTTTTTTTAAATCAATTAATTTATAATATTAATGCTCTGTAAATTTACATTGAGCACTATTTTGTAAAAATAAAAATATCTATAAGAACACCGGATTTTATATCTTACTGTTCTTTCTTTTTATTTATATACATAAATATATATATATATATATATATATAAATGTAATAAATCCGTTGGTATATAATCCAAGGGGATCCTAGTAATATAAAATATTAAAATTGATCCACAAAAAGAGCTCAATGTATTGATTATTACAGAGCAAATAATTAGTACACAGTAAAATCCAAAATTACCTTATTTGGGGAATAGGCTTATTTCAACCGACGAAATTCGTTGGTCTTATTCAATCCCGGTATAGACTGACTTCGCATATTTGCGTTTATTCTGTCACAATTACTAAAGTAATGATGCTACATGGAAGCTAGCTGTTTGAATAGTAATGTGGTCCAAGGCTGCAAGAACAAATTATCTGGAGATATTGTTCCTTAACATCAAACCGAATAATAGTGATATATATTAAATATAGTTTGCAATGATTCGTATTGTTTAAAGAATTGTTATCATAAAACCTGATTTTTGAGACAGGATGATTTTATTTCAGGCAAGTGTGTCGTGTTAACTAATTCTTCAGTCTTCAGCAAACCATTCTTATGCCTCTTAATTTTTATTGCTAGTTAATAATAAAAAATAATTCACTTAGTCAAGAATCTATTAGAAGTAGTGTGGACTAAATTTCAACTGTCTAAGCGATTGGTACTCGCGTTCATCTTAGCTAGTTAAACTGAGACCAAGTTGAACAGAGATTCTCATTCTCTTAGTTAAAATTACAATTAAATAGTCAATTTAATTCATATCCTGTATTCTATTCTTCTCATTAGTCGTCGCTTATATTATTGGATAACATTAACTTTTTTATGGCGAGTTATCGACTGTCCATCATTTTATTGTAGCACAAGCGAAAAAGATTTATACGTTATTCCCATCTTTGTCGTTTCGACCTTTCTCTCAATTTCCCCGGATGTAAATATAATTCGGGCACCTTTCATCATAAAATATCTTCCCTTAATAAATAATTTAGTCAAGAAAGGGGTTATCATTCTTGGTGATTTTCTTTCTCATTACTTCTCACACAAGGCTCAAAGGAATTGCTCACCTGTTTTCGTTTTTCCGTCATCTTTCTCTTAGACATGTATGCATTCAATTAAGTGGAACCCACCAGGGTAGCCAACACTTGTCATTTTTCCTCTTCGGAATCCCAGACCAATTTTGCTGCCACCTATGAAGATTACCAAGCCTGTTTTTACTGAAAGATTTTTTTTTCTCTGTCTCTTCGGATGGATTTGCTTTTCTATTGACTTCCTATCTTTTCCACTTTCTCCGCCACTGTTTCCTTTGGGGTTCTTTTCCATATCTGCTGCATTCTTTCTATAGTTATCGAGGTACTTCACTGCTCAGCTTATTAGTCTTTTTTTCCACCGCGAATGTTTGTCTCGTTTTGGTTTTATACTTACTTTCCTCTTTTCATCCTCTTTCTTCTTTTCCCTTCTTTCTTTATTTTTTATATTTTTATACTTTTTTCCACTTTTAAATTCCTTCTTATACCACTGCCGCCATATTTTCTTGATAAGTCCCGATGTTTTAAGTATTTATTTCAATGTTTCTCCCTCTATTGCTTTCCCTTTCTTTCTGTTCTTTTTCCTTTATTAATATACATATTTTTATCTTTTATATTTTCTCTCTTGCATTTTTTTTCTGTTTCCTTCTTTTCCTTCCTTATCGTCTTTCACTGATTTTTCTTTTTCTTTCTCATTCTTTCTGTTCCTTATTTATTTTCACCTTTTTTCCTATGCTTTTCCTCTTTTCATTTACATTTCTTCACTGATATTTACGTTTTTTTTTACTTTCTTTCGTTTCTTTTTCTTTTTTTTATGTTTTTGTGTTCAATTTTCCATTTCAAAATTTTGTTTATTTTATTATTAGATTCCTTCTTTTATGCTGGTTTTCATTTTCTTTCTTTCTTGTTCCTTCACTTTTACTTCCTTTTCTTTCATTTTATTTTTATTATAATTTTCGTTGTATATCTTTCCAGTTTTATATTTCGTTTTTTTTTTTTTGTATTTTTAATTGTCATTATTTTTTATGTATAATTCACTTTTCATTCTTGTTTCATTCAAATTTTTTCTTCGATTTTATAAGGGTTTTTTCTTTCAATTCATTCATCTTCCTTTTCATTTAACTTCTTTCATTTATCCCAAGTGAATAATTTCTACCGAATATTTTCAGTTTTAATATACTCTTTCCTGGCTTTGTTGTGATTTCTTTCATTTATTTAAATATTATTATTTTCTAATGTTTTCTTTGATTTTGTTGCTTGTTCGAATGTAAAGTTTTTGGCGAAAGAATTTTAGAAGAAACCACTCTTGAATTTAACCCATATCCTCCTGGTGCCAGTTTAAAACAATGCCATTTTTTAACGTATATCTAAAACTTAATTGTAACTATAAATTTGGAATTTGAAAATTTCACTGAAATATAATGAAAAATTTCCAAGTTTACATTTGAAAACAAAAAAGAAATGAGAAATTTAAGCAAAATGGTTACAATACATAGAAAAATAAGATTTCAATTTAAACTGACGCCCGGAGATTATGGATTTCAACCACCTTCCTTTAGTTCTTTTTTATATACAATTTTCATTCATTTTCTATATTTTATTTTCATTTTATTTGATATTCATGTTAGCACAAATTGATTTGGCAAATAATTTTCCTTCTTTTTGCTAATTTTTTTTTCAGTTTCTATTTTTCATTTATTCTTCATTTTTAGTTATTCTGTTTACACTTTTTCTTGAAGATTTGAATTTTTTCTATTTCCAAACGTGTTTACAATTATATTTTTAGCTATTATTTGTTATTATCTTTGTTGTTCTTGTGATATTTTAATTTAAAAAATCTCTTGAGATTCTCGCTGTAATTATTTTAATTTCATTTTTTACAATTTTCGGATATTCATTCTTTCTTTCTTTTCATTTCTTTTCATTTCTTTCCTTTCTTGGACTCTGTTGCTTGCTTTTCAATCAAACTTCTACATCTTTCCATTATGTTTTCTTTCTTTTTCCTCCTTACTTTCTATATTTTTTCAAATGTTTCTATTATTATTAATTTTCAATATCTTTTTTTTTCTCTTCCTTCTCTTACATTTTTAAAGTATTTCCTTGTGATTAGTTTTCTTTTTTCTCGTTTTTTTTTTCTTTTTCTCAATCTTTCTCTCCCTCTCTTTAAATTACTCTCGTAGTTTTTCTAGTTTTTACTCTCCCCTGGTTTCTGTCTTATTCGATAACATAGGATGTTTCTTCCTCTTTCTCCTCCCCACACTACTAATTCCTTTTCTACTCTCTTCAAAATATGACCCCTTACATCTATAATTCGCAAATTCTATCGACCTCTTCCCATCCTGCAGAAATACCCTCCACTCCTAAACAATCGGGTCTTGTTCGTGTTTCCCTGTTGTGAATTTCCCGCCGGCTTTCTCTAAATACCTTAGACCACCGACGCTCTCGTAATGTCGAAACTAAATCAACAATAATTAGCAAAGGTCATAGAACACCAACAAGTCAGCAGACAGGGAGGGGCAAAAGGATACGAAGAAGAAGAAGAAGATAGCAAAAAAGATAACGAAAGAGAATCGGTAAAAGACTAGAAACTTTAACATTTCAAGGTAAAAACAGAAATGGCGAGAGATTTTGTATGAGGCAAAAGATAAGAGATTCACTTGGAAGAAATTGGATTGAAAAGTATTATAAAAAAATGAACTCTAAAATGTAGAAAGAAAGAAAAATGAATTAAAGTGAATGAAAAAGAAAGTAAAAGTAATGAGCATAGAATAAGTAAATAAATAATCGGTCTTTGAAATTGACACATCATTTCGGCAATCCAGTTTTTAATCAAGAATGTATCTAATCGAAATATTCCCACATACCCGCCAAAAAATCGAACATCTGAAAATAATAATTGAAAATCTACAATAAAGAATCAAAAGTAAGTAACCAATTGAACAGGCTACACTTTCTCAAGAGACGATAAGTAAAATCAATCGATGACGTGTCACAAATGATTATCGATTTGTTTCAGTAGCAAGTGTCTCTTGTTAACATTCCACAACCGTTGAGACTAACGCGCAAATTTCCCTCCAGAAACAACGATACAAAACATCATAAATTGTTTCATAATGGAAATATATTTACAAAGCATAACTTAGTACAGCATAGGATGGTCGGGGAAAAGATTGTGGTGCGTCAGTGGAGATGCAACGCATTCAAAATCCTAACATTTTACTAGCGTTCAAACGTCTCCTTTTGGGGCTGGCAAGAAGTACGCAACTGATTATCTCTGATCATGATGTTTTCTGTCCATTTCAGTCACTCGATAAATACAAGATCAGATAGATAGATAGATAGATAGATAGATAGATAGATAGATAGATGCGAACAGACGGAAATAGTATAGATATGATTCTCCAACTTCTACATCGATTCTACTTTTTGATACAAACTTAGTATTTTATTTTCGATCTTTACATTTCTATTACTTTGGTTTGGCCATCAGGTTATAGTTGAAGAAAACTGGTGTTGCAACCAGAGAGAATGAAGTACAGGGTGTCCCTAAGTTCTGGACACATAGCAAATCTCATTAACTATATATTTTTTTTAACCTCCATAGGTTAAACATGTTTTTGTCGAAAGAAGAAAGAATTGACTCATAAAGAGTGAATGTGCTAAAAATGGCGGCAATGTTGAGTTATTGCAACGTGTTCAGGTGAATCTTGCAATGCGCACCAACCTTTGCATCACAAATGATGGAAATTATACTAAAGATGCTATTTGTTAATATTCTAATTCAATAAAATATTGTTGAGAATTTCATTTCTCGAAAATATGAATTTTTGCCTATTTGTCTACACTTTACGGACACCTTGTAGAATATTAAGAACATTGGCTAAGGATATAAAATGTGCAAGTGTAGCGAAGAAGTACATGTAAAATGTTTTCTCAGTGCTAACCTTATTGGGGTATATAGAACTCCATTGGCTGGTCCTAATGGATAGACGATAGGCTGGGTTATTCATGGAAATAGAAATTTATCATCGTAAGTTCTTAAGGTTATTTTCATTTTGTTTTGTTTTTTGTTATTTTTTTTGTTTTTTGCTTTTATTTTTTGAATGATATTTTTCACAAGCAAACGCTTCTATCTAGAATCTATTTATGCACGACAATATTCCTTCACCTTCTGCAAAGCTGACCCTAATATGCAGAAAAGCATTTCCAAATATTAATCCAATAGACTCCTGAGATTCATCATTAACAGAGATATATGAGAATTGAAAACAGTATCCGCGCAAAATAAATCTCTGGAGAGTAATAAAATCACCTGCAAGAATTGTTAAACATGAAAAGAGTAGAAAAATTAATCAAATCACTTGTACTGAATTTTAAAGCGCATCCAGTATTAATACATAAAATAATAAAATAATACTCTATTCAAATAAAGATAATATTGGGCTAATTGAACAGTTTTCTTTAGCCATTTTATTTATTTATAAATAAAGATTTAAGCTGCATTTTGCGTAATAAGTCTTGACGCTCTCAAAACCATTTATTGTCAATGTTTTTAAAGTAAAGATAAGCTGAAATTCATGCGCTAGATTTTTAACGTCAATTTTATTTTGAAGGCATTGTTTCGCATAATAAAATATGACACAAACACTCGTATATTAAACAGAACGGAAAAGAACTGTCTACCAAGTGTTTTTGTTGAATTTCTCCTTGTTTCGAATACATCGATTGATGTTAGATGGAAACATGAAAGTACTTGAAATGTTTAGAATAATCATCGCTTAACCTCTTTGCAAAGAAAAAGTCGTGAGGTAAACGAGAGAGCGTTTATGCTGTTAATAATCCAGATTCTGGAATGTACGTCTGTGATCCGTATGATTTTTATTTAAATGGTAACAATGCTAAAATACTTTGA
>CAHIKZ030001968.1:1672500-1685000 GCA_903632075.3 Acanthosepion pharaonis | reverse complement strand
TGTCTCTACTGCCAACGAAAGATTTGTGTATTTTGGCAAAAGTTCTAACTTAACAAGCTCCTGCCGTCATTTGGCCACCATGAATATATTTGCTGTTGATAAGCTTAAATTAGTGACTCCACCTGAAATCCTTATCTATCTATCTATCTATCTATCTATCTATCTATCTATCTATCTATCTATTTACTTCAGCTTTATATCTAGTTAGCTAGCGAGATAACTCAGTCTGTTGATAACTTTGTATATTTATATATATTATATAAATATGAAAATTTAAATATATTATATAAATCTATAAATTTAAATAGATAGATAGATAGATAGATAGATAGATAGATAGATAGATACATACATACATACATACATACATAGATAGATAGATGCGTATATACGGTAATAATTTGTACTAATTCCTATATTACTTAAAATATCTCATTTTATTCAAATCTTAGGAATTCAAAATCAAGGAATAGTCAATATTTAGACACGCAGTATTCTTGTTCGCCCTTAGCTGATTTTCGGACATTAAAAAATTATGTTCATATCAAGAAACCATTTTCCGAAATATAAAATGCCCATTTTTTTAACTATTTATGGTCAGTTTGGAAATATGAGAGTAACTAAGATCCTCTTGAACAATGTACGAATGTTGATGGATTTAGGTTGTGCCTTCATCGAATATACGTTTATAGTGTTTGAAATTTACATGCCATAAAATAATGGCACTTTTCTCATCTCTTTTAACAGCTCATCATAATGTATGCAATATATATTTCGATAAGCTGTAAATCACTGAGGATTTTTCGTGCTTAAACAATATTCTTTCAATCTATATATCCACTTTTGAACATACAGAACATTTTTTGCAGTTCATTTGTTTTACTGAAATACCTCCAAATAAATTATTTCGTTTAATTTAGTCAGTTACAAATTTGACTGGCCATTTTCTCTTAAATACTTTATTTTCGTTTTGTTGCGATAATTTGTGTTTACCATCAGATTTGAGTTTGAATGAAACAGTCTTTATTGCAGAAAAATGTTTATAAATTTGCATACACTCCACTTAACTATTTCGAGATTAGCGGAAATTTCCTGCTAAGAAAGCGTAACAATTTTTCGACATTTTTCTAATGAAATGCATGTCATTTAACAATGAAATATACAAATATAATGAAATATGATTTATATTTATATGTCAACAATTCTAAAATACTATAAACTCGAATTTTACACAGCTAATCGACTAGATGCTTTTGATTATGATCTTTAAGGACTCACGTTTGGCCACTGCATTGTCCATGGTAAGCAGGAATTGTTTCCATCGCGTATTCCCGGAACACATGTGACACTGCAGATTGAATGATATCTGTTGTCCTTATTATTTCAGAAATGGTATTTCCACCTGTCTAGTACCCACTTCCATACCTGGTTCGAACTGCGATAATTTATATCACCTCGTCATGAAGAGCCGAGCTGGTGGTTACTCTCCCTGACTGACGAGATCTCATAACCTAACTAATGTAGGGCTGGATTTTTCCATGCTGCCAAGATACAGTGACGTTAACCGATATTTCCCATAATTTTGATACATCAATATGTGCATTCTCATGTATCTTCTTCTATATTGAGTGTATTTGATATATATTATATATAATTATATTATATATAATTGCGAACTCTGACCTTTGTCTTTTGTGATATTGCTGAATATATAAAAACATTATGATTCCACAAGAGATGCCCAAATCTAGTTGTTAAGGGAAGTGTTTCTTCTGAAACTGTTAAAATTGATGAATATTTGTGTACAGTTAGTAATAAATAGATAGATACAGAGATAGAGAGACACACAGAGACAAACATGTAGAGGACATAATAGTGGGAGTAATAAAAATGAGACAATGTTATTTTTCTACATATTTATGTACATATACAATAAATATTAAAGGATTTAAATAATATTTCTTCTTTGAAAATAATTTACAAAAAGAAAAACATCGCAAAAATGTAAATTGTGTTCCTTATTTTTAATTATTTTCTTTGGAAAAAATCCTGATTTATAAAAGGACTTGATTAAGATGTACTGGTGTGATTAAAATTTTGTTTACATTTTTTATTAATATTTAATTTATATTTCATGTTTATCGCAATTAAATCCTCACAAATTAAACTGAATAAAATTAAAATATTGCAAATATAGAATAGCAAACCGAAAATCTCAATTCTCTCAAAAATAGTTCATTAATTCTTTCTTAATTATACGACCATATTCCCTACATTTAGTTAAAATAACCTGTAAACAGTATTTTGAACAATGGCGGCTTTTATGCTGTCAACAAAGGTCAAAGTAGGAAGGACGCATGGATTCGAAATGGAACTATTCGTTACATTACAAATTTCAAGTGCAAGCTGATTAAACACACACGGGAATATGGATTAAAAAAACAGGCCTAATTACACTTTTCTTGAACATTAGTCTAAATGATCCACACTCAGCAGGTAGACCAAATCTTTACAAAAAATAAAAAAACATCTTCATCATAAAAGATGTTATTTTTATTTTGGTAGAGAAATGTCACAAATGTATTTTTCCTTAAAAAAAATCTATAAGAATTATGATTCAGCATGCTGCAAAGAAATATACGCATTTTTCATTTGTTTGTTTTAACTTAAACAACGAACGTAATGTCTTTTGTAATCAAGTTCTAATAAGAGACAAAAAGAAGAATATTACATTGCCAAATGAATATGGGCCTCCTTACATGCAAAATTCATACCTTCCAATTAATTAAAAAAACGGAAACGGTAGCCGCCAGTGTTACATGATTAATTAATTTTTTAATGAGAAAATATTTGTATTATTTAATGAGGACTTCTCTGTCTCAAACAAGACGTGAAAAATACAACAAAAATGTTCAATAATTTTTAAACGTAAAATAAATTATTCAAATATTCTTTGAAAATCATGATAACATTGATTACCATAACATTTTTTCATTTTTTTTTTTTTTACTTGATAGAATATATTAAAATGTATCAAATACAACTAAATCGCTATTTCGTATGGCTTTTACGTTTTAAATTTAAATCTCCCACTATAAGAGCTTGTATCTGCTTTGCTGGACGTCAGCGGTTCAATCTCTGGGTCGAGAAGTACAGAAAGGAACGTCGAAACAAGTGAGAAATATTACTAGGAGAAATTGACGGCTACGGTTGTCGATATGTTTAAGAACAGTCATCATTGTAAAATACTTTTATCAGGTAATCGAATCTTTTCTCAGTCTTAATTGTTATTCACACTTATACTAATTTCGACTGTTCCATTCTGCAATGCTTTTCAAATGCATGTTGTATAGGAACATTTTCGATTAAAGATTTATTTTCAACACTAAACCGAAATGTTATTTTAAAATTATCCACTTAACATTGCTCCCCATGCCAAACGAAGTGGCTATCATCAAGCTTTACTGAAAAATGGAACGTTTTATCTCATGAGTGTTGCTCCTGGAATATTTAAAAATAAAATTTCCTTTTACTGTGCAAATGAGAGACACACTAACCGAAAAATGTTCCTATAATTCCTTTCATCCAAAGGAGACAGTAAACTGGGACGGTCGATACCTCGAGTTAGTGTGTACCCCCAAAGGAAATGATATCGATCCCTGGGAACTGACGGACCTTTCCAGAGGTGATCGATGAATGCCTGTACGAGTAAAAAGTGGACGATAAATAAATTGTGTTGACGAATTTGCAAATAAATATCAATGTCTACTGCTCATCAAACCTATCCTTCCCATTAATTATGTCAACCAATTCAGTATATATATATATATATATATATATATAGTAAGCATTTCACATCAAGCAAAGTGACTAGTACGCAAGGGGCTACAGACAGTGTAAGGGAAAAGACTGGGTATGGGGGGGTTGAGGAAAAGATAAAAAGAAGAATGGGGGAGGATAAAAAGAGGAACGGGGAGATCAAAGCAGCAGAAGATGTCGATTGACATTACATTTAAATTTTTGAAGATTATAGTTATCAGGAAAGCAAGTAATAGAAAGGGAATTCCACTGTCGGGAAGTGCGATTAAAGAAGCTGTTGGAATAGAAGAGGCAGTTACATTTAACTGTTTCGACTGTAAAAGGGTGGGACCGAGATGCCAACCTAGTAGCACGCTTACACTCATGCAGTGGATATAGCTCGTATGAACCTTTTCTTCTTATTATTATGAATTTTTTATCATTATTATTATTATTATTATTGGTGTCGCACATTGATGTAGTCAATGGAATATCTTTCATGAGGCATGATGTCAACAAGACTCCTCACAACTAAAGAACTTTTCGCCGAGAATATAGTGCCCTTTCAAGTTTTTTCTTTATTGTATGGAAATGTATAAGCAATTTTACAATTGACATTTTCAATATCTATCACAATAAGGTCGGCTCTTCGTGCTTCAGTGACATAAGCTGTTTGGACTGAGAAATCCCATAATATCTTGTGACTGTTATTTTTAGCACACTATCTTGGCAGGTATTTCTAGCATTTCTCTTTTATATTGAAACCATATTTACGGCATACTTCCAAATAGACTTTTCTCCCGGTCCATACATGTCGACGTTTATACTTTTTCTGTCCCAATCTTGAGACATTTAACTAGTACATTGTTAACAATCTTATCAGCTTGTCTACACATCCTACATTTGCTTTTCTTCAAGTGACTTGACCATCTTGGCCTTGAATGTGTTCTTTCTAATGATCTGTTCTTGTGCTGCAAATAAAGGGTGTTCCAATAATTTGGATCTATTTTAAATGTGAATTATGTCTAAGCGTCTAATGATTTTTTTTTCTTTCAGATTTGACAGACATTTGCGCGATATTATTTTTCACTGATAATTACCATGACTTAAATAACAAGATCCAATAGAGAAATAAATAAATTTTTACCAATAACATTGATTTATTTACGGCTGACTTTGATCCGTCTTAATAAAATACCTTTATATATAATCCGTCTTAATGAAACACCCTTTATAATGGACATTGTTTCTGTATTTATAGAATCATCTTTCACCCAAAGCCACCTCTCAGGTTCAGTAATTGTTTCTGTCTTCTAAAACATCTACCTATGAAGCTTCTTTCCTTTGATCATGCCGCTTCTCCTTATGATGTTTCTTTGCTACAGTTACTGGTACATTTCAAGCCTCAAAATTCCCATCTACGCTACTTGCGTCTGTCAGAAGTAATTCATGAAAAACCTTAACATAATTCTGTCCCAGAACAACCAATGACACAACTTTTTCAACACTCATTAACCCTTTTTTGGAATATGCAACCTATGGACATCACTTTGGAATTTTGAGGCTTATGCATATTCCTAACCTTTCGTGTTCTTCATTCAATATTTCGTATTATTCCAATCCAAGGAAGCTTCAGAATATTGGAGCAGATATATTGCACAAGTATTAAATTCTTTTGATGAAATTTTCCTCATTTACTTTTGTTTCAAGCATTTCCCTTACACTTCTGAAATACTCTCTGTTAACCTTTCCTTTCATTTCAGTATGCTTCACCTGATTGGCCTGTATTATGCTAAGATACATATACCTCTCTGCTTCTTTCAAAGATCTCATGACTTCTCCATCCGGTAATTTTATTCCCATGGACACAACTATTTTCTCTTTCTTGATACTTAAGTTGGCACATTTCCTAGTGCCAAATTCCGTCACTATATCACCGTGGAAGAGACGAGCCGTTTGTGAATAAAAGTGTATAGAGCCTTTACACTCTTGGCAAACAATTTCAAATCGTCCATGAGCAGTAAGTGGGTGATTTTGTACCCATTACTAGAAAATTCATATCCATTGTCTGCATTCCGTGGAAGATGCGTCAATGGGATCATAAAGATAAGAAAAGAAAGTGAGTTCCCTTGGAAAAATACCGCTTTCCTTGTCTGCTTCCTCCAGTAACTGACTACTGCATGCCAGTTTTAACTCATCATGATCGCCTTTTGTTTTCCATTATTATTATTATTATTATTATTATTATTATTATTATCTTTGATTTCTGGCGTTTACACATTTCTTTTTAGAAATGGCATCATGACACTTTCCACTGACAAAAAAAGATATTACATAGATAAAGCCCTTCGTAAAGTGTGGGCTGTACTTGTCAGAACAATTTTTGGTATCTCCTTGAGGCATGGATTCCAGGAATCCCTTCAATTAGTCTACTGCAATCTTTTCCAACCAGTCCTAGGGCTCCAACTACAACAGGGATTGTTGATGTTCCCATATGCCACATTTTCGAGATTTCTATTTCAAGGTCCTTGTATTTTGACAGCTTTTTCCATATCTTCAAATATACATTGCAGTCTGCAGGGACTGCCATATAATAAGGAGGCACTTTTTTCTTTTTGGTCTTTAATAACAATATCTGGGCGGTTGGCTTTGATTGTTCTGTCAGTGTGTATTGTGTAGTCCCATAGAATTGTAACAGGTCCTATCTCCGTAACCGGGTCTGGGTGGTGTTCATACCATTTTCTTTTAGTTACCTTCCCGTATTATTATTATAATTATTATTATTATTATTATTATAATTATAACACTTACAGAAGATCGTGATTTAAAAAAAGAAAAGATAAATTGTTTAACAATATTTCGACAGTATGTTTAAAAATGCATACAAGTATTTTTTTTTTATTTTACCAAAAGTTGTTTGCACTGAAAAAACGATTGTACTGGAAATCAAGGCGACAAAGTGGATGAATTTCAGTCAGCTTTAATTAAATGCAATTGTAAGCAAGTATTTTCTTTTTATTATTTTGCCGTTAGTTTAATAATTGGTAAGAGTAATTAATGAAAGAGTTTAGCATCAATCTTATGGAATTTTGTTCCTTCCCACTGGGTGGATATTATTATTATTATTATTATTATTATTATTATTATTATTACTAAAACAAACAGGTCTTGTCTAGGAAAAGGAATAACAAGACGTAAATGTAATAGGAATCTTGTTGGGAAGCAATAATTAAGAAAAAGGACAAATTGAAGGGATCGATGGTTGAAAACAATTTCTGGACTTCTTATCAAGGAGAATCTAAGAAGAAATTATATTGCCCGAAAACCAAATAACAGTCCCGTAGAACGTGAGAGATAAAAGACTCAGAACAGCATGATTCCACGGTTCAAAGAAAGGTCACGGTTCGAAATTCCTAGAAAGTTATCAGCAAGAAGAGCGGCCAGATCAGTGAAATAAAGAAAGTGCATTGGTGAATATTTCGAAATTTATAATTATAAATAGTGACTTTCCTCGGAGATTTTCTGCGAGATTTTCCTGGGATCAGAATTTTTGTTTTATCAACAAAAATAAATAGAATTCATTTCTTTCGAGCGTTATCTGAGAAAATCTAAAAGTGTTACAAGTAGAATTAATTAGCTTCTGATATCATAAAATTAATGTAATATTAACAAAATATCCTTAATATAAATACAAGAGAATGATAAAAAATTAAAAAAAACAACAAAAGAATCATGTTTATTTATATTTTAAATCCTCTACTGAAAATTTCTTTGCTCGTCATATTTGCCAAATCACTATTTCAGTCATCAAAATTCAGAATCCTGACTTTGGGAAATGGGTCAGGTTAAGAACTTTTCAGCACCCTTTGTAATTATCTTTTTACGCGCATTTATCGTTAAAATGTTAATTTTCACAAGATCTATCGATTTCTAATGGCCGTCCAACTATTTGCAATATCACTCTCTTCTGCTCATGGAAAGTCAAATTAATATAGCACTTATTATTAGGCCTTTAATATATAACACTCATTATTAGGCCTTTAATATATGACACTTATTATTAGGTATTTAATATATAACACTTATTATTAGGCCTTTAATATATAACACTTTTATATTTACATGCGTTCGATCCCTAATATTCAGTACTTTTACCTATAAATAAAGCCTATCTTAAAAGTATATTTTATCATATATATATATATATATATATATATATATATATATATATATATATAATGGTAAAACATACGTTGGTATATAAGCCAAGTGGATCGTAGTAATATGCAATATTAAAACTGATGCACAAAAGGATCTCAACATGATTATTATTATAGAGCAAATAATTAGTAAACAATAAAATCCCAAAATAGCTAATGTGGAGAATAGGCTTATTTCAACTGACGAACGTACCGGGGTTGAATAAGACTGACGAAGTTCGTCGGTTGAAATAAGTCTATTCCCCATTAACTATTTTCGGATTTTATTATTACTATATATATATATATATATATATATATATATATATATATATATATAGTTGGATTGATGTGAGTTTGTGACCCTGGGTTTCACGCTTTTGCGATTGTCAGACAAACTGATTAATTTTTTAAAATTTTGGGTTTATGTAGATTGCGTGTATTGGTGTTATTATGGAAGTGGGGTGGGGAATCGTCGTCGTGATGTCACTCATGTTAACGCAAACATAGATGCATGTCCGTACACCCGATGAGGTACGCAGACACACGTCCGCCGGTGCTCATACAGACATAAACATATGTAGAGAGTATGGGATTTGACATATGTATGTATATGTGTGCTGTTGTCAATATGCATACGCATTTTTATGTTGAAATTCAAAGACCGGAAGTGTAGCGAAAAGCTCTCGTGAATGTCTCGTGAATGTATACATGTCAGCAATCAGAGCATTCTTCTATTCTTTCGCTGAATAATATTTCTTCGCATGCACGTATATACGTGTGGTGGAGTCTGTGTAAAATTATGATAGGTAAAAATTGCTATTATTTTTAATTTTTACGGCTGATTTGTTATTATTTTAAAGCTGGTTATTTGCTTGTTTTTGATGACTGCGTATATGTAACTGGTAGAAATTGCAGTTTGTAATCCTTATTGATTTTTTTGTTTTTTATGGTGGTATTAAATATGCTGGGGGAGTGGGGAGTAGTTTACGTTAATAATTATAGCGGGTTTATATGATAATAGTAGATGTGATGTGATATTAATGTTGTAGGCGGATTGGTGGCAATGATAATATAAGTAGCTAATGGTTATTGTAAATTGGTAGAAGTGATTACTAATAGTGGTGAGAGAATGATAATAACAATAAATGTAATTATTGTGGTAGTAACTTGAACTAAATAGTGATTGTTGTTGTTTTATTTTATTTTATTTTATTTTTTTATTATAATAAAATAATAAAAAAATAATAAAAAATAAAAAAATAAAAAAATAAAAAATAAATAAATAAATTAACCAGCTTTAAAATAATAACAAATCAGCCTTAAAAAATTAAAAATAATAGCAACTTTTACCTATCATAATTTTACACAGACCCAACCACAGGTATATAAGTGAATGCGAAGAAATATTATTCAGCGAAAGAATAGAAAAATGCTCTGATTGCTGACATGTATACATTCACGAGACATTCACAAGAAATTTTCGCTATACTTCAGATCTTTGAATTTCAACATACAAATACGTATGTATAGAGACAACAGCACACATATACATACATACATATGTCAAGGCCCATACTGTCCACATATGTATATGTCTGTATGAGCCCCGGCGGACGAGCGAGTGTGTATGTGTGTCTGCACACCTCAACGGATGTAAGGACATGCATCTATGTTTGCGTTAGCATAAGTGACATCACAACGACGATCCCCCCCTCTTCCATAATAACACCAATACACGCAATCTACATAAATCCAAAATTTTAAAAAATTAATCAGTTTGTCTGACAATCGCAAAAGCGTGAAACCCAGGGTCACAAACACATCAATCCAACCAAATACGTTAGCTCTATCTCTGATATTGAGCACTTTCTGATAAGTACTGCGCATATAATATATAAATAATAATATATATATAATATATTACATACATATATATATATACATATATATATATATATTTATATATATATATATATATATATATATTTATATTTATATTTTATATTATACACACACGCTTTTCACACACACACAGACACACACAAACATATATATATATATATATATATATATAGATAGATAGATAGATAGATAGGACGTGATGGGTAAATTGTCGCCATTTTATACTTTTATATGTTGTATGTTTTTTGTTTTGGTCGACTGCACATTATATTAGGGTCAGTTGGGTACCATCTATGAGAAAAAGAACACCATAATGAAATTCACTCTGTTAGAAATTTGGAAACAGCATGCTGTACTGCTTAGCTTTCGCGCCGGAATCTCCAATACGAACGTTTCAGTGTGTTTGGATGTAAATCTGAGGAGAGTTCAGAGGATTCGGTAAGAGATGGATGAGTTTAATGGTGATTATGAAGCTACGGCAGCTCGGAAAAATCACTCCGATCATTTTGATAAGAAACGAACTACCATATTTGTTGGTGAGGGCCTCATGCTCAACACAGAGGGATACATCAAGTGCCTTGATGAGGTAGTTCTACCCTGTGTCAAGAGAGTGGTTGCTCGAAAACATTATGTCTGACAACAGGACTCTGCACCATGCCACACAGGCAGAAGAACCCAGTCATGCCTGTCAGACAATATCTCCGACCACATCGCCCCTTACATCTGGCCACCTAATTCCCCAGACTGCAACCGCCTTGATTATTATGTGTGGAGCGCAATTGTGCAAGAAACCAAGAAAACTCCTTGTAACACCAAAGATGAACTGAAGGCAAGGATTATGGCAGCATTCACCAACTTAAACAAGGAGACCATTCAGAAGAGTTGCAGGAGATTCCGAAGTCGTCTGGAGGCCGTGGTTGAAGCCAATGGCAATTTTATTGAACAAAGTTAATCTTTAATTATTCAAGATATTTTTGCGTGATATGGATAAATATATCTGTTAAAATGAGATGTCATTGTAATTTTCATTTTTTTCGTAATTTAGACAATTTATCTATCGCAACCTGTATAAAAATGAAATTGTACTAAAAATAAGAGAGAAAATGTATCAAGTAATAATAGTAATAATAATAATAATAATAATAATAATAATAATAATTAGTATTCTAATTTCCAGTTTTATCTGCTTTCCTGTTTCTATGTGCCTCTCTAGGCACTTATCTCTAAAAGGTTTTCGTCTGTTAATCGATTTCTTCGTTGGAAGCACGTGCTCTTTGCGTGCCCTTACACAGACCGTTCTGAATGCTCTCTAGCAGTATTAGAATATAATTATCAAATATTGAAATTAAGCCGCAAATATTCTCTGTAGTCCTCACAATCTTTCCGTTTATTGAAGGCCAAATATGTAAAAGTTGAATTGCTAATTGGCATAGATAAGTAAAATAAAATTTCTCATCATTCAAAAGTTTTTTTTGTAATCCTGACAAATATAAGCTGTAAATAAATTGAAAAATACTCTTTACCGCAAAAATTGCGTGACTTACAAAGAATAAAGAAATCCCAGTGCAAAAAAAAAGGGAGTTGATCTGAATTACGTTAATAACGGAAACATGGATTCTCTTTAAGCAGGATGATAATAGATTCTTAAAAATGGATTGAAGACACACTGCCTGAGAAGAGGATTATTTCTGTTGATAAAAATGAACATGATCGAGATGAACTTAACAAAGGACTCTCAAGAAATAAAAAGCATCATTAGTTATTTTAATTCAGATTCTTCCTCTGTTAGTTAGTACTCAGATGGACAATTTATTATTATTTTAATTATTTTTCGACTATAGCCACACGCACACAGTGGAAATCATGGGACAGCAAGTCACGGTGATTATGAAACATGAAATATTAAACATGATTCTGAATTGCATTTGCTGTGAGCTTCAAAAATACCATTTATACGACCATTGTAAGCATAACATTTGTAAATCAACTATCGGAAAGAAACTCATTTTTTTTTTCAATAGAAAACTCCCATATTTAACCAGTTTATTAAAGCTGCTTCCATACTGGAGATATGCTTCACAAATGACTGCAGTCAAAACGAGGAAAATGAGTATAATGAAAAATAACTAATAATGTCTTCCTGACGTCAGTTTAAACTGGCGCCATCTTTTTTACTTATCTGTAAGATATAATTATAAAATAATAGCAATGCCTGTAAAAATTTCATGATTTTCCTATTTTAATTTTTTTGATGAATCATTATTCTTAAGACTGAATAAACTCATGGTAAGTGGATATCCCCTTTTTGAATTTACAATCCTTAAGAATTTGTTGCTAAATACATAAATATGAATGCAAATCTTTATTTAAAGAAAATGAGAACTTTACAAATTCCCAAGGTTTTCCATTTGCCTAAAGCAGACGTTAAATACGTGAGAGCATCATCGCTTCCTCTATCTTTCCTTCCTATTTTTACTTTCTTTCTATTTATTATGGTGACTATCTAAGCGTACATTACATGTGACACAAGGTCTAAATTATGAGCTACCCAGTGAGGCTCTAACTCACCACTCAGGCGTAACTGTTCGAAAAAGACAA
>CAHIKZ030001968.1:1612500-1670000 GCA_903632075.3 Acanthosepion pharaonis | reverse complement strand
ATTTGGACGATCATGACTGCCATCAACTTCCTCTCTTTTATCGCTCTTAGTCATTTTTTAAATTTTTCTCTCTTCTAGTCCCTGTTTTGAAAACCTTTTACACAAGTTTGTTGAGTAGGTTATTCGTTGCTTTCTTTTATCCCTCTTTCTTTCAATGTTTCTTATGAGTATCTTCTTGTTTTCTTTCCTTATTATGTGCTCTAGAAATTTAAATTGCCCTTTCTGATTCTAAGTGTTATTTTCTTTCCTTTTTCTTTTAAATTTCATCATTACCCACAAGCTCAGTCCATGGTGTTTGTATTATCCTTCAATAGAACCATATCTCAGTTGCTGCAGTGAGTAGATTGTCTAGCATTCGCTACCATATAGGAAGACTAATTTTACATAACATTTCAGTACTTTTTCCTAATAGAAGTTTAATAATTTTCATAGCTTTTCGAACGTATATTTTCCCATTCCAACCCGCTTTCGAATTTCGGTTTCACATCCTTAAAAACAAGATGGAAATAATAATCTGATTCTGCGTGCATGAATTAGTAATCTCTAAGGGATACTCTCCATAAATTGTAATCCCTCGAAAATATGCCAATAATTTTAAAGCGACATCGTCTATCGTTCGGATGCCATGCTGAGACAAATAATTTCTTTTCCAATTGGAAATCTGTATCAGGTTGCCTTACTGAATTCATTTGCGTTTTGTTTATCAGATTTCTTTCTTATGCAGCACCTATTGTGATTGGCCGCGTCTTCAATAGATATGAGTTTCCGTTCTACAAGGATATTGTTTCCTCTTTCTCACTCGTTTCGACCAGCGTCGACTCTTCTCTCTCTCACACACTCTCTCTCTCCCTCTCCCTCTCTCCTCCCACTAAGAATTCTATTCATACTTCTCAAAAATACCCAAACGAATACAAAGCGCCGACTTCTTCTCACCACCTCCCTAATGTAAACAGTAGAATTATTCAATGCATCAGTGCTTTAGACTAAACTTTCAAAACTAACCTCGACTACACAAAATATCCACAGAAAGCCGATCATAAAAAGATATTCGAACACTATATATATATATATATATATATATATATATATATATTACATGAATGAAAATAAATTAATTTGTATAAGCAAACAGTTCTTGTTTGCAGATTAATAATAAAACGCATAAATTTTTTCCCGTCCATACATATATGTCCTTACGCTTGGTTTAGCTTGACATATCATCATCGTCATCATCATCATCATCATCAGCAGCAGCAGCAGGAGCAGCAGCATCAGTCAGTGCTAGTTCACGAAAATAATACAAAATCTTCCCATGATGGCCGTGACTCAGCTTCCCCTCTACAAGATCCTAGCATCTAGCATTCCTGTTTAATCACCTCTTCTTCTATTCTGCTGTTTTCTTTTTCTCTTTGGTACACATTGAGCAGTTATCAAGTAAATTGGACTCCTGTTATCGTTTATATATATATATATATATATATATATATATATATGTGTGTGTGTGTGTGTGTGTGTGTGTGTGTGTGTGTGTGTGTGTGTGTGTGTGTGTGTTTGTCGTTTAAGCACTTCTGGTACGTCTTTTATTTTGCTCTGTACTCTGTTTCCTATTCCCTGTTAACCTCTTTCTTCTTTTCTATTTTTAGCTAGCATTACAATTTCCATCAGAGTCTGTCGATATTTCTGAGATGAGGTATTATGTATATTATTTACATTATTCGGACTATTGTCCTCATCTTTGTCGCCATATTTATCTCAGCGTTTCGACCGTTGTACGCTCCGGCCTTCTTCAGGTGGATCTAAACAACGCCTTTATCCACTGTGATGTGTCCTCAAGGACACATGGCACAGTGGATAAAGGCGTTGGTTAGATCCAGTGACAGAACCCAAAGAGTGTGAGTTCAATACCTGGTTAAAGCCGTGGAGAATTTTCAGGGGGAAATTAGCAGGAGATAACTGATAACTGACATCCATCAAACATGGCGCGTGGAATTAGAAGAGTCTACCCCAGGGAGCGAAATAAAGGGTTCAGTTCGAAATTCCAACCATCTAAAGAAGGCCGGAGCGTACAACGGCCGAAACGTTGTGATAAATATGGCGACAAAGATGAGGACAATAGTCCGAATAATGTAAATAATGTACAATTTCCATCTTGGTGCATTTTTTTAACTACTTCACCTTCATACTTAATAGCTAACATTTGTCAATTATTTCACCTCAAGCAAAACAATAAAACCTCGAAGACGCAAGGTGTTCCTAAGTGTGAAGAGGATAAGAAAAAGAAAAATATTATTAAGAGACGATAACAAATAAACAGGAATCAAAATAATGATTGATACTGCATTTAAATTTTTGATGACCAGTGTCGATTGGAAAGCGAGAAACCGGAAGAGAGTTCCGCAAACGAGATATACGAAAGAAGAAACTATCAGCATAGAACTTACGGTTATATCTAACAATTTCAATTGTAAAATGATGAGACTTACGTCATGAAAAGTTTATTTTAATTTTTAAGAAAAACATTCATTACACGTTCGGTCTTAAACTTATTGGAAAGTTTATATGTCTATTTTTAATAAACGTTTTCTTCATTATCGTTATATGAAGTTCTCTTTTATTTCTGTGTTCATACAATAATATTTATTACCTGCCCTAAGTGTATATCTTTTTGGACATCTTCCAGTTTTTCATCTATTCTTTTTGAGAACGTTACAAATTAACATTATTATTTTTATTTTATTCTTGCTCATTTTAAAATCTATATTAATCCTAAGCAGCAGGTATCATCAATCGATGTTTTATTGGAGAGAAGCGAAAATCATGAATTGATTATTTACATATGTTTCAACGATACAGTCAGCATTCATTCATGATTTGAATTTAAACAAATAATTGGCAAGTCTTCGATTAATGAGGTTACTGTTTACTCTGATGCATGGGGCCACGTCATTTCATTGCATATCTGCCTGCAAATAAACAGGAATATAAAGCAAAAGACAGTGCTGTCAGCATGCACACATTTCGAAAAGAAAAAGTGGTGAAAATGGTGACAAATTGGTGCAATGAATTCTATTATGCATGGAATGCTTCTGAGGGTGCATTATTGTTAAAAATTCTAAATTTAGGAATCTGACATTAGTTTTATTTGATTTGATTCTGTCTTTTTATAATTTAAGTGAGTATTTTTTGCATATGATCAAAGCGAAATTAAGCATAAAATCTACGTTTTAAAAACGTGTTTTCTCGTACCTTTGTAGCTGTTTGTCGTTCACATTTGTACAATCTTTCGCCGTCATTTAAAGCTTAAGAACTCTCCATATAGTTTTTTTACAAATTCTTGTAGATTATTAGATTGTTTAAATATTTGTAAAATGACGTCAGAAAATCATACATAGTTTAAATATTCTCCATTTAGGCTTAGTTACTTTTTTCCTCGTTCATTTTACAGAAGAAACTCTAAAGGCCGTTTGTAATTTTGATCAAATCTTATCCCGTTCACCAATCTTTATTTGATTTGCGTTTTGCGTAGCTGAAATATTTCATTGCATTTATCATATACATCCTCAATAACTTTAATATATTTTTTCATTAACACCGAGCTCTGATAATAAATTAAAATTAGCCAGGTGTTCTACATAATCGAATATCATTTTCGTTATGACCCACTGCTAAACAAAAGACTGTTTTTCCATTAGTTGCTTATATAGTCTATAAAAACAAATAATGAAAATATTTTAAAGTTGTAATTAAAATTGTAGTTAATTAAAATGAATTCTAACCTAAACTTCTTTTAAATTGTAATTAAATAAATAAATAAAGTTTACTAAATCAGAGAAATGAAGTAGCTATTTTTACCGTAAGGAAAAAATTTTACTTAAAAAATATTTAAATATAAAATTTTAAAAATCGTAATATAAATACACTTGATATAAAATAATTTTACTGACTGTAAGAAACTCTAATACATTTTACTTCTATTAAATGAAATATAGTCTATAAAAACTAATAATGAAAATATTTTAAAGTTGTAATTAAAATTGTAGTTAATTAAAATGAATTCTAACCTAAACTTCTTTTAAATTATATTTAAATAAATAAATAAAGACTACTAAATCAGAGAAATGAATATTTTACTTTAGTAATATTTAAATATAAAATTTTTAAAAAATCGTAATATAGTTGATGTGATAATAATTCTACAAACTGTAAGGGATTCTAATTACATTTAATTGTTCTTGAAAGAAATATAGTATATTAAAAATTAAAAGTAAAAATATTTCAAATCGTAGTTAAATAAAAAGTATTCTTACCTAAACAACCCCCACAAAAAAAAATCTTTAAATATACGAAGGAAAAAAATGCCGTAAGAATTTTAGCCGTTAACAATATAATTTTTTAAAAAAATCCAGACGACACTTTTTTAACAGATGTTAGATTTCATTGAAAAATACATCCCTACCCACTACCAAAACGTAGCAATAACTGTTACATTAAAATATAGACATATTGAAGACCCAAACACCCCTGTCTAGAAAAATAGATTTATCTGTAACCTTGGAAACATGAATTTTGTTTTAGCTGTGTATTTAAAACCCAGTAATTTTAAAAGTTACTCCAAAATTCGCTTGAGGATGAAATGGAACTAATGTCTTTAATTTAATCACAAAATTAAATTCGGGGCTTTTAACTTCCATTTTTGAAACATGGTTAGAACTGTGTAGCGAAAAAAAACATATTTTAAATCAATTTAAATATATATATATATATATATATATATATATATATATATATATATATATATGAATATATGAATATACACGTGCTGAAGCAAGTATTAAGAGAAAATTAAAACAATGAAGGAAGAAAAAGAATATATAGAATACCATTCGGAAATAGGATGGTATAGGAAAGTGAAAAGGACATAGAAAAACAAGAAAAATCAAGTCTTTTGGAAGGGGAATGATAGGATCACCAAATTCGGACCTTCCATTTTTATCATTTTTTAAGCCTTTCATGTGAGACTCTCAGATACTAAGCGATCGTTTTACGTCAACTTGGTCTTGAGATTGTCTTTGTCATCTTCGTTTTTGTCGTTCTGCTATTTTTCATTTGTTTCTCTATCGAGTATTTCTATTTCATTATAGTCACATAAAAGTTTAACATGAAAAGATACTGAGCAAAAAATGATTTATACAATGCCAGTAATAATCAATAAACCATAGGCACGATTGACCGTTTAATTTAACAGTTCATTTGCCTCTATTTTAGTTGTGAATTCTGAATCTCTGCATTATCTCAATACATTGTTTCAAAACCTTTGCTTCATGGCATCTTAATATTAAAACATTTTAACTGCACTTATTATTATTTTATGCGACATGTTCCGTCAGGACGTGGGCAATCATAGCTTCCGAAATTTCCTGTCCTTTGTGGCTCTTCTTAAATCTTAGAGAACGTGGAAATATTGTACAAATGTTCACTTTCAACAGATAAACAACGAGAAAACATGTTTGTAAAGTGTAGTATTTATGCTTAATTACTCTTTCATTATACACAAAAACCATATTTTATGACCTTTAACTTATAAAAATAAGGCATCAAAGGAAATTAAACTAATTTCAGATTCTTAAATATAATATTTTAGCAATATTATATTCTATGAAGCATTCTATGCACAATGGAATTGCAAACTGCTTCCGCTAAATTGTCACCAATGTTGTCATTCAGCGAAAATAAGCATTTTTAGAGATTTTTCTTTTATATGCGATGGTTTTCACTACGTGAATGGTCAAGGCTCTCTAAAACTTTATGTGCTTTTATTGACCTAAGTAACTGTTATAACTCACTCTAACAGTTATAATATTATGTCTCGACTGACTCCAACGGATCTCTACTGACTCACTTTAAATTCTTTATTTAAGGCGTCTTGCCTAGTTCATTTGTGTTACCGGTAGTGTCTTATTTGCCCCACAGAAATGACTATTCATCATTCATCTTGGTTTTTGATCTATCATCATTCAAAAGACATTTCGAGTAGATCATTCATTGCTTCCGAACGCTTATCTTGCATTCAGTATGTCCTTTGAGAGTTAAGTTCACGTGGTTCTCTTTCCTTATTATATGTCCCAAATATCTATGATTGTAAAGCATCAATAGTTCCTGTTTCCCTAAAAACATCTTTATTTGCTTACATGAAAAAGAGGCCTGATATAGGACAGTAATACTGCATCAAATTTCTAAATGTTATTCTCAGCATTCATCAGCTTTTGTTTCTATTTTTCTTAAAACTTTCTCCTTTCTTACATGATCCGTCCATGATATTCTCTGCATCCTTCTATAGAAACACATTCCTGTTGCTTCAAATTTTTCCTTTATCTGTCAAGAGATTATCCGGCATCTACTACCATATAAGAGATTAGATTTTACTTAATAGATCAGTACTCCTTTTGGCTTCTAAAAATAGTTTCCTCTATCTAAATACTTTGCTTATTTTCTGGAAGTTATTGTTCTCCATTCCAAAAACGCTGTCAAATTCTCCGTTGCCTATTACTACCCAAATAGTTAAATTCCTTTACTGGATTTATCTTGATATCGCCGACAAATTGAAATTTATTTACAGTTATTTTCGGTTCACATTCCATCCCGCTCTTTTGTGGTGTGGTGGTATATCCCTTGTTTCCCGTTTAGAATTGCCTCTCCGGTTCCTTCTAAAGTTTAATTCAAATCTATAATCCTAACGTCTCTGCCTATACTCTGAAATTTTATTTACAATTTTTTTCTCAATAGGAGTAGATAGGTTCGCCTATCGTCCAGTCCACCCCGGTCTTTTGAACAGGAATAAGGGTTTCTCCCTTGTTTCCTGTTAAGGATTGGGTTTCCGGTTCCTTCTAAATTCGTTTTCATTCTCTTTCACACCCAGTAGCATTTTAGTGACATTATCCGTGGATTGAATTGATTTAAAAAAAAAAAGATGGCCGTTTCTTCTTGTGTTCTTCATAATCTAGTCTAAGAGTTATTTCAATTTTTCTTTATAAGTCATCTGTTACCTAATGTTTTTAAAATTATGTCGGCCTATAAAAAGTCATTGTTGGCCCTAGAATTCCCTTAGAATTATGTTGGTTTATAGATTAAATAAAACCGGTGGGAAAAAGCATCTTTATCTTACTTCTTTTAGTTTTTATGGTGTGTAATCACTGGACTAATTTTCTAACCGCATGCAGGTTGTTTTCCCCTGTTACGGTTTACTCGAATATTTTTTTCCATATATTAATCATGCTTTTCTACTATTTCAAGTAGCTCTTTGTGTCAAATGTCTTTATGTTTTGCATGGCCTTTTTAATATTCAAGCTTCTTTTGATATACAGTGGAATTTGTTCTTTTCCTTATAATAAAGTAGATAGCCACTTAATTTTAGTTGACAGAGATTTTCTTGTCTTCTGTGAGTCTCACTAATATGTACAATGTAAAACGTAATTTTTTTGTTTAATCATTAGTTGATTATTGTATATTATATATGCAAATGTATGTCCATGTAAAGCACAAGTATATCTGTCGATATGTGTACATTTACACATATATAGTCAGTGATGAGACAATATTGTCGATATGGAAAACATCGAAGATAGTAATGATATTAGGATTTCTTACATAAAGCATTCTCTGTTATTTTTAGCCTTTTAGTAACAGTAATAAGTTTTTATTTTTAGCCTTTTAGTAACAGAAATAAGTTAAAATCTATCGTACACACGTACGATAGCTTTTAATTTATTTCTGTTACTTTTCATCGCAAGTCCTAGATTGTTGTTTTATCAGAGTTAGGTAATAAACTCAGATAAGAATACGATCAGATCAGAATTAAACAATTAGATTTTCCTACAAGATTTTATTTTCCTTGGGAACGAACTTTTCAAAACTGCACCTTACCTATTAGACTACAAAGTCCAAGCAAAATTAATCCAAACTTATTTCTCAAACTGTAATCTCTAATTCAAATAATGCTACACGTCAACTGCATCTACGCTTATTCTTGCAATATTAGATGAAATAAGAATCAAATCTCAACATATGTCGATTGTTCATAAAAACAGAGTTATATCATGTTTTATCTCTGAGACGTAAATCCAGGAGGTTTGCCCCTTCTCGGGCTAAGGTTATTCGTTGTCATGAAGTGAAAAGATTATATTGAATAAATCGCTCGATTTTTTCACTGTGTCGAGCTAGACAATTTTTCTCACCAGAATCTATCTTACACATTTATGAGTCTACCTTTCGACTATACAGTGAATATATTCGTCACATCTGGTATGGTGTTTCTGTAATGTATTTAACGATTCTTGATAAAATTCAAAGAAGGATTTGCAATGTTATCGGTCTTCACCTGGCAACTCGGCTGCAGTTATTTTCTCATCGCTGTAACGTATATTCTCCTTCTATAAATATTTTCATGGTAATTGTTTTGATGAGCTTTCCGCTTTGGAAACTTGACTTCACGAATTTAGGCGCAGTACTAGATTAAGCCTAAGTTTACTATTGAAATTCTACTCTTACACTTCCCGTTTAGGGAACTCTCTTCCGGATTCTCGTTCACCAGATAATTTAGCTCTTCAAGAATTTAAATGTAATGTCAATCGTTATGTCTTCTTGCTGTTTATTTTATCTTCTCTCGCCTGAATAATGTTTTTACTTGTTCTCATATTTTTTTTGCAGTCAGTAAGCCCTTTTCTTTTTAGTGACTGTATTGCTTTGCTTCGGTGAAATGATTTTAAAAAAATTGTTCGTGTATGAAAGTTATCGGCGGGTGGGAGACATAATAAAACACTTTTATTAAGTTCTTATGGTGAGGACAAAAAAAAAACTGCAAAAGATATGAAAACGACTATCTACGCATCGGTAAAATCCATTTCTTTTCATTTCGCCGGGATTTCTGCTCTCTTTCTTAATCGCTTCATAAACCGACCAATGCTGATCGTATGAAACTTGACAGAAAATGATGTTAAAGGAGTTTTTTTCTTTCTTTTTTGTATTGACCTTTTTGATAAATATCCAGCATTTACAAATAGCCTTTAACGAGGACACAACAAGATTGAAAAATACGGATCGATTTCACTGCAAGTCGTTTAAGTAGGTGAAAAAGGGTCGTCAAATGTCTATTTCTTTCTTCCTAAAACGGAACTAGAATTATTGATGCTAAATTTAACAAGTAACATTAATTCCATCTTAAGATGTTCGTTTCCAGCTGTGGAGATATTGATGTACCTATCCGTTAATACACACAGAAATACACAGATAAAGAACATAGAACTCATTCATATATATATATATATATATATATATATATATATATATATATGTGTGTGTGTGTGTTTTCGTATGTGTGTCTGCGTATGTGTGTGTGTGTATGTGTGTGTGTGTGCGTGTGCTCACAAATATACAAGTTCCGTTCAAAAAGTATCAATAGATTTTCAAGAAACCGTTATGTGGTCCTGAATATATTATGCATCCAATGAAAAGGCGCTTATTTCGCATGCTGGAATAGGCATTTTCCTATTAGGTTATTTAATATATTGTGACAGGGTAATTGTGTATTACGTGAGTTTCAGACACACAACGACTGTATTGAATGTTCAGGTCTTGCCCAGATATTGTTGGAAGAACATCGCCTCGGCCAGATTTTTCAGCATCCTTACACTCTAGATTTGTATCCTTAAAACGTCTGACTTTTCCCAATGTTAAAATCACGGTTTAAATGCGATGAAGAAAATCAAGAAGTAAAAGGCCTATGCAGTTTCTTTTGAAAAATAAAAGGGATTACAATGATCCTTTCCCTTTTTCAAAATAAACTGCAGAGGTTTTTTCCTCTATTTTCTTCATTGCATTTTTACCGTGATTTTAGCCTTGGGAAAAGTCAGACGCTTTAAAGAAACCACTGAAGATACGGATTTGCGTCGTGGTTTAATCGATATCGACTCGGAATTAGAAATCGGAGAATCGAGTTCGAACTCCGGTCGGATAATTTACATTTACTTACTCGGGAAAGGTATGAATACATCTCTTTTTGCCTTCTAGCTATGGCTTGAATAGCAAAAGAAAACTGGATCCTTTCTGGGGTAAACTGGTTGGCCAACCAGTTTACCCCAGAAAGAAACGGCAAACTATAGTGGGAACTTTTTTATGCCTATTCAGTCATAAACCAAGCGACATTATCGTTCAAGCAGTATAGCGGTTATTTGACCGACTAGTTATATTATAATTTATTCGTTAAGCTTTCATACACTTTCAAGTAGGAACTGGTAGCTTACACTAGATAATAAGGGATAGCAATTGCTTCAGGTAAGTTATTTTATTATTAATATTAAATGATCATATTCTTTCCGGACGTATCTTCAAAATATATAGCTATTTACTAAGCGTCGCTTAGATGTGGGACCAAGGCCGAAATTCTGGATCACACAATGAGAATCGAACCTACTATTCAGTCGTAATTGTTATAGCAAGACAAGCTTTCTAACCATTACACCACATCGAAGTGCTCCACATCCTAAAACTGAAATCAAATAGTTCTCATTCATATACATGGCGACTAACCCCTCGATTCCGCGGATAACAAACTCTTCGCTAATGATTGTTAAATTACATATGAATATAAACATACACTTTTATTTTATACTGACGTTACTTTATTACTACACAGGAAAAAGGCTCTAATATAGAATTATAAGGTAACGTCAATCTTCTAAGTCTTAAAGGCTTGTGTGCATGAATCTCAGAATTAAACTTATTGTTTTTTTTTAAATATTACGTTTTTAACTTTTAGCCCATGCTCTCCTATATGGAAACAAGACCGTATTTCAACTTTACTGTCGTTGATGAAAATTGTATACATCAAATAATGCTGCTTAAATACGAGGTGAGATAATTTAATTCCCGAAATGACAGTATATCATTGGGGTAATTACTCAGGTAAAATATTGTACTCGGCCTCTAACGCTTTCTTTAGACACTGAAAAGAGGAGTCCTTTTTGGCGAGCAGTAGAGGAAGTAGTATGTATTCATGTTATACTATTTGCGGAAAATGAATAAAAGGGTTCTGCAAAAGATGACTACCATCAAGTTTTGTTTGAAGGTTTGTAAAAGGGATAGTGAACGTTAGTCCTAATAAAACTTGTGATAAAAATGCTATGAAACGGGCACGATGGAAAGCTCCAAACACAAAAGAAATATGCAAATATGGACAGCTTGCAAAATTTGATTCACTCAAGTCGAAGATTAAGTTTGTGCCTGATAGCAGACTAACAGAATATCGATAGGAAGAGAATGCAGCAGATTCTAATCGGGGATTTGTAAATGGAAAATATTGCAACAGAGATGATTTCTCGTTTCTTGACTGGTGAGTAGAAACAACATCGGTTTCATGTTTCATCTGATCTTTTGAATAATGTAGAAAGGGTTGACAGGGTGATGACCCGGGATGTTTTCAATACGACCTGGGAACAAAACACCAGAGCATATAGTGAAAAACAAAGAATCCACCGCTAACGAAAAAGAAACGTATTTCCTACTACCAATGCTTGTTTGTTTCATTGATCATAAAGGGAAATTTTACTATAAATGCATCGCCCAAAGACAAGCTGTCAAGCAACATGTTTTATCCTTATATATGCATTCACTAACATGGCAATGCTCCTGTATAGGATGTGTTCGTTGTTTGAGGGTTCATGGCTACGAAATCCAGAACAGAAATGGGCAACTCGCCATATTCACCAGATTTAAATCATGTATTTGTGGATATATCCTGAAATGAAAGATTACCTAAAAAATACGAGGATTTGCTGAGGGAGAAGTTGTTAAACTAATTCCAAGAATGTTTACATTGATAACAAACTCATCCAAAAAAGTGAACAACTTCACAAGGTTGGTTGGCTGATTTTATTTAGCAACATATCAGTCTCTGGTCAAGGACACATGGCATAGTGGATAAAGGCGTTGGTTAAATCCAGTGACAGGACCCAAAGAGTGTGAGTTCAATACCCGGTTAAGGCAGTGGAGAAATTTCAGAGGGAAATTAGCAGGAGATAACTGATAACTGACATCCATCAAACATGGCACGTGGAACTAGAACAGTCTACCCCAGTGAGCGAAATAAAGGGTTCAGTTCGAAATTCCAACCACCTGAAGAAGGCTGGAGCGTACAACGGCTGAAACGTTGTGATAAATATGACGACAAAGATGAGGACAATAGTCCGAATAATGTAAATAATGTATATCAGTCTCTATGGGTTATTTAATGCCAAACTCTAAATATTTTATACAAAATTTTATGCTTTCAAACTAAAGGTATGTTTTTTAAAATGTAGTTTATATCGTTGGTAATTTTAGTATAAAAACTATATATATATATATATATATATATATATATATATATATTTATATATTTAGCATTGCATTGATTGTCCATTTGCTACAAAATGTATTGTGGCGGATTTTATTATAAAAAATGTACTGTTGATTTTTGTTTTTCACTTTCATTTTTGCTTGATCCCTATTTGCCCATAGCTGGGGCCCTAACTGGTGCTACCACCACTGGCCAGGGTGGGCTTGGGAACAACAGCAGTTAAGATTTGGTTCCACACCCCTCAAAATCTCCAATCTCCTGATCAAAGGCCTTGCTGCCAGATGTAGTTTATCGTCAAGACCGAAACGAAGCTTCCCAAGGTGAGTACATTGAAGATGAAAGTAGTCAACAGTCACCAGGTAATCTAACTCCAGTATCACAGGGATATTCTTGGAAATAATTGATCACATATACGATAGATAATTAGATAGATAGATAGATAGATAGATAGATAGATAGATAGATAGAGAGAGAGAGAGAGAGAGAGAGAGAAGACAAAGAAACACAAAGAAAGAGAGAATGTACGAAAAAAATGTATAGACACTTCAGATAAAGAAAATCGTGTCTTTCGTATATTTATCAAAGACTGTTTAGGGCAGTACGATATTTTCCTGATTTAATACCTGAAGACTTTTACCTATGTTACAGTATATCGCAAAAATGCTCTGTATCGCAGAAAACCGACTACACTATGACCCTTACAGACGAAATTGAAAATTCATGTGCAGCAATCCCACTGGATACTTCGGTCAACTTTGCCTAAGCACTAGTTCGCCACACGTCTGGAAGCTAGACTACCATTTTGAGCATCTCTTGTGATTGTAGAGGCTAAAAATAATTTGTATTAATTTCGTGATGTCTGAATAAATTTAGTATTTCAGAATCTATACAAGTTTTTCCTTTCCTGAAGTATGTATACATTTTTTGGCGGACTGTCTATATATACAGCCGGTCTGAAGTTATTATGTTAATAACATAAAATTCAACAAAAAAAAAATACAGGACTAATATTTGTCAAGTTTAAATCCGTTCCATTCCAGCACAGGTAAAATGTCTAAACTTTTAGTCATTTTTAATGATACTTTGAAATATTTGGAATTTACGAAAATGGACTGACCGTAGTTATTATGCAGATTAAACTCATATTAGTTTAATACCTCTAAAATTTAATAAAATCTATTTTTCTTTTTTCCATAATATAAAGTCTGAATTTCTTATACCTTACTGTCATATTCTTTCCTATTTTCATATAAGTTTATCTTCATAACTGATTATAGATTTTTGATCGGATTCAGATCCGGGCTTGACGGTGGCCATTCCAATATCCTCTCTCCTGCAAATCTTTTATAGTCAAAAATTACACGGGTAACCTTAGATACATGAGAAGGAGCATTTCCGTGCATAAATAGACACTTCCCTTTGAAAGTGCGAAATCGAGACTTGTACCATTCAAAGATAATCTTATCCATGAAATCACAATAGTTAACACTGTTCAGTTTAACCCTTTTATCGATTTTGAATGGTCCGATAATAGTATGGACGACGATTCTAGTCGATATCATCACACCAGTGCCTCCTTGATGCCATCTTTTAGCCAAGGGCATATCTAAAATTATATGAAGGTGGTAAGAAATATGATAGCAAAGTAGACTTATGAACCAATTAAAACTACCATGTACCTAAAAAAACGATACCTAATTTTAAAATATAATTTATCCATTGTTTTTTTGTTTTGTTTTGTTTTTGGGGGGGTCTACTTTTTCTTCAGCAGATTAATTTTCCGAATGCTGGTTTTAATAAAGAAAATTATATTGTGTTGTCAGATTCATCAATATGGACGATTTTTTCTACTTTGCAGATAAAGAAAAATAATTCCAGTCAATTTAAATTTGATTTGAAATACAGCGAGTATTTAGCTTGTTGGAAACATTAAATCTGATCTATTACTTTGGAATTAAAACTAAAATAAAAGCTCCAAGAAAGATTTTTAATGGATTTCACAGTAAAAAGACGCTCAAAGTTCTGATAAATATTTTGTCATCTATAAACACAGGTCAAAATACTTTATTATATCATTAATTTTTTTAAAATCCATATCTAAGTTATATCTACCTACAACCACAATTGGTGTTGCTTAAATTCTTTCACTCTCAGGCAAAATTTCCCCATTTCAACATATTGACAAACAACAACCATAGATGAAAATGCTCACTATACGCTCAAGATGAACTAGAATTATAATATACGCATGAATTAGACACGAAAAGTCTGCTTGACATGACAGATACACAAGAGGTTTGCTCAAACAATGAAAAACAAACAGCACAAAAATAAAAATACTAGAATTTTCTGTTCTCCTTCATATTTCATTTTCTGATGAAGCTTAAATAAAAGAAAAATGTTTTAAATTTATAAATGTTTTCTCATATGTTCCTTATCCTATTTACTCCAATCAATGTAAATTCAACATGAAACACTGCAAAGTACTTTTTTATTGGAAATATTATATTTAATCTATTAGCTCGTAATTAGAGCTAAAATAAAAGCTTCAAGAAAAAAATTGTCATTTTAAGCCTTAAGTAACGCTTTTCTTTAGTGATACCTACTTTACCCCGTTCTTAGTTTTATATCAAATAATAAATGTTTTACTTTTTTTAAATGCCGTGTGCTTTCAGTAAATGGGCTACCGTAGCTTTTACACAAGTTCTCTCCTTTTTAGCGGATAGCAATATTTTTACCGTTTCACTATTCTTTCCACTTCCTGTTCTACGTTCTATTTATAATATAATAATCAGAAAAATATATTACCAATCAATTTAAATTCCGCTTGAAATGCAGCAATGTATTTTCTTATTGGGAATATTAAATTTAATCTAATAGCTTTCAATTAAAACTAAAATAGAAGTTACAAGAAATATTTAGATTATTAAAAATATTTTTTAAAACTTAGTTATAGCTTTATATTAGGTACCTATATATATATATATATATATATATATATATATATATATATATAAAAATACATAAAATGTTAATGGTCAGAGTTGAAAGAGACTAGGGAACAGTGGTATTAAAAAGTGCCTCAATACACGTGTGAGAAAAATAAAATAAAAGTAAAAATAACATGTAGAGCTTTAACTTTATAACTCAGGAGGTTAGTTAAATTCTTTACCTTGGTTTCAACCTTACGTTATCCTTTTTATCCAATGACCCTTTAACGCATTATTTCTTATAAAAAAAATAATGGACGCTATATTATATTTTTAAAAATAAATAAACAAACTCACTTTGGGTGTAATAGAAAGGAGCAGTTGAAGGAAGAAGAAGGGTGTAGAAGAAAGGGAGTTGGAAGAAGAAGAAGAAGAAGAAGAAGAAGAAGAAGAAGAAGAAGAAGAAGAAGAAGAAGAAGAAGAAGAAGAAGAAGAAGAAGAAGAAGAAGAAGAAGAAGAAGAAGAAGAAGAAGAAGAAGAAGAAGAAGAAGAAGAAGAAGAAGAAGAAGAAGAAGAAGAAGAAGAAGAAGAAGAAGAAGAAGAAGAAGAAGAAGAAGAAGAAGAAGAAGAAGAAGAAGAAGAAGAAGAAGAAGAAGAAGAAGAAGAAGAAGAAGAAGAAGAAGAAGAAGAAGAAGAAGAAGAAGAAGAAGAAGAAGAAGAAGAAGAAGAAGAAGAAGAAGAAGAAGAAGAAGAAGAAGAAGAAGAAGAAGAAGAAGAAGAAGAAGAAGAAGAAGAAGAAGAAGAAGAAGAAGAAGAAGAAGAAGAAGAAGAAGAAGAAGAAGAAGAAGAAGAAGAAGAAGAAGAAGAAGAAGAAGAAGAAGAAGAAGAAGAAGAAGAAGAAGAAGAAGAAGAAGAAGAAGAAGAAGAAGAAGAAGAAGAAGAAGAAGAAGAAGAAGAAGAAGAAGAAGAAGAAGAAGAAGAAGAAGAAGAAGAAGAAGAAGAAGAAGAAGAAGAAGAAGAAGAAGAAGAAGAAGAAGAAGAAGAAGAAGAAGAAGAAGAAGAAGAAGAAGAAGAAGAAGAAGAAGAAGAAGAAGAAGAAGAAGAAGAAGAAGAAGAAGAAGAAGAAGAAGAAGAAGAAGAAGAAGAAGAAGAAGAAGAAGAAGAAGAAGAAGAAGAAGAAGAAGAAGAAGAAGAAGAAGAAGAAGAAGAAGAAGAAGAAGAAGAAGAAGAAGAAGAAGAAGAAGAAGAAGAAGAAGAAGAAGAAGAAGAAGAAGAAGAAGAAGAAGAAGAAGAAGAAGAAGAAGAAGAAGAAGAAGAAGAAGAAGAAGAAGAAGAAGAAGAAGAAGAAGAAGAAGAAGAAGAAGAAGAAGAAGAAGAAGAAGAAGAAGAAGAAGAAGAAGAAGAAGAAGAAGAAGAAGAAGAAGAAGAAGAAGAAGAAGAAGAAGAAGAAGAAGAAGAAGAAGAAGAAGAAGAAGAAGAAGAAGAAGAAGAAGAAGAAGAAGAAGAAGAAGAAGAAGAAGAAGAAGAAGAAGAAGAAGAAGAAGAAGAAGAAGAAGAAGAAGAAGAAGAAGAAGAAGAAGAAGAAGAAGAAGAAGAAGAAGAAGAAGAAGAAGAAGAAGAAGAAGAAGAAGAAGAAGAAGAAGAAGAAGAAGAAGAAGAAGAAGAAGAAGAAGAAGAAGAAGAAGAAGAAGAAGAAGAAGAAGAAGAAGAAGAAGAAGAAGAAGAAGAAGAAGAAGAAGAAGAAGAAGAAGAAGAAGAAGAAGAAGAAGAAGAAGAAGAAGAAGAAGAAGAAGAAGAAGAAGAAGAAGAAGAAGAAGAAGAAGAAGAAGAAGAAGAAGAAGAAGAAGAAGAAGAAGAAGAAGAAGAAGAAGAAGAAGAAGAAGAAGAAGAAGAAGAAGAAGAAGAAGAAGAAGAAGAAGAAGAAGAAGAAGAAGAAGAAGAAGAAGAAGAAGAAGAAGAAGAAGAAGAAGAAGAAGAAGAAGAAGAAGAAGAAGAAGAAGAAGAAGAAGAAGAAGAAGAAGAAGAAGAAGAAGAAGAAGAAGAAGAAGAAGAAGAGAAGAAGAAGAAGAAGAAGAAGAAGAAGAAGAAGAAGAAGAAGAAGAAGAAGAAGAAGAAGAAGAAGAAGAAGAAGAAGAAGAAGAAGAAGAAGAAGAAGAAGAAGAAGAAGAAGAAGAAGAAGAAGAAGAAGAAGAAGAAGAAGAAGAAGAAGAAGAAGAAGAAGAAGAAGAAGAAGAAGAAGAAGAAGAAGAAGAAGAAGAAGAAGAAGAAGAAGAAGAAGAAGAAGAAGAAGAAGAAGAAGAAGAAGAAGAAGAAGAAGAAGAAGAAGAAGAAGAAGAAGAAGAAGAAGAAGAAGAAGAAGAAGAAGAAGAAGAAGAAGAAGAAGAAGAAGAAGAAGAAGAAGAAGAAGAAGAAGAAGAAGAAGAAGAAGAAGAAGAAGAAGAAGAAGAAGAAGAAGAAGAAGAAGAAGAAGAAGAAGAAGAGAAGAAGAAGAAGAAGAAGAAGAAGAAGAAGAAGAAGAAGAAGAAGAAGAAGAAGAAGAAGAAGAAGAAGAAGAAGAAGAAGAAGAAGAAGAAGAAGAAGAAGAAGAAGAAGAAGAAGAAGAAGAAGAAGAAGAAGAAGAAGAAGAAGAAGAAGAAGAAGAAGAAGAAGAAGAAGAAGAAGAAGAAGAAGAAGAAGAAGAAGAAGAAGAAGAAGAAGAAGAAGAAGAAGAAGAAGAAGAAGAAGAAGAAGAAGAAGAAGAAGAAGAAGAAGAAGAAGAAGAAGAAGAAGAAGAAGAAGAAGAAGAAGAAGAAGAAGAAGAAGAAGAAGAAGAAGAAGAAGAAGAAGAAGAAGAAGAAGAAGAAGAAGAAGAAGAAGAAGAAGAAGAAGAAGAAGAAGAAGAAGAAGAAGAAGAAGAAGAAGAAGAAGAAGAAGAAGAAGAAGAAGAAGAAGAAGAAGAAGAAGAAGAAGAAGAAGAAGAAGAAGAAGAAGAAGAAGAAGAAGAAGAAGAAGAAGAAGAAGAAGAAAAGAAGAAGAAGAATAAATGTATTGAAGTGGTGGGGGGGGGGGTATTAAAATGTACAATCTTTTTAAATTTTTTCACCCAGCCTCATGTGTGCTTAAAAGGAATTTCCTCATATGTAAGCAAAAACTCAAGACTTCGGATTTCTGTTTCAAAATGTTCTTTGGATACGGAAATGTCATAATTGCTAATTTTTCCAGTTGTCGCAAATATTGTTGCAGCTGTTAGAATTTTCGCCGTTTTTAAAATTTTCAACTTTACGATCGCATTCCTGTTGTATTTTGTTTTGTTTTTTTTTTTTTTTTAAATTCCACACATGGTCAGCTCGTCTGGTAGAGTACCTAAGATTTACCAGCTCGAATGACGACCTATGATTGTATCATCTACGTTTGAAAGTAGCTTCAGTACATCCTATGTACGTTTTATTTTGGCCATTAATATCTGTTACTTCTGATTTATAGATTATTGCTCCATCTAATGAACATCTATTCTTATTTCTACAGTTGCATAAATTACTCCTGTTATCTATATTTTACTGCGCGTTAGTTTTGAAATTTCTGGCCTTTTGTCTATTTATTATTGTTTCTAATTAACTAGTGCAGCTGTAGCTTAATTTAACCGTGTTTTTATTGAATATCTTACGTAATTCTAAATTTTTTGGGAAGTGTTTAGTAAGCACCTTGAAAAATAATTACCCTATTTTACATTTTAACTCTAAGTTATTTTTTCTTTTCCTCGAATTGTTCTTCATATGTTGTTTAATTTGGGGTTTAATTTCTAGTTTGGTTCTATTGTGACATAGAGAGAGAGACCCCCGACCCCGAGGTGGATTTAGTAATCAACAGTGCTAAAGAATTAGGATGAAGGTGCTAATTACTTGGGTAGAAGGGATTCTGGAGTAATTCCAGAAATAAGTTTTTTTTTTTCTCTTGTTTTTTTTTCTCTTAATAATTGTTTCTGAGGTTGAGTTATTAGTTATTTAGATGTAATAATTCCAGAGTGATTAAGAGACGGATTCGTTAAAGTAAAGTTTGTGATAAATGGCGAATTGGACTATTGGGTGGCGGAATTCAGTCAGACGGGATAAGTGGTTTTGGCAAAATTTAAGTAGGCGTTGACTGCGGAAGACCCAGCAGGAGGTCCGAATCCGATTTTAGTATCTCTTGAAAACTGGATTTCCGCTGAGTTTCGGAGACTGGAACGCGGCAGAACGCGGAAGAGACCGCTTGTTAGAATTTCTTGGTCTCGTCTATTGGTTGTCCTGCGTCAAGAAGACGGATCCGAACCGAACCAAGAGATAGAAATAGAAACCGTACGAATCCAGATAACTTCGTCAACAAAGCTGTGAGAAAGCAGACTGCTATATCGTAGGGTGCAAAACGAAGATCCACGAATTACTTCCCTCAGATCAGCCGAAATTTTTTAGGCAGAAATTTTCCTACTCTCTCTCTCTCTCTGTCACTTCCGACCCCAACTGAGTGAACCTCGTTACGACATTTTGTACTCGTGTAAATTCTTCGGTAGTGATATAAAAACAGTGGCCTAAAAAGGGCTCTTTGTACAGGAACCGAAAGAGTTGCTTATTTTTTTTCTTTTTCATGTCTTTGCGGCTATGACAAGAAACTTTTTTTTGCATGAATAGTGAGTTCCTTTCAGCGTAATACCCAGCCATTTAATTCATCCTACCTCTGGATCGTTCTGAGGGATCGAAATACTACTGTTCGGATCAAAAATTCAACGTGGCGGATAGTGGTGGTTCCTTCAGTTCACCGGGGGAGGACCGGGTGGTTTACTTTTCGGCCAGAACCACCGGGGAGACAGGACAGAGCTGCAACAGGCAGGGTTTATTAAGTTAGATTATGAGCCTCTACTTTTAAGTTCTTCTCATATTCTTTCTTTCTGGATAACCTCGACTCTATTCCTTTAGGCATGTACTTTATTATGTTCGGAATGTGGTTGGATCTAATATTCACATAATTTAATTTCGCGTTCGGTTTCATGTATGTGGAGACACTGTCAGCTTGAAGATTTAATTCTACGTCCAGATAGTTGACAACTTTTTCTTCATTTCGACTTATATTTCCATGAAGGAGCTTTTGAATAGTTTGAAAAGTGCTTTACTTCTGTTGTTTAGCGCTACCATCAGACCGTCATCTCTATACAGGCCGTGATTTTTTATGTGAAATTTTTTTGTGGATTTCATATAATATACGTAGACCTATTAACTCCGAAATTTCAGCTCCATCAAACGAAAATTGTGGTACATCAAATCCGTCTTTGATTTTTCTTTAATTCAGGTTGCTCCATTATGGAATAAAATAGATTTGCGGCAATGTAAAATTATTTCCATTTGATCAGGTGTTAAGTTTACAAAGTCATTGGCGATGTGCAAAGCCTTTAGCAGTCCTTTTCCAGATACATATTGGTAATTTTTTAAACCAGAAATCCGAAGTTTTAATTCCTTGCTTACATAGAAATATATATAGATTTGGAGGGACGTTTCAAACAGCGAGTGACTCTATTTAGAATTGCCTGAAAATGGGCTAAGAACCTCTTCGGAAGCCGTCATTGATTTTACTAGGATGAAATCACACGTCATTGTGAGCGATGCTTTATTGAGCTTACTCGATTCTTCAACTATGCTCCTCTAGATTATGCAGTTTCTCCCAGAAACTATAAATAAGGTCTGCTTAGCATAGTTGCAATATAAACCACAGATTAGATTTGTGATTTTTTTGAAGAAGCATATGTATGCCCGAGTAAGCGTCTGTAACGGAGATTAGTTAGCCTCTCTTGCAGTATGTTATACTCGGAAATCAGCAATTGAAATGCATGTATGAAAGTAATCTACAATGATACGAATAGAATCGTGTTGATCACGAAATGTTCGTACGAGTCTTGAGGTTAAGTTCCCCGTAATTTTTACTAAATATTTAAATACGTAATGAATGTGATTGCGTCTGTCTAAGTAGGTTAGACCTCATTCTCATCAAGACGCCACACACTAAAAGCTTAACATATCAGTGTAACAACTACTGCAAGAGGAGCCCAGCATTTCCGCTTTACATATAAAGTCATTTGTTCTTTAGTTTGGCGCTACCATCAGACCGTCATCCCTGTACAGACCATGATATTATTATGTATAATGAAAAAATCCGTTGAGTTATGAATACTTGGATCAGAATCACCACGAAATTTCTGAGTAGCGGCGCTGTATCGAGTATATTCAGTTTCTTCTTCGTCACCTTCTTCGTGCTTGCGTTGTATCGAAACAGTCCGAGCTCGAACCTCGGTAGGAGATGTACACTGATGATGAGTCCCGAAATAGGACGAAACGAATTCTGTTGAGGATTCTTCTAGACTTGATGAATTAGTATAATGATTTGCCTAAATCCCCCAAATTCTATTATAGTGATTTTCCAAGCGTACCTTAGATGTGGCACAAGTCCGAAAGTATGGGCTACCCAGTGAGGATCGAACTCACTACTCAGTCGTAATTGTTCTAGCGAGACAAGCTTGCTAACCATTACACTGCCTCGAGGTGCCCTACAAAATTCTGTTATATATTGCATCCACTGACATACATGTGTATTTGGCGAATATTTTTCAATGTATGTACCTTCTCTTTAACAGTAGGCTTCGTGCAATATGGTCTTGCTTCTACAACTTTGCCACCTTATGAAGCGGATATTAAGCTTAGTCCTAACGCAAAATACTTTAGCCGTTATAAATATTAGAGTAAAAAATATGGAAATAAATTATTGAAATGCCGTGTGAAGAAAAATTTGGTATCTTCAATAAAAAAAGATAATGACACCACAAATATTACCGATATTGACATCGAAAGTAATCATCCAGTGAACAGAAGAAGACCTCTTTAGAATTTATAGCAGTTCCAAGTGGATTATAGACGCAAAAAAAGCATTTCCCCTTATAAAAAAGTGAAAACGTAAAGTTGAATTTCAGATTTAACCAAAGGGAAAATAATAAGAATCGAATGTTGAACACGAAGACGTTGTGCTTGAAATAAAAGCACAAGAATATTCTCTTTTATATATTAATCTCCCACACGCCTGAAGAGTGATACGTCTAAGACCACACACACACACACACACACACACACACACACACACACACACACACACACACACACACACACACACACACACATATACAAAATCACATGCGCCTGCCTAAATAGTGACATCTCATTTATACACATACATACGTCACTTGGATATTGTTGTCATACTAAAATGCAGCCGATAATATAAAAAATGTGAATATATTTGCGTGTAGTTCTACGCTTTCTTCGTGAGATTTAATTTTTTTCATATTGTCTTGATTAAAAATGAATGACTGTACATGATTTTAATATCTTAATATTTAAAATTTGACTGAAATTGGGTTAAAGGCATATCTGTAATTTTGTAGCACAATGCCTAAATCCTGTATAATGCAAAAAGAATTAACTACACTAATCATATACTGGATTAGGACAAATAATCCTAGCTTTTTTTAATAAGGGGCGTTTGAACACGTGATTTCGTTTCACACGTGAATGAAATTTGTAACATAAATGCATATTCTGAAATGTGATATTTCAATGCGTCTTTTCGGGTGTGAATTTTAAATATTTTTACGGCAAAAATGACATTGGCGGGGTATGAGATAAATTTATCTCATTTGATGCTTTTTTTATTTTCTGAAATGAAATAACACTGTACAATCAACAAAAAATATATGCGCCGTTTATGAAGATGGTGCCATAGCAGAGAGTAATTGGTTTGGTCAGTTAAAAAGTGGAATTTTTCGTCTGGAAGAGTGAAAAAGTTCCAGCATGCAGAATAAATCGTAACGTTGATAAAAAAAATCCCTGTGCTATACTGGAACAGCGAAATCAAGTAACCGATAGATATTTTTGTAACTTATATTAACTTTCTAATATTGATTGGCCGACTAATTTGAATTTCAAAAGTTAAAATACTGTATTTTATTCAGTAGTATTAAAACAAACGGTTTTATCGAACCAAAATTGTTTGCTTAATTCCGAATGGATTAGCGTTCCCACCCACTCATAAATACTTTATACTCTGGAAAAGTTTGGATTGTGACTAATTAGCTAGTTTATTTCAAACCCCTTCAAACATGCTTCATCGTTGACTATTGGCTCATAGAAAATTATATTTTATAATCTTTCTGTGGTGCCTTAATCCTTTCGATAATGGTTTACAGGCTATTCAGTTTTATACGACTTCTAAAATGCTTAATAGCTTGATGGTGACGGAAAAGCTTTTCTATTGGATACTCCTTCTGTCATGCTTTATCTTTGGATAATGACTAATAAGCTCTTTACCAAGCCCAGTATTACGATCCTCGTCAAGCACTCCATACCTTTGACCTTGAACTTTATTTATTATGGGGTAATGGCTACATTTACTGGTATGATTGACAGTTCCATCCTACTCTCTGTTCATTTGGCAACCTTATTGCAAATTCTGACATTATTCCATGCAATTTATTATTTGATGATATTATTGATGATTTTGTCCAGTCATGTATCCGTAAATCTCTCCAATTACTACGAATGTCATCATGTCTTTTGCTGACCAATGCACGTGTTGACCAAATTGTTAAAATAACTTACGTTCTTGCAAATACATTTCATACTTTTCTCAATGCTCTTAACCCTTAGCTTGTCCCGCGCTTCCTATGGGATATACGGACCATGTGATTTCCACGTCCGTGCATCATATGTGGTGTACACGAGCCATTATTTTAAAAGAATGGTAAAACTAAGGACGCTTAAGAAAAACGTCTACTATTGAGCAGAACGTCTGAGAAAAGACCTAATCTAATATTTTGTCCATCACAAGACGCTTGACTGATAATGTAAGGGCACAAATGAAAGACATCAATGTTTCCACTTTATTGAAATGATTGTAACCTGTGATGCACAGAGCGTAGTGTAAATAACTTACGATTTGTACATCTTTGCATTCCATGTGATGCACAGGTTTACGTGAAACAATATATATCAGCACATTCTATTTTCCAAATAAGCTGAGTTGACTTGCAATAGTTAGGCATCTGAAAACAAGCATGCATGTTTGTATAGTACACACGAAAATGCTCTGGACAGGCAAATGGTTAAAACTCTGTGAAGATTATGACATTCATTGCTAATATTTATAACTCCATTATCATTATTATGATGTGCTGTTAACGCAAGCAATATTGGGACGGAATGTGAAATCGGCGAGTTGATTTCCAATTCTGACGAGGATTTTTATGACCACTTTCGTGTTAATGACCTAGAGAAAGGCATAAATCCATCTTTCGCTAGCTCTGTGTGAAATCGAAGATCAAACTGCGTTCTCTAAATTTAGGTTACAGCCAGTATTAGTGAAGGCAATTTTCAGACTCAAACATGTGATCCTCCACCAGCCACACTGGAATCCACCTTGCCACCAGAGCCTTGAGTTGATTCGTTGACAGTTGGCTTACATTTGTGCAACTGATTACTCCTTAAGATTGCCTAAAATCCACTTAAACACACGCGATTCCTTTAAAACAAGGAACGATCATCATCCCTTGAGATGAATTAAGGTGATTATATTCAATGTTACACAAGTAGGTTAGAGCATTCCCAGGTTGGAATCTCAACATGGTTCAGTTGTCACGGGTAATATCTACTTGGACAGACTATCATCGGGAGCAGCACGGCGGGAAATACATAAAAAGAATATCACAAGCGTTGAGTGTATATCTAAGTAGATGAAATTTATTGGAAATTGTTAATAGTTATTCTAACACATTCACAAGCTCTTTAGACTTGGTTGGCAATCTATCTTTTTGTAATCATTTCACCCCTAGCAATGCAATAAAACCACTAAGGCGCAACGGCTTACTGATTGAGAAATATAAACATTAAGTATAGAGAACAAAAAGAACACAGATGATAATGATTTACATTAAATTTTTAAGGTCAAAGTTGGCTGAATGAGAGTTCCACAGGCGAGAAATGCGAGAGAAAAAAAACATATCTAGTAGTTTCCATTATAAAATGTTGACCTAGATGCCTATCTAATACTGCGCCTATATTCATAAAGTTTAAGTACTGAAGTGGAAAAATCACCAGAGCATGAAAATACTTATTGAAAAGGCATAGCTAATCTACATTAGGGCGGTTGAAAAATGACTGAAGGTATGTCAGGTGAAGACCGATAACATTGCAGATTATTCTTTGAATTTTATCAAGAATCTCTAAATCTCTTTATTGGCGGAAGCACCAAAGCAGATATGACAGAAATATTTAATAGTCAATATCTACAGCAAAAACATCCAGCACGTTGGCAAATAGTAAAACTAGATCGGACTAAAACTCAAAATGAATGAACTTCTTTGTAAGTAAATAGAAAAACATGACATGATTTCACAATCAACTGAAGACGAACGTAACGCTAAACGATGTTAAACAAAATTCAACACAAACGTTCCAAATATTATGCTAAGGTAATTTGGTCAACAACACCCTAACAGATAGTTTTCCTCATCTTCTTCGAAGCAGTACCATGATTACAACGATGTCAAATCCTATTACATAGCCGAAATCTTGGACCCCCTCTTTAGCTACGCAAATCCAAATCTCTTTTATGCTCATATATATAATTGAACGTCTATTCATATCTTCGGATCATTCTTCTCATATCTAAATGCTCATCCTCTTCTTTTGACTTACAAAAGCATCTAAACTCTTTGCTTTCTATGTGATAGGCTTCATTTAAAGCAACACTGTCTTATAAGAGGCAGCAAAGGTCAAACCAGACGGTGCCCGAGTATAACCTGGCCAAATGCGGTTTCTGTCACATTTCTTTTGCATTCCGGAAGTGGACATCTACTGGAGCAGCTCAGCACAGGCACACTGACTGCGCATTTTAAAGGTTGTTCCTTTGCAAAAGGAGATCAAAATGAAAGGTCGCCGAAATAGAGACAGAACGGAATGGTGAGCGAATATTAAAGAGAAAGAGCGCAACAGACATAATGCTTATTCACCTTTTTAACATTTTCTTTCATTCTTACCATAGACTTATGTCTTATTCTTGACTATTGAATAAATGAACAAATCTTAAAATGAATATCTAAGTCAGGCAAAAGGCTATATGAGAGAGAAATCGACGACTGGAAGAAGTGACAGCTTCATAAAAAACACTGTCACTTCTTAAGTTGCCCATCTTTCTTCTGCTACTATAGTTAATGAACTTACCTATCTTTCGTAAGCCCCGTCGATTATGGGTAGTCTTACAGCAGATAAAGAATATTCTCGTAAATCTACGTTCGCGAAGTCAAGCTATGAAAAGATATTATCTACCATTCTCTAATTACGTAATTTTACCTGTGTACATGTTATCTCATTTTCTTACCTTCTTTCTTATTATAAGTACTGATAGAAATGGATAGTCCGAAAGAAAGCCATTTCTAAAGGAATTGCTATTAAAACCAGACAGAACATGAGCTCCAAGAACCAACAGCATTTTATCTGTGAATCATTTAATAGCAGAAAATAGGAATAGTTTATGAAAATATTCAACAAAATGTATCTTTATCTGTCTAGATCTCTGCGTTGAGGTATTAAGATTATTTACATTATTACTGGACTCTTATCCTCACCTTCATTGCCATATTCAAAACGTTTCGGCCGTTGTATGTTCCGGCTTTCTTCAGAACCAAACCCTTATTTCGTCCACCGTCCACACCTCTTCCGGATGTTTCAGTTATTTCCCTTTAACTCAGCTCGGCAAGTTTCTTGGCTCACCACTGCCGTAGCCTGGTATTGAACTCACAACTCTTTGGGTGTAATCACTGGATCCAATCAACGTCTTTATCCACTGAGCCATATTGTCCTTGATGACAATGTCTTTCTGGGGCTTATAAATTGCAATCACCTGAAAAAGTCCGGCGCGCACAACGTTGTGAATATGGCAATGAAGATGAGTGTAACAGTGTGAATAATGTAAATAATGTAAATAAATCTATCTTTGAAAAATCTCGAAGATTTTCACATTTTACAGCATATTTTGCTTTGACTACAACAGGGCAGACGATGTCATTGTGGATTCTGTCCGCTCGAAACACAACGAAGCCATTCTCGATGTTCTCAAACAAATAGAAAAGTAAAATTGGCATTTGTCTGTCTGTCTGTCTGTCTCTCTTTCTCTCTCCCTCTCTATCTCTCTCTCTCTCACTTCATATGCATGTATGTATGTCTGAATGTATATATGTTTGCATGTATGTTTGTATGTACCTGAGTAAAGTTAGAATGAGAATCCGACGGAGTAGCAAATATATAACACAAATTCGAAAAGGTCGAAATTATTTGATTGCTCAAAAAAATAAAAAGAAGGTTTTAGCGAATTTAAAAAAAATTAACTTTTCATAATTGCTTTTTTCATGCAAACCATCTAAAAAAAATTCGTCTCGGATCAATATATATATATATATATATATATATATATATATATATATATATATATATATATATATATATATATATATATAAAATGTCTTTATCTATCCCGATCGATTTCTGTTTCCTTCCTTGTGTTTTTAATAATTTCACGTGTTGAAATCTGCTTTTAATGCTGTTATCTGGAAGCCTTGATACCGTAAAATTCATTTCTATAATGTTGAGCCATAAGTAATTTATGTTTTACGTGATCGATTGTAATAACGAATGCAACATATTAACTACTAATCATGCGTGACGGTTAAGAAGAGTTTTTTGTACGGCAGTGGCAATGTACACAGTGGGTTGAAGGAAAAAAATGTTGTCTTCCTCTATGACAACGCAAGAACAACGCAGGAAAAACTTTTGGAATATGGTTGATCTGTTCCAGTCCAGCCGCCAAATTAACCTGACCATGCAACAACATTTTTTTTTTTTTACCTTTTTCGATTGTTGCGTAACGCTTTGATGGAGGTAAGGTTTTCTAAAGAAAACCAAATGCAATAGATCATCAGAATCCTTTCCACATCAAAACCTACGGAATTTTACTCAAAATATATAAAAGAGTGACCAGATAATTGATAATATATCATTGCAAATAATGGTGAATAAAATATAATTGTAATTTATTTTTGGAAAAATGCAGTTGATAAACAAAAATGGAAATTATTTACAATTCAACGTAATATTTATAAACGATGTCTAAGACAACGGAACAGGTTATCGAAATATCTTGGAAAATATCCCATAACCTTTGTCGAACTTAGACTCAATAAGCTTATTTCAGGTCCCCCGATTGTTATTTAATTGTTGGCAAGATTTCAAAAGAAAGAATATAATTTGTAAAATAAATCTACATTAGCCTTCTAAAGGGACACTACAACATGCCCAAAGATTATAATTTGAAAACTTGTTGTGGCCATATTTACTGACAAAAGTATTTCTACAGTCGAGGATTAATACTTACACATTGGGGAAAATAAAGTTATTTTATGAACTGCATTAATTCTTTTTTATCTATATAATCAATTCGTATAAAAAAAAACTTACGATCAGTAGAAAAATCTTTTCATAAAAAATTCGGTATGATTTTAAAAAATTGGAAAATATTTTCGCGGTCAAATACTTTTGCGTACAACATTATATGAGAGGGCGAGTGAATGATACTTCGTATTTATTTCAACAGAAGGTAAATCAGACACAAGCAGTACAATATCGTTGGATAAAGGATTTTTCCAGCTATAAAACTATTTATCACATAGTGATCAGCATTGTCTATACATTTTCCACGGTTCTGTCTAAATGACGCATTGATAAAAAAATTGGGTTGTCGCACAAATCGTTGTCACCACTAGGCATTGCCCACTGCCTATAATGTTATCAAATCAAAATATGTTTTGACGTGAAGGGACAGAGAGAGATAGAGAAAACAGAGAATGTCTATCGATTCTCTTTCTTTTGTCACTTTATTTGAGGTTGAATCTTGCAAAGAAATTTACTGAAAATGCTTGTCAGGCTCCAAATACTTTCGGTCAGAATTGGTCGTATCCAAGGAAAGAAGACTGAACATAAAGAAACAGCCAGTACGGCGCTTGTATTGTGTCAGTTTAATGTTTAACAGCAACGTAAGTCACATTGCATTGTGTATAAAACTAGAATTAGTTTAGAGTTAAAAGTTAAAGTAACCAATTGAGAAAGTCATGAAAATGTTCAAATGGCATTATATGCCTCTTCTCAATAGAACATCTCAAAATGAAGGGATGCTGTGTTATATTTAATGAGTATATATACATACATACATATATAACAATATATGTGTTTCACCAAAAGAATCACCAACTAAGGAATTTCTAGAAACGTTTATAAGGCAAGTAGTAATTGTAAGTAGAGTGCTCAATATTAAGTGACAGCATAAATAGTAGGAAATTAAATGTTCGCTTATCGTATTCCTACTCAGAGTTTCGTGTTGTCTGCATCGAATCATCAGATGACTTCATTTTGAAATTGAATTCATTTACATATTTATTATTTTCTTAAAGAAGTTAATTAATTTCACTTAAAATGGAAATTTTTTTTTTAATTTTTAGCGACTTCTTAGGGAAAAACATTTGAAATTTTGAAAAGAATATGATTTTTATACATGAATTTAATTTCACAATCAAACTCCCTAAAGAGCTGAAATTATATATATATATAACATTTTACCTAACCACTTATCAAAATCAGTAATTTCAATAACCAACCACCAAACCACTCCCATATATCGAGATTTTCTTTTAGTTTAATTATTGTGATTATATCAATCGTTGTCTTGCTAAGCCTGTCATATATCTTACAGCGCTTGATATTTCTCAGTAGTCTCTCATCTAAGTACTGAACAGACTAAATGTTACTTAACTTCGTTCATCAAACGAGAACCTGTTTTAATGTGATATGGCTGTAATATGACCAAATATCAAAATCGTGATTTTGGTAAATGCTATTTTCAACAGTCAATTCTTGCATCATTTTCTACAAATTAAGAAATTATTCTTCACTAAAAATAGGAATTAGTTGATATTTGAAATTTACAAATCTTTTATTATGCCTGTGTCCAAGCTTTCGACTCAAGGATGTGTAATTATTGTATTATGTGAAAAACAGTAATGGTCGTAATTAGCGCATTTAATGGAAGGTTATATTTAAATTTAATAGAACACATTCAAAATCCACGAAGTCTCATCCACCCGTTGCGCAAAAATGAGTACAGAACGTGTGTGATGACGTGTTATTATTATTATTATTATTATTATTATTATTATTATTATTATTATATATATATATATATATAATGGAGAATGCTAGACTGGAGACTGTAATTGCTTATACTAATTAGTGTTTGCTTCTGTCTGATGTAGATGGCTTTTTTTATTTGATCTGTGTATTATTTTGGTGTTGTTTATAACGAACTGTCTATTGTACTATGGTCTTTATAATGCTAGCTAATATATTGCTTGATATAACGTTGTTCTGATAAATTGTACGTAAGTCTTCGGAAAAGCGTGATTTTTGTACCCTATACTGGCACGCAAAAGTCTGGGGTGAACTACATAAAATGATTATACATCTATATTTTTATTATGAATATACTTCTCTCAGTCGTGTCTGTTGAATTTTAAGATTAGAAAATAAGTTGTTGATTTTCGTAGTGGCCGTATAAAACAAGATACACTACGAAGCTGGAAGCTGAAAAAGGGCCATGCAAAAATATTAAGCCATGAAAAATCTGAAACAATAAAATCATAATAATATCCAAATTTCTAACTATGAATTGTTATATTTTATTAACATTAGTGTAAGATGTCTTGACAAGTCATTGTATTTGAACAACAGGCTTCATTTTTACACGAAAATCATGGCTAAGTTTTCTGCTAAAACAAAAATGAATGTTGGAACTTTCATGGAGAAAGTGACTCAATGAGAGGTGGCTACATAAACTTAAAATACCCAAAACATGTTTCCCATTGTGGTGGAAACTGAAGGAAGAACTGCTCCAGTGATACCATGCAATCTCCAAGAGCTTTTGAGTTAATATCAAGAAGAATGGAAAAAAGTTTCCCAATAAAAAAATCTGAACCATATTCCATTCAATATCACATTGAATTGAGGCCATTATTCATGACAAAGCTAGCACCACTAATTACTAATCCCATACTTTGCTGCTTTGTCCTTTCTGTAATAATAAATAATAATTGGTGCTTTTTTCAAAATAAAAAAGCATTTTTACCTGAAGAAAAGAGCTGAAATGTGAATTTTTACTGGTGGCCCAGTACGTTTTCTGGCATCACTATGTTTAAAATGTTCTATCAACAACCATACAACATTAATGAAAATGCAGGAACGTGTTTTCTTGATAATCATAAAATGTACTGAGAAAAGAATACTGATAATCAACTTCAATTTCTGTATTGTTTACAAAGATGGAATCTCTGATTGTACAAATAAATTCATAAACAACATTAGTCTTATATAGAAAGTTGGTGGACTGAGAAATATATTTTTTTTTAAATTAAATTTATATATACAAAGGCATATATATATACAAAAGGCATATATATATATATATATATATATATATATATATATATATATATATATATATGCCTTTTGAAATGTTTAGAGGAACCTAAAAGAATGCGTTTCGTCATCTAGCATTAATTTCTAGTTTGAAACTTTGTATCATAAATGTTAAATGGGCATATTGTTCTACAGATTTAATATATCTATGGATTATCCTTCTTATTACTTTTTCAAAATTGTGGTGCATTTGATTTGCGCAGTATATAGTAAGTGAATTATTATTTAACTTATCTTAGAAGCTAATGCTTATATTAAAATTACTATTGTTTAAGTAAAGTCTAATTTCAGCAATGAGGTAACGATATATAATTTTTATATATCAAGAACAATATTGGGTGAGAAAATATATGACAAAGTGGCAAAAAGTTATTGCGTGACGCCTTTCGTCCTTTAGGAATTCATTGAACTAAATGTGTTACGATGGTTCGAGGCACATGTCGGCGAACGAGGGATGCTGGGATTTTTTTTATTATTATTTAAAACAGCAAGCCAAAAAATGCTAGATGACAAAACGCATTCTTTTAGGTTCCTGTAAAAGAATTTTTTCCGCCATTTTCAAAGACATATATATATATATATATATATATAATATTAGTGGTAAATATACACATACATATGCAAACTATATAAAAAATTTCTGTTTTCTTTTGAATTTGTAAGTCTGATGAATTGGATCGTATTTACGATTCCAATGGATTAAATTATGACCATGGAATATTAGTGTTTAAGCCTTTTATATATATATATATATATATATATATATATATATATATATATATATATATATATATATATATATAAAATGACGGAACGAATTCTTTCAAAGGAACCTTTTTCGTGCAACACTGAAAGATTCGTTGGAACAACAATAATATAATAAATAACCTCAGCTTATTAAACAAGAGAAATGAATTAAAGGTTCATGTAGACATAAAAATAAATATCTGCTTAAATACGTTGATCCAGAAAAAAAATATACAAGTAATTTCTCTTTATGATTAATATAAAAAAAAATAATATTCACAACTCTAAAATATTCTTGTACTTAAAAACTTTTAAAATTAAAAAGCTGTAATCGAAGGAAAATATATAACTGCGCCGACATTGCGATAACCAGATATTTTTTTATTAAAGTCGAATTACGTAACGGTCAATATATACTCAGCCCCTGAAGAATGCGTTGTACGTGAAACTCCGAATCGTGATATTGGTGTGGGATAGTATATATATATATATATATATATATATATATATATATATATATATATATATATATATATATATATATATATATATATATATAGAGAGAGAGAGAAGGACAGAGAGAGAGAGAGATGAACATATGAATGCATATAAAATTAATCTTGCGAGTTCAGATCATTTTATCATTTACGAGTGGGTATATATGAATATATGCGTATGCTATTATGCTTGCATGTGTGTGTTTGTTTCTGAATATATGTTCATGTAATCATTCATATTTAATGTGAAATTTACCAGCAAGAACATATATACACACACACATACACACGCACTCATATATATATATATATATATATATATATATATATATGCTCACATATATATACATACATATGTGTGTGTGTGTGTGTGTGTATGCATGCATAGTCATATGCATATGAGGATTATGCAATTGAGTGAATACCTATGGATGGAAAGCAGATCCCCTTGAATAAAATTGACAATGAAGAATGAGTTCCTTTCCTCCACGCTCATCCATTTTGGCCCTTTCATGCCATTTTTCTCTTCTTCTTCCAATAACGCAACGCCATGAAAATTGTATATTCATAAAATGAATGGCTGTGACTTGTTGCAATTTGGACCCAAACAAATTCCTTAATACTTTTCCTATCCATTTTCCTTCTTTAGCATTTGTTACTTCACAGAAGCAGGAAAACTGGGAAAAGCCTGCATAAACTATATAACACGGATCAAGTCATTTTTCAAAATTTTTCCAACACAAATAAGATATATTACTCTTAGAAATAAAATCATTTTTCTCTCAAGTGAATTTAGAAATAACAATCAATATTTTTATTATCCCGCCATGCCAAAATTGCAATTTCAGGTTACAAATGGTGAATACCGCTATATATCTAAGTCAAGTGCTACGAATTTTGAACTGCCTTTCTTATTAGAAGCTCAAATCGGGTGAAAAGCTTGCGAATTTCAAAGGTAATGCTTAGCTTTTACATGTAGCCCAATATCGATGTACTGATATAGAGATGGCATAGACGGAGAACTGAAAGCTTACATACATCGTGATGATGAGTGCTTTCTCATTTCTGGGCATAATCATCACTTGATATCCCATCATGCTACAGATCCAGTAATACACAGCACAAATATTATTTGAAACCAAGCCAAATACCCACATTTCCTGTTGCATTGTTATTAGCTATTTTAGTTACGTCTAACCATCGTACTGTAAACACACAGAACCTTTGTGTCTGTGCTTGAAGATTTGTAGAAAATACATTCATTCATACATATAAATAATAGACCAATTTAGCAACCCTTACCCAAGTAACACATGAAACGATATCCTCAATAATATCATGAAATCAGAAAATTAATTAATATATTGGAGATGAAAGATTTACAGTCACGCCATTCATAATGATGACCACGTGATCATTTTCAAAAAAACAAAATAATTTTTCCTTTACATAACATTATTAGGCTGTTTCAAAAGTATTTACAAGTCCTTACTCAAAAGCTATATAGACATCTAAAGATTCTCTATGGCTCCAATATATTCATAATATTATTAATATCTCGATCATTATCAATAAAAATCAGTTGTAGGTTTTACTTTCGGAAATTAAGATTGTATATATGAGTATTGATTCTCTGTTAATTTTGATTTATTATTTTAAACCCAAACATCTGATGCTATTCACAGAATTCGGCAAATGTAAATCAATGAAACAGTAACTGACTGTATTTCTCTAACACAGGTTATGTTTTTGAAGGGTGGTAATTTGTCACTTAAAATATAAATTTAATGTGGCTGAATAACATTTGTCGATATTGATGCTTTAAGCTGAATAAGGAGAAAGAAGGAGAAATCGACTACAACAGACCGACTGGATAGATTCAAGACGAATTAAAATCATTGAAACATCATGTTCAAGGCATTATATAAGCGTTACAAATGTACACAATTTCTTTAATATCACATGAATCAGTAAAGAAAAAACAACTAAACATCAATAAAAAGTACATTTCATATGTCTAATGAGTAAGAAACGGATTGAGACAGTTTTTCTATCATTATTCGGATATTTGAAAACGTCGCGATGGGCCAAGCGATGTTGTTCTTGTTTTTTTCTCTTAGTAATAAGAGGACAACGAAAATATATGTATTGTTGTATCCGAAAATCCGCGCTCCAAAAACAATAACTCATTTTCAATAGCATTTTCGGATACAACAATACATATATTTTCGTTTTCCTCTTATTACTAAGAGAAAAAACAAGAACAACATCTATTCTATACCTGAAGATGTCTGTAGGAACAGACGAAAAGCTTGTAGTAAAAATAAGAACTAATACGGCAGAAATTTATGGAAACAAGGATCAATTCATTCATAACGGATTCGGAGGTTTTTGTATATTATTTGAATTGTTTGCGATGATAGGTTTCTCGCCAATTAAATCATTAACCTTTGCTTTTGTTTTTGTGTGAATAATTCATGAATTTGTAAATTGATTGCACGTTTATCGTAATATATATATATATATATATATATATATATATATATATAGCATAATGAGAAGCCACGTATAGAAAGTATATATATATATATATGTATATATAGAAAAAGTTTCAAATTAAAAATAATAATGTTTTATTTTATGAAAGTATTTATTAATTTATATATATATTTGATATTTCAAATTGTCCTCAATTTTTTATCAGAAATAACTGTAACAAATAAATTAAAATTACTGTTTGTTAGCAAGTAGCGTCCTTCGCGAGACGCGGACGTCACGTGATATGGAACGTCACTGTTATATACATATATATATATATATATATATATATATATATATATTGGCCTCTTTGCAAAAACTTCTTTCATTTCACTGAGATAATATTTTGAAGGGAACCCTGTTTATGATTAATACTATACTTCATTTGTCTTTCACCTCCCAAACTGACTCATTGCTTGCAAACTACATTACCTCTATTGATTGAATCCCTTGGACTTTCTAATCATTGTCATTTCTCGACTGTTGAGCTTTCGACAAATGAAACCTTGCAACCCGCACATAGTCATCGACTTGACGTAAGAGGCATCTGACATAATCGAGGACCATAGCGTTTTTTATCTTCCCGATTGAATATTAATGCAATGAAAGTCTGCCGTTGTAAATATTTATGAAGACATTTATGAATATGTTGATAAGTTCGCAATTTCCCGTCTTTCTTGTCGCTTTCAATCAAACCCTCGATCTCATACTGATATATATCCACCAGTATTTCTCCCAACGTGTATATCTGGTTGTATTAATATTAACTTATATACATGTATGGATTGATACTTTTCAGATTCAGAGCAGACAATATCGGACAATTATCATTTTTTTAAGAAAAATGCACCAAGGATATTTTTATACCAACGACTACTTTTATTAGATATTCGGGAAATTTCCTCCCATCCCTTATTTTAAGTTTTGAGAATTCTAGAGAAAAGTTTAAAAAAATTAATATGTTACTATTAAAAATTATTTTTAAATTGGTGCTATCATTTTTATTCCAACCAGTCTGCCTATTTGAAACTTAAGTGTATTTAGTTTATTGGAAGATATGAAGGAATAATAAGATTTCACACACACGATATTGAGTCACCCCCCACCCCACGAGGGTGTCATGTGGCACAAGGCCTTTTTAACGAGGGCATTCCGAGCCTGTGGGCTCGGCCAAAAATATGCCCATTAAACCCGTATAAACGGGTTCAGGGCCAGTTTTACCTCCCCGAAGGAGACTCTGCCCTTCGGCGGAGCCTCCTTCGGGTTCCTCCCGTCCGTAGGAAGAGAGTACAACCGTGCAGTCGGTTCAAAAGTGGACGACTGACTCACACACACACACACACACACACATATATATATATATATATTATATATACTATTATTTATATATTATATGTGCGGTACTTATTAGAAAGTGCTCAATATCAGAGATAGAGCTAACATATTTGGTTGGATTGATGTGAGTTTGTGACCCTGGGTTTCACGCTTTTGCGATCGTCAGACAAACTGATTATTTTTTTTTAATTTTGGATTTAAGTAGATTGCGTGTATTGGTGTTATTATGGAAGTGGGGTGGGGATCGTCGTCGTGATGTCACTTATGCTAACGCAAACAGAGATGCATGTCCGTACACTCGTTGAGGTACGCAGACACACATACATACTCGCTCGTCCACCGGGGCTCATACAGACATATACATATGTGGACAGTATGGGATTTGACATATGCATATATATGTGTGCTGTTGTCTATATACTTACGCATTTTGTATGTTGAAATTCAAAGATCGGAAGTGTAGCGAAAATTTCTCGTGAATGTCTCGTGAATGTATACATGTCAGCAATCAGAGCATTCTTCTATTCTTTCGCTGAATAATATTTCCTCGCATGCACGTATAGACATGTGGTGTGGTCTGTTTAGAATTATGATAGGTAAAAATTGCTATTATTTTTAATTTTTTAAGGTTGATTTGTTATTATGATTGGTAGAAATTGCAGTTTGTAATCCTTACTGGTTTTTTTATGGTGGTATTAAATATGCTGGGGGAGGGTGTAGTTTACGTTAATAATTCTAGCGGGTCTATATGATAATAGTAGATGTGATGTGGTAGTAATGTTGTAGGCGGATTGGTGGCAATGATAATATAAGTAGCTAATAGTTATTGTAAATTGGTAGAAGTGATTAGTAATGGCGGTGGGAGAATGATAATAACAATAAATGTAATTATTGTGGTGGTCGCTTAAACTAAAATGTGAGTGTTTTTTGTTGTTGTTGTTGTTGTTGTTGTTGTTGTTTTTTGTTTTTGGTATAACTCCTGATAATAGGTATTTATTCTCATGCCTACATTTGGAAATTACCTCTGATCTTATTGGTTTTTATTTGGTGGTATTAAATATGCTGGGGGAGGGAGTAATTTACGTTCATAATTATAGCGGGTTTATATGTTAATAGTAGATGTGATGTGGTAGTAATGGTGGTGGTGGGGGTTGGTGGTAATAATAATATTAGTAGCTAATAGTTATTGTAAAGTGGTGATCGCAAAAGCAGGAAACCTAGGGTCACAAACTCATCATCAATCAACTATATATATATATATATATATATATATATATATATATATATATATATATATATATATATATATATATATATATATATATATATATATAGCGTGTGATGGGTAAATTGTTACTTTTAAATTCGCGTATGAGCGTTGTTTTTTTTTATTATTTTATTGACTACATAGTATAGTTGGGTCAGTTGGACATCGTTTGGGAGAAAATGAACACCATGACTCAATGAAAATTTCGGCGACAAATTTGGAAACGGCATGCTGTGCAACTTGGCATTCGCGCCGGAAGCTCAGATACAAAACATTCATGAAAAGATATTTATATTATTCATGGAAAGATATATTTGCAAATGCGAAAACAGAAAATAGTATTGGAAATATTGAAAAAGGAAATAAAAAAAAGCAACAAGGAATTTTCAGTGTTTTTAATTAAATGCACTATAAACAAGTTATCTCGGTTACGCGTTAAACACACACACACACACACACATATATATATATATATATATATATATATATATATATATATATATATCAAAGTATATAATTGGTATACACAGAATGAATTCCAATAACCAACAATTACTATTCTTAAAAGAGTGCTCAATACAAAGTAGAGCAGATATAATTATTTTATAAAAAAAATTTATAACATAAGTATGTTATAAAATCACTACAAAATAGCCATTTTGTTTCAACACACTCTGTGTCTTATCAAGTGATGGTGTTGAAAAAGAAAATAAATGGTTTTAAAAGTTTCAGATTAATTAACGATCCTACACTAGGGGAGCATTGTTACAAAAAGCTAGAATAACCAATCAAAAACGAAGTACAGAAAGATTCAAAAGCTTGACAACAAAATCCTGCTATTATAGCTATTTAGATCTTTAAATACGTGTAATATTAAAAATAATTTATACTAACTAATAATTATAAATTTATATGATAAAATTTAATATTAAAATTAAAAACTGGCAATTTTTAAAATCCAAATTTAATCACTATTAAGTTTAAAAACTACAAAATTATTGAGAAAAGAAAAAATATATGTTTATTCAATTCATTTCTTCATTGAAATTACGTCTGACAAGACAAGACGCTACAATTCGTCCTGTCATCTGATAATACATGTATATATATTTTTTCTTTTTCCGTTTTATTTTAAAAGTTTGTGAATATGGTCTTAAACTCACGCGTGACACAACAAAAAAACACAATCAGATTATAATACATAAGCATCCAGACATAATTAGATACATACACACACACACACACACACAACAACACACATACTAAAAAAAAAAAAAAAAAAAAAAAAAATATTTCAACAACAATTTTGACATTACAATGGTTTCCTTGTATTATGCTGAAGCTTCGGACTTGGTTGGATTATTTCTTTTATATAATTTAAGTGCCTTCGATTGTCTAGATTCAGATAGTGTAGGATTATATAGAGATGATGGATTATTAGTTGTTAAAAACTCAACTAAAATTAAGGTAGACCGTATTAGGAAAATGATCTATAGGGTATTTAAGGATTTAGGTCTTAGGACAATAGTTACTACTAATGTTAGACAAGTAGATTTTCTAGATGTCACCCTAGATCTTGCTAACAATATTTTCCAACCATATGTGAAAAAGTTAATTCCAACCCATTATACGTGCATCCTAATTCCAACCATCCCCCCTTCGGTTATCAAACATATACCCACTTCATTGAATTTAGAATTAGCGCTAACTCTTATAATAAGGAGGTTTTCAATAAACATAGTGATTTTTATAATTCTGCACTAAAAATAGTGGATACAAAAATACCACTATTCAATATAAAAACCCTGTTAATTGCAACCATAATAAGAAAAAGAAGATCTAGAAAGGTTATTTGGTTCCTCCCCTTTTCAATGTTATGGTCAAAACTAAGTTAGGGCGTATATTTATAAACCTAATCAAAAAACATTTCCCCAACCCTGAAACTAACCCACTTAGTAAAATATTTAATCCTAATACCCTTAAATTAAGCTATATAGTTGTGCTGATAACCTAGAGCAGATAATTAAAAAAAATAACAACATAGTCTTTAGCAAAGTATAGAATTCAAAAGGCTTGACTAATCAACAGGTTACTAACTGCAATACTAATTATAAGAATACAAATAACAACTTATGTAATTGTAGGAATCCGAATAATTGTCCACTACAAAATAACTGTGGGATTACTTCTGTAGTCTATCTTGGTACTATTTCAACAATTGAAAATCCAAATATAAAGAAGTTTTACATTGGTTCTACTATGAAAACATTCAAGGAACGCTGGCGGGGGCATATGCAATCCTTTAATCACAGTGAATATAGGTACATGACTTCATTATCCAAGTATTTTTGGAATCTAAAAGATAAGAACTAAACACCTACGATTAAATGGAGTTTGGTTACGAAAGCTCGTACATGTAACTCCCTATATACCCCATGTTACCTATGCCTTAATGAAAAATTTGAAATTATTAGATTTAAAAACAAGGCTGATCTCTTAAATCAAAGATACGAACTGACAGTAAATTGTAAACACCGTTATAAATTTAACTTAGTGTAGGGGTCGTATACTTTAAATGATAATGATATGTCGCTGTATTTTTAATAGATTAGTATTTTTATTGTATGATGGTCATACTTACGATATAAGTGTGTATTGTTTACCTGCAGTGTTGGTGTAAATATGTATATATTTATTTATGTGTTGGTTAGAGTATTTGCACTGAGGAATGTGTAGGTTGGTGTATAAATGTATTTATGGTTTTTTTTTTTTTTTACATGTGTGGGTGTATGTGTGGGTATGTATGTATGTATATATATGTGAGTGTGTGTATATATATATATCTATTATGTGGGAAGGGAAGGTAGATTATGAGAAAAAGGTTAATAATTATTACTGTATATGTGTATGTGTGTGCTATATATGTATGTGTGTATGGGTGTGTATATATGTATGTGTTTGTGTGTGTGTGTGTATATATGTATGTATGTAGATATATATATATATATATATGTTTGTATATATATATGTATATATATATATATATATGTGTGTGTGTGTATATGGTTGGATATATATATATATATATATGTATATATGCATATATATATGTATGTGTGTATGTATGTATGTGTGTGTATGTGTATATGTATGAGTATGTACAGGTATGTATATGATTAAATCACGGCAGTATAATGGTTGGCCAGCATGGTTCGCTAGATTGGGTGCGACTGAGTAATGAGTTCGTTCCTCACTGGGTGCCCCCCTGATTTCGGCTTTGTGCCACGATATTTTGTATATATATATGTATGTGTATGCGTATGTGTATGTATGTGTGTATATATAGATGCGTGTGTGCATATATATATATATGTATATATATCTGTATGTCCTATTTTATTGTGTATGTGTATTTATATTTAAGTATATTTCTGTTTGTATGAATGTGTTTATATATTTGTATGTTAGACTATATGTATATTGCTGTGTGTTGGTGTTTGAAGGTATATTTATGTATCTATATGTTTAGTTCGTTTATATATGTATTTGGTTGAAAGTTGTTGTATTTTTATGTATGCATGTATATATGGGTGGTTGTTATTGTAGGTAGATATATTTATGTATATATATGTTTATTTGTAGATATGTATGTATGTGTGTATATATATATTTATGTATGTTTGTGTATGTATATATATATGTGTGTGTGTTGGAACCTATTATGTATGAGTTTGTGTGTATGTGTAGGTATGGAAACTTTGGTATATCATGACTGTTTTTTATATATCTAAGTATGTGTGCATAAAAGTCTATGTGTATATATGTGTGTGTATTTAGGTTTATATGTATATGTACGTACATATGTACTTGTTATCATAGATATGTATATGTACGTATATGTTTATGTTTATATATTTATTTGTGTGTATTTCTGTACGTATATGTATGTATGAATATATATATTTTTTTTTTTTTATGTGTGTTAATTTGTTTTTGCTGCCGTGTATATATATATATATATGTATATATTTGTGGATTTCTTTATCCTGTTTTTCTTTGCCAAATATATAATGAAACTATTATCAACTTATATAATTAATAATATATATAATTTTATTGATATTTATTGTTTTAGAATTTTCGTTTTAATTTTAAACATTTTTATCTTGTATATTTGCTCCCTTAAGTTATAATTCAATAAGTGGTTAGCATTTATTTAAGTCTGAAATATTTACTGGTTGTGATTTCTCAATGTCTATGCCATTGTGGATGTATGTTTGTGTATATATCGGTGTCTATGTGTATGTAGAGTGTATTCATTTAACTGTGTGTGTGTGTATAGTGTTAGTTTCCACGTCTCCTTTTTTTTTTTTCGTAAAGGGCTGTGGAGTTGTTCATGTATTCCCCTACCTCTTCTTTTTTTTTTTTTTTTTTTTTTTAGTATGTGTATGTTTGTGTGTGTGTGTGTGTGTGTGTGTGTATGTATCTAATTATGTCTGGATGCTTATGTATTATAATCTGATTGTGTTTTTTGTTGTGTCACGCGTGAGTTTAAGACCATATTCACAAACTTTAAAATAAAAACGGAAAAGAAAAATATATATATGTATTATCAGATGACCGGACGAATTGTAGCGTCTTGTCTTGTCAGACGTAATTTCAATGAAGAAATGAATTGAATAAACATATATATTTTTTTTTTCTCAATAATTTTGTAGTTTTTAAACTTAATAGTGATTAAATTTGGATTTTAAAATTGCCAGTTTTTAATTTTAATATTAAATTTTATCATATAAATTTATAATTATTAGTTAGTATAAATTATTTTTAATATTACACGTATTTAAAGATCTAAATAGCTATAATAGCAGGATTTTGTTGTCAAGCTTTTGAATCTTTCTGTACTTCGTTTTGATTGGTTATTCTAGCTTTTGTAACAATGCTCCCCCTAGTGTAGGATCGTTAATTAATCTGAAACTTTTAAAACCATTTATTTTCTTTTCAACACCATCACTTGATAAGACACAGAGTGTGTTGAAACAAAATGGCTATTTTTGTAGTGATTTTATAACATACTTATGTTATAAAATTTTTTATAAAAATAATTATATATATATATATATATGTGTGTGTGTGTGTGTGTGTGTGTGTGTGTGTGTGTGTGTGTGTGTTTAACGCGTAACCGAGATAATATATATATATATATATGTGTGTGTGTGTGTGTGTGTGTGTGAGGGAGAGAGAGAGCAGGAGAAGGAGAGAGAGAACCAGATTCAGAGACGAATACATACTTACAGGTTCATTAATAAGTCAAAAGAATTTATTTTGCTCAATAAATGTTTAATTTTAAAGATAACATTCCTTTTCAAATTACTTAATTCTTTAACCTGGCACATACTGTGGTACTGAGTATTTTTTTTTTAAAAAAATAGGGTTTTCATACATATGAAACTCTAGTGTTTACAGTGAATAGTCAGAAATAGAAAAGATATTCCAGTGTATGTAGTCGGAAATCTCTTGTTGATGTAAAGAGGTAGGTGGCGAATTGCCAGGCTGGTTCAACTGTTAGAAAGGCATCAGTCACTAAAGTAGCAAACTCTTTACAGTGGAAGTATATAGAAGAGAATAATAAGATAACGATATGAAAAACACACAGTGTTGATAGCAGACAAAGAAAGGAAACTCCAAGAATTCCCACAGATGGCAGTGAAGAAAAGCGAAAAGAAAGGAATAGACCTCAATTGTAAGAAGACAGAATTCATGGTTGTCAGCATCAGGAACAGTCCAACATGCAAATTACAAATTGGAGATAACAAAATCAAAGTCCAATAATTTAAATATGGAAAGTGCGAAACTGCCTTCCAAAAGATAAGCGAAGTATTAAGGAACAAAAAATCGTTAGAGATAACGAAAAATAGTACTAACCAATAATATCAGTCCTCCCATATGGCAGTGAATGATGGGCAATCTTGAAATGTAGTTCCATAGAAAGATGCTGAGAAGAATATGAACCAAATATGGAAGCGAAGACAAAGGTTGAGAAAATAGAAACGAAAAATACACTTATATTAACATCCGGAAATAACCGTTGAAATTTCTAGGACATATAATGTGAAAAGGAGGTCTGGAAAATTTGAACTTCATTAAATTGATGGCGAAGAAAGGATTAGGAGAGATAATAGAAAGACATTATTTTCTTTATTAAGAGCTACACAGGATAGAAAATTGAAGAGAACCATGATCGCCAATGTCCTGAAGAGGCAAAGCACACAGAAGTTGTAGAAGAACATCTCTGAACATGCAACACGTTGAACCTTGAAGCAGATGGGTTACAGCAACAGAAGAATACAACGGCTGGCAATTCTACCGGATAAAATTAACAAACTGAGTGCAATTCATAAAGGGTTACAAAAAGAGATGGGGTAGAGAGAAAGACGAGAATCCTGGATTATGCATCCAAACAATCTGAAAGAATTATGGGATGGCATAATCACACCATAGACATAAAGTGTGAAAGGCGTCTTCTTAAATATCACTGAATCTATGCAAAGAAAAGGTGAAGCAGTTCTAAATGAAAAAAGGAGTTCAAGCGTATAACTAATAAAGTATCCGGTGAATACATTATCATATATATATATATATATATTTAATTAATTCATCGAGTCTGATAGAAACCTCAACAGAATGCAGAAAGCACTGGACGGCCGTTTCGTCCTATATTTGGAACTCATCAGCAGAGAATTGAACCCCTGACAGTTAGGTTGTCAAGCAGAATTGAATTGAAACCCTGACAGTTAGGTTGTCAAGCGAACACCATACCAACTTTTCTAATGGGCCTCGGTGACGAAGAGATTACAAATCAGACTCAATATAGCGCCGCTCACTCACATATTCCGTGGCGGAACTCAACTGGGTTCTCTGTAACCATAGGACTGTGCCCCCTGGAACCACGACTACTCTCACCAAGCCGCTACTAACTGGAGCATTAGAAGCCGGTTCAAGCGATGATAAACACAGATAGTAATTAGTAGGAGGATTTGATAATTATATTTTAATTAATTCATCGAGTCTGATAGAAACTGCTGATGAGTCCCAAATATAGGACGAAACGGCCGTCCAGTGCTTTCTGCATTCTGTTGAAGTTTCTTTCAGACTCGATGAATTAATTAAAATATAATTATCAAATCCTCCTACTGATTACTATATATATATATATATATATATATATATATATATATATATATATATATATACGATATATGAATATCAACATGAGTGTATAAATGTATATATGCAATATGCATATGTTTATGCATGAATGAATAAATATATTCACGCGTGAACATATAAATATGCTTATATATGTATATGTATTATGTGCGTGTGTGTCCGCTTATACATAACATACGAACACATCGAGTATTACTTGTTATTATTTAAAAGAAAACAAAAACAGGCATTAATTTACATTAAAAATTAAACTGGATCAATGTATTTAAGCAGATATTTATTTTTATGTCTATATATAACTATCAATTCATTATTCTTGTTTAATAAGCTCGAATTATGTGTTTTAAGATAACCAGTTTTTCCACAAGACATCTACTTCCCTTTACGTTATAAAATTTGGCTCTTGCTATAATATCCCAGAAGGGGAAGTACCATTATTTCTTAATTGCCAGAAATATTTGGGGAAACCAGTGCTGGCTCTGTATTTTATATTACCTAAAATCATTCGTTGATGGTAGAAACGAAATTTCTAAACTGCGCCCCACATATAATAATAAAGTGGGTGAGTTAGGTGATGTGGTCGCAGAAATTGTCTGACAACTATCACTGGTTTCTCCTGCTCCTCTCTCATGGTGCAGAGTCCTGTTGCCAGATATAGCGTCTTCCAGCAGCTACCCTCTTGATCCAGAACAGTCCTAAACCCTCATGGCATTTCATCTAGGCCTCCATGTTGAGTCTGACGCCTCGTGGAGAGATGAATGGAGGTTTAACGTCACCACATGTAATCACTCCAGATACCTTCGTAATGACCAGTGGCCTCATCTAACTCTTTCTGAATCCTCTGCACTGTCCTCAGATAGACACTCACATACCCTGAAATATTTGTATTAGAGCTTCCGGTGCGAATGCCAATCGGTACAATATGCCGTTTCCAAATTTCATGAGGAAATTTTCATTTCATGTTGTTCTTTTTCTCACAAAGGGGGCCCAACTGACCCTACTGTGTAGTCGACAAAATCAAAACCAATCAACACGCATAAATTAAAAGTATAAAATGGCGATAATTTACCCATCGCATCCTGCTACCCCGATGTAACAACAAAATTGTGCAAATCGTGTTACAGCGTCCGATAATTGTTCATTCCACAAAATGTCTAATATCTAAATAACACTAAATTAATTGTGTTTCTTTTTTCCAGGTTTTCAGATAAAACGTTTAACCATCTTGACACCATTTGTCATAAGAATCACTAAAAAAAAAACATTTGAGTTATTCAGCTATAAAGAGAGCAGATTGAAATCGTTTTGTGTCAGCCCCATTATGTCTCCCAAACTGAGCAATGGTGAGAGGAAAAAGATCATTCAGGCCTTCAGTACCAACATTCATACTCTTCAAGAACCACCAAGAGAACGGTGAATAATTTGAAAAAAAGAAGGAACAGAAGAAAACTAGATCAGAAGGTTACTACAGAAAGGTGGCGGGGGGGGTTATCATTTCAGCTTAAAACTAAATACATTCTTATTGTTCAAAATAGAGTCCGATAATGTTATAAAAACCTCGGAGATAAGATATCTTAAATCATTTCTAAGATACAACGATTCAAAGCTTAATCTATAAATTGGACAATTCTGCTGTTACAGCATTTCGACAAATCTGCTCTTATATCCGGTATGCATGATTTAGACTGAAAAACGCAAGCAATGATTTTTTTTTAACTTTCTTTTACCAATAATATGAATTTAGATTAGTATGTACTAAAAAGTTTCCATTACTTTTCGGTCCAATACTTTCAGCCATTCTTATTAATTTTCAAGTTACAGAATTCATCAATCAATTTTAAAATGTATCCATAAGCCCAGTACTTTTATTGAATACGATATTATCCAGTTTATGATTATAAGAGTTTCAAATAGTCTGAAACTACATATTTATACTTCATAAGATATCACATTCAGATTAATAAATTTTGTTTGGAATATGCTGTTATATGTATCAGAAAGAATTGCTCGTATTGATCAAACTAAGGACGGATTGCATGCTGACTCAACAAGTATCTAGTGAGACAGCAATATAAAATAGTGTATAGATATGCCTGACTATGACCGTCCAACTAAAAGATCCATATATTGATATTTGACGCCAACAAATATTAGAAATGATGAGATCACTCGTGTGTTTCAAAGACCAGGATCTTTTTTAAGGATTTTTAATATATTTCTATCTCGGATCATTATAAATTGTCCTGTGTCTTAGTATTTTCAGTGTTCATAAGCCATTATCAAACTGTTTAGTTTTTCAGTTCCATTTTATCTTTTTCAAATATCGTATCTTCGCGTTTTGGGATCGTGTTAATTATTAAATATAATTAATATGCTTATATATATATATATATATATATATATATATATATATATATATATATATATATATTATGAAATGGTCAAAGTTTGACAATTATTTTAAGACATTTTTACGTTTATAGATTCTTTTTATAGATACAAATATTTAAGTAAATGCTCTGTTTATAATAAACAATATTAAACAACATTTACCGGCCTGGATGTCCGAGAAATTTTCATAGAAAATATTCCTCCTCCGAACCTGTATCCTATACGGAACTGTCATATAACCTGACGTGCGTTTAACCGAATGGGCCACAGAGGAGCGTTCGATTAGCAAGGTCGATTTTACTGTCTTAAAACGACAATCTTCTATGATTCTCTCACATACAATCAGATCTGCTCATGGCGTATCCAAATGTAAACAAATGACGCCACACATTATGAAATGGACAAAGTCCGAGAATTATTTTAAGACATTTGTTTACATTTGGATACGCAGTGAATTTAAATGACAACATAATGGAATTTGTATACTTAATGCCGTCATACAATGGATAGCATGTCGTCATGTTTTTGACAGAATGTATCTGTAGTTGTTAAATCCATTAAATAACTTCACTTATTTCATTAATGCTGTGTATTGTGAAAATGACTTATTGAAAATCACCTAAAGCGCCCGATGAAATATTTGGGATAGTTCTTACAGTTGATCTATGCATAGCTTATGAGAAAATATTCGACATTTGGTCAATTTGGTCCACTGCAGGAATTTTCGTGAACTACCCTCCCCCTGACAAGAAAAGATTTCAGAAATATTATGTTGGTCTTTTACTGAAAGTCGATTTTCATTCTACTGTTTTCTACAGAAAACGTAAAACAGAAAACTACATTTACTTTGAAGACCAGGTAATACTTCATTTATGAAAAGTATCAAAAAAACTTTGTAAAATCCCTTTCTTTATCCAGTATACTTGCAGGGCTTAATCATAAATAATTATCAATGGAGCAGTTGCTTTCTTCAGTCAGATCGGAGTTTAATATTTAGTTGTTCATTACTTCTGCGTGATCTCATCGCACACCTGTTCAATCACCTTATGTATCTTATTTTTAATCCCCACTTCTCTACGATACTTGCAATCTTACGACGCCTACACTTGTTTCGCTTCTACAAGTGGCAAAGAATCCCAACAATTTTGAAACGACCAACTAGAGACTTGATAAAACAATTAGAAATGAAGGTGTTGCCTGCCACTAATCAAACACACGTGTCCCAACAACACATCCATCAACCAGTTGCCATCTATTCATTTCTTTTCAATTAACATACAACTTTTGCTTTAGCTTTTATTTCTACATTATTTATCCTTATATATATATATATATATATATATATATATATATATATATATATATATATACTAGATATATATATATATATATATATATATATATATATATATATATATATACTAGCAAATACCCGTCATAAATGCAGGATGGACTGCTATTTTTGCTTAGCGCTTTTCCTAGGGAAAGATGTAATATCTGTATTCACCGTAAAAACATTACCCATACAAAAGATGAACGTATTAGATGATATACACTAACATATCAAAGGTTATCGCTTAGGTGCCTAGTATCTTAATGACGCCCTATATGGCAGCAACTCAAAATAGCATCGATTCCACAAGTGGTCGGAAAAACTCAAGAGAGATGTTCAGTCATTCTGGCTAGATACCTTCCCGCAGTTCCCTTATCTTGGTCGTTACAAGATCTTGCGTGCGAATACACCTCATGTATGGCCTCACGGGTCTTCGCCATGCAACAACAGGAACTGGAATCATGACTAATCGGACAACTCAACATATTGTCAGTCCTCCAGGGTCGATTTAGCTAAACCAAGGTGAGGGTCTGTGTTCAGTGTCATATTGGTGACCTGGTCAATCTTTTACTTTTATATACCACAGAAGCTAGACCGCTGAATTAACCTGCTGAATATCCCTCTGGTATCTGCTGCAATTAATGTAAATATCATTTGAACCAGTGCCACCCGTCTGTACCACATTCTAATCAGACGCCTCTGGTGACGATCATTAAGGACCCATGGTTGGATACTGCACTGTCCACTGTGATTACTTCCATCAGCTATTTCCGTCCATATTATAAATATCAAATGTAGACACATTTTCATAAAGAAATGACCCATCAATCTTGTACCCACTATCGCGCTTCTTGCCTTCCAATAATTACGGTTTTTAAACACACTCACTAGATGTTAAAAGATAATTGATATAATTCTGAACATTAAGGCTGACATCAAGGTACGGTGTCGCCAACTACTATAAAGTTTACATCCCGTTACTCCATGATTTCTGGGACATAACATATATATATATATATATATATATATATATATATGTGTGTGTGTGTATGTGTGTGTGTGTATGTGTTAAAACACTTACGTATACGCACGTATAGTTGCACACACACATATATTTTTTACTCAGGTATTATATAACAGAGCTATTAAGTAAATATTAGTGAATACACATAATCCATGTCGACAGAACGACTTAGAGTTTCACACAGTTACACAATCATCAGTTGCTAAATATTCACTAACTTTGAACGTTGCGAAGTTCGCGTTGTCGTGAAGTTGATTTAGAATTGTCTCATAAAACTTTTTCCTTTTATTATTGTTGTCTATAACATTTAAAATAATTATTAACAATTTATATAGATTAAATATTTAAGTTTGAAAAACGGGGAATTAAAAAAATAACTATTTAAAAAAATTGAATTTACGTAAACACGATAAGTGTCAAGGGGATTACTCCCTTTTTTGCATTAAAAAAAACTGTCGTTCGTGGTAACATAAGTAATAAGTTCCCACTAAATGGCTAGTGCATGACCCAACGCATAATTTACAGAGCAACGATCAATTTGTACGACGATACGACTTTGACTCCACGGAAAACAACTGGAAATTGCGTTTTTACCATCACCAAATGACGTCAAACAATATTGAATGCTAAAATTTCACAACACTCTCAATGTATTTTTGGCGATTAAAAAGCAATCATGAGAACCCAACTGGAAGATAATCGCGAAAGTTAAACCATGCTATGAAAAGGGAGATAGATGTAACTTATGTCTTCTAGAAAAAATTATTATCTTAAAACACTTCAATAAACCTAGCCTACCGAACGTAAATTTAAAATACTTTTAAATATATTTTTTAATTCCCCGTCTTTCGACCTTAAGATATCCATCGATATAAATTATTGATAATTAATTTAAATATTATAGACAACAATAATATAAGGAACAAGTTTCAAGAGACAATTTTAAATCAACGGAATTTCATACAGTTACGAGCTCTCCTTTCGTAGATCAATTTTATTTTTTTTTTTTTATTACTAGGACGCACTTGTATTGTACACCCACGGAATATATTTTACTTTTAGTATATTCCCCTACAACGATTAGTTGAGCTCTGTCGGGATTACTCCATCTGAAAATTTTGACTACCTTTATAATCTAGCCCCATGGATAAATTCTGTCCGGAATACACTCTAAAAATCATTCCATACTCTTCTTTACACTCGTTCAATTTGTCTCTCATGGAAAAAAATTCTTTCGAAACACCAGCGCACAAATATGAAACCTACGATCTAAAAACCAAAAAGAAACTCCACCGAGCAACAAAATGCCCTTGAAAGAGACCTGTTTAATCTAATTAAAAAATGAAATTCAGAAAGCCGCCCAACCAATTCGAAGAAAATTTTAACAAGGATATAAAAATTATTAAGAGCTCTAAAGACATTTGGGTCAGAGCTGACAAATCCAAAAACATTTATAAATGTAGCCCACACATTATCATAAAAGTCTTACTAAAAAAAATAACAGACACTTATAAACTAGATAGGTATAACAGAATGATCTCCGAGATTGACCAGTCGATATCACTAATCATTTAAACATTGCAGATAGAGGAAAAGGTCCATACCAAAGATGCATATTTCTTATTGAAGGATCATAAAACATAAATTCGTTAATAACCTACAGTCTAGATTAATAAATCCAACAAAAGCAAAACTAGTTCTAATTTTTAAAAATATAATAAAAAAATAACCGATAAATTATTAGTTACACCCTGTACTAATTTCTGGAAGGATTCATTGGGCGCGATAAAATGATTTATCAATATTGAAAATATGGAGAAAGCTACCTTTATCAAATTTGATATTATAGGTTTCAACACATCTATCACCATGGAACTTTTGGTAAATTGCATTAATTTTGCAAAAAATTATGTGGAGATCATCGATGAGGAAATAAACATTATTGTGACAGCTAGAAAATCACTTGTAACTGTTAATAATTCCACCTGGACTAAATGACATAATGACAACTTTGATGGATGCATATGATTCAGCCGGACGTGCTGATTTTAGATACCCTTAGTAGAATAGTAGATACCAAACAAATAGGCTTCTACAGAGATGATGGACTCATGTACATCCTCAACATTAATGTTCCACTAACCTTGAAAATCTAAAAGAAAACCATTAGGGCCTTTAAATTACTAGGATTTAGAATTGAGATTTCTTCTAATCTTAAAATAGTCGATTATTTAGATATAACCCTTAACCTCAATAATAAAACGTTTAAACAATACTATAAAAACAATGAAACTCCCACCTATATTAATGTTAGTTCTAACCATCCTAAAGCTATTTTGAAACAGATGCCTAATACAGTTAACACTAGAATTAAATATTTTTAATGAAAATAAAAAATTATACGAAAATTCCCTTGAAAAATAAATTTTAAAAATAAATTGTCTGACTTAATCCATATAAAATAACACCAAGATATCTGAAATTAAACGTAGACACAGAAAAAGAAAAATTATATGGTTCACCCTCCCCTGAACATTGTCAAATATTAACATTGGACAGTATTTTGTAAAGTTAATCAATCAGCACTTCCAAAAATTAACCAAGTAAGATTTTCAATAGGAAACCGATTAAGATTAGCTAATCTTATACCAAAAACATTTATAAAATTATCAATTCACACAGCAACAAAATTTTAAGGAAAATTTATGAGACGAAAAACAAACCTAATATGGAACCCTCCTGTAGTTGTAAATCTAAAGAGAATTGTCCAGTAGAGAGCAAATGTAGATCTGCAAAGGTTATATATCAAGCGAGCATTCCCCCTAAAGAAAATATGGATAATAAAAAAAAGTTTACATTGGAATTTCTGCGAGGGATTGGAAGCAAATGTTTTATTCTCATAAGCAGTCATTCTCTAACACTAAATGTTGCCCCAAACAACTCTTTCAAAAAAGAATTGTGAACTAAAAGAGAAAAATTTAAATTTAGTTTAGAAAATTATAGGTTCTGCACAAACTCCTAACAGTTTTAGAGGTAGATTTAACTTATGCTTAGGAGAAAACAATAAAATAATAGAATGCAATAATTGACGCCAACTGTTGAATCAGAGGAAGCAATTATTTTTCAAATGCCGACACAAAAACAGATGCAACCTTCCATAATATAACTGTGCCTTATTTAGCTTATCTAAATCACTCCCCCACTCCCATCTTTTTAAGTCTTTCTTTCCTTTTTTATGTTATAATTATTATAATTTATAAAATGTTTCTCTTCTTAGAATATTCCTCGAATTCTCTTTCCGTTAATTCTTTTACCTCTGTGTTACCTTATATGTCTTTTATTTTTATTTGTTCATATTTCTAATATCCCCAACTTGCCTACATAGGGCTAATATACTTTGACATCATTTAATACACTTTCTCTCCTTTAAGACAGATATTGACTACCATCCCTGATCCCTGCCTCTGCCATCACCTGACTTAAGGAGCAAAAAGTGTAAACTCTTTACTAGTTTGTGCTGTCATGTTAAATTTTAGATTGAATCCTTCCCATATTACTTCCTTACAGCTAACTTTTATTTCTTGCTTCGTCTAGCTCTACGGACATTAATTCCATTCTATATCGGGTTAAAAAGACAGACGACCACTTGTATTTATCTTGTAGCCTATTTCCCATATGAGGTTAAAAAATTTTTTTGATTATTCATGTATTGGTCTGTACAAATAAAATACATCGAACTCTCGTTTTGTGCATCATTTTTTAATATTTTATATTACTAGGACCCACTTGGATTATACACCCGCGGAATTTATTTTACCTTTACCATATATATATATATATATATATATATATATATATATATATATATATATATATTTATTTATTCAGTAGCGAAATGTCACTTGGAAACCATGGTACATGTCCGCTTTCTATATGCTTTCTGTATCAATTCGTTGTCGGTCAAAGATTTTCAGAGTAATAAGAAATTCAGATGGTTCTAAGATTTATTTGTGCCTTGTCAAATCTGTAATCAAATTGTTCAAATTGCAGCTGTTATCCTTTTTTTTCTTATGTTAACAAAACAGGCATGGAAACAGAAGAATTTGTTCAAAATAACGATGACATTCCTTCTTGACCACTTTTATTTTGATTTTCAGTTCAAGTTTTGTCTTCTTTTTTTCCAAGAATGATAATATTATTCCATGAAGCTTCTTGTTTCAAAAGGTCTGGAAAATAGCAAGGACACTGATTTAATTGAACTTTTGCCATCCTGTGGGTGAATGAAAACTTGATAAATGTTAATGGATTATATTTTTTTTTAAATTAATCAAAGTTTTATTCGAACAAAACATTTAGCTGTTAGTTTACTTTCTTATGTACATTTTTAAAATAATAATTTTAAATATTTAAAATCAAATTTTAAAGAATTGCAATGGTTAAATGGTTGAAAACTTTACCTTCTTAATTACAAAAATAAACATTGCCGGTTGCTCCTTTTCACTCCATCTACAACAATTCTGGGTAATCATCACATGACTCAATCTGGGTGTTAAGAATGAATATAAAATACTCTCTATGGGTTAAATAGATTTTAATGGGTTAAATAGATTTTAAAAAGTAATAAAATGTAACTTTTGATTTGACATTAGGGTCACCAAAGGTTCCGTATTTACACTTTAGTACCAAATAACCGTACAAAATAAACCAGAATCAGCAATAAAACAAATTTTCAAATTGACTAACTACCCATTTCTCGTCTACATCTATCGACTATGAGGAAAGTTTTACGTCCTCTGTATAGGCAAACCTTTGATGTTAGCCGTACGAGGTATTCAAAATATCAGCGCTTCAGGATAAAATATGTTAAGAGCAATAATACAGCAGCAAAGAAAGTAGCAAAAAATATTTCTTCCCTTCTTTGTCTTTCTCTCTCTTTGACCAACTACACTTTGCATTTTTCTTTCACGTGAATAGAAAAGGAAAGCAATTGACTGATTTTTCTTCTTTTCTCACTAAGTAAGCATGAGCATTAGTTTACTCTACTTATACTTCTGAAATAATATTGCTTGTTTACAATTTATCTTAAGATATGAAGAAGTGAAAAATACTAAATATATCACAAGTACAATGAGGATAGTAAAAAAAAAAGAAATTACAATAATTCATTTAATGTTACGCAAAAATTATTCAGCCAGGAAAAGTAAAGCATGCATTTCATACACACAACCTTCGGCCCAGAAATATATATATATATATATATATATATATATATATATATATATATATATATATGTGTGTGTGTGTGTGTGTGTGTGTGTGTGTGTGTGTGCGTGTATTGGGTGAGGCAAAATTCGCGTACCATAGGGATAATTTCTTAAAAGTATAATTACAGATGAAAATTTAATTTATTAGTTGTTTAATTGTTATATGTGTTGTTCGAAATGTCATCCTTCTTTTTCAAAACAGATTTCAATTCTGAGGCTGCATGATTCATAAAGATGTTGGAGAATTTTCCCTGTCAATTTACTGCATTCATATTTAATTCTTCTTTTAAGTTCCACAATATTTCTTCAGCACGTCTGATAAAAAAACTGATTTCAAATGGTCCCACAGGAAAAAAAAAACAAAATCTTCAAAGATGTGACTACAGTGGCCACATAACAGGACCTCTTCAACTTATCCATTAATCCCTATGGTGACCGAACTTTGACACACCATTTATATATATTTATATATATATATATATATATATAATATATATATATATATATATATTGACATTTGGTCCCGAAAATAATATCCGATAATGGATTTCACATCTAACGGCTTCGTCAAATGGATAACGCAAATGTGATGTGCGTTTATTCATTTATCTGTGGTTAGAATAATTAATTCTTATATTATTTTTTCCAAGCTAGTGAGACTGGAGACTAAAAGAGAAAGAAAATGAATAACTTTAAAAAATCGTCTAACAATTTTTTATTATCTGTCTATATTTATCAGATGAGGTATTATGTATACTATTTACATTATTCGGAATATTGTCCTCATCTTTGTCGCCATATTTATGAAAACATTTCGGCCGTTGTATGCTCCGGTCTTCTTCAGGTGGTTGGAATGTCGAACTGAACCCTTTATTTCGCTCACTGGGGTAGACTGTTCTAATTCCACGGACCATGGATGTCAGTTATCAGATATCTCCTGTTAATTCCCCTGTCCAAATTCTCCACTGCCTTAACCTTAACCAGGAATTGAACTCACACTCTTTGGGTTCTGTCACTGGATCTAAGCAACGCCTTTATCCACTGTGTCATGTCTTTTTTTTTATATTTTCCGCTTTTAAGTGTCCGAGATTTGAGATGGAAATTAGTTTTTACAAATGTCAATAACTTATCACATTGTCGGGATTACATACCCAAATTTATTATATATATATATATATATATATATATATATATATATATATATATATATATATATTGGTCATTCACGTATCACGGACACGTAAATCGTAAGGTAATTATTCTATATGTATGTCAGCTTGTGAAGATTCTTATATGCCTAAGCGAGCATCGGATGGTAATATGTATTCGTGATTGTTTATGTGTGTCTGTCTCGTGGGAGTGCTAATGGCTTCACCTTTGTACAGGCAGCCAGTTCAGCGGGGTGGCACCGTCAGATTCTGATCCATATTCGAACTGCATTTCATCTTTAACTTTAATATATATATATATATATATATATATATATATATGTGTGTGTGTGTGTGTAAGCTGAAGTGAACGCCGAGTGACGACAATCTGTTTCATACTTTGACGGAATTATACAAATAAATAAATGAAATCATAAATAAACAAATTAAAATAATAAATAATAACCAGATTAACAAATTGTATGAATGTACGCATAACCACAAGTAAGTAAATTTCACAATTATTATTTCTCATCAATAGCCTTAATATAATTTAAAATATACACATTCCAACCCATCCAGTAGCTGTTAGAATAGCAGAATAAACCGGAAATATCTTATATTGCTACCCATAATACACCATTGACAAGCATATATAAACAGTCGAGACACCACTCAATACATATGGCCTATATATCTATATTTTTATCAAGGTGCTTCGTAGACCTTGTATCGGCAAATCTCACTGTTGTCCTCTGATAGTGTTTGATTCGATAAGAAATTTCT
>CAHIKZ030001968.1:1475000-1610000 GCA_903632075.3 Acanthosepion pharaonis | reverse complement strand
ATGATGTAAATCTGAGCCTCAACTGACATCCAAGGTAAGGAATGCAACCGTTTATCATGACTGGAGAAAATCCAGGGTCTGCTCGGTGATTATGAGACGTTACCAGCTTGGTTTGTGAGTTATAGAATGATATAAGCCAATAATTGCGCTGTTAAAGGAGGAGAGATCAGCTGCCGGGCTCTGTTCATCTATTTTCTTAGTGCATTCATAAACTGTGGTATAAGTATAGATATTTACTAATAATTTGAGAATATCCCTGAGCAGATCGTTAATATAAAGCACAATATAAAAAAAGAACAGAAGATTGCCTTGGAAATGACTGCATTGATCTTATGAGCTTCAAAAGACTGGCAATTACCGAAGAACTTTATGACCCTCCCCGATAGGAAAGACCGGATAATTATCAGATCTCATCCATTGCAAGAAAATCTGTTTAGCAACCTCCTATACTACAACTTTTTTCAAAAATATTTGATAATATCTTACGCACTCGCTCTCGTGATGAGTTTATTATCGAGTGCTTCGCTTATTCTGTGTTTAATGACGACAATGACATCAGCAGTGGACCTATCCCAACGAAATTCATACTGTTTAGCGCTCAGCATATAGTTTCTTTTATGGTGGTCGTTAACATTCTTGTTGATAATTGACTCAAGTAGTTTGCTGTTTAAGAAGCGATATTCCGAGTTAGTCTTTTCATTTTCCACAACTCTGAATCCAAGCGTTCTGCGACATAGTTGCCTCTGATAAAGATTGCGGAAAGGCATGCGGTAAGTTATGGCGGCAAAATATTCAGGCGAAAACGAAGGCTGGCTGTTCGGCCTTTGTTTATACATCTTGTGCTGTATAAAACCATGCTAAAAAGAATCCATTCGGAAATTAGATAAACTGTTGTGAGATTTCCATGTTTGAAGTATGTTTTGAAAGGACCTTCGGCAATGTAAGATCTGAAGCTGTCCCAGTCCGCTTTCGAGCATCAAAAGATTGTGCTGTGAAGATGGACATCAGAGGGTGTCTTTAGTTCGGCATCAATTGTGATATTGATCAGTGAGTGGTCTGAACAACCCAAATGAGGTAACACTTCAGCGCAACATTTGTTAAGAAAGGCATTGAGAGAGCGAAATCTGAGAGATTTGCGTAATGCGAATATATATCTTGAACACAACGAGGCTTATCTACTACCTGGCTCTGCTAGTATGTGATGACGTCATTACAGTATTTACCTTCTTCATCGATTTTGTTTGAGTGGATTTGCCACTCCTCATGGTGAATATTAAAATCAGCACACATATGAATTCTTTTGATGGATGAGCAGAGAGGCACTTAACATCAATCATCTCAGCTATTCTGCCAAACATAACAATTTCATCATTTTGTGGAAAATAGGGAGTGAATGATACACACATATTATGAATAAAGTTAATGGGAAAGCACATAAATAGGAAATCAGGGACCTAGATTGAGGGGCTTCTCATACCAAAAATGGAAGTGAAAATGATACACACATATTATGAATAAGGTTAATGTGAAAGCACATAAATGGGAAATCAGGGACCTCGATTGAGGGGCTTCTCATGCCAAAATAGAAAGTGAAAATGATACACACATATTATGAATGAGGTTAATGTGAAAGCACATAAATGGGAAATCAGGGACCTCGATTATGGGGCTTCTCATACCAAAATAGAAAGTGAAAATGATACACACATATTATGAATGAGGTTAATGTGAAAGCACATAAATGGTAAATCAGGAACCTCGATTGAGGGGCTTCTCTTACCAAAATGGAAAGTGAAAATGATACACACATATTATGAATGTGGGTAATGTGAAAGCACATAAATGGGAAATCAGGAACCTCGATTGAGGGGCTTCTCTTACCAAAATAGAAAGTGAAAATGATACACACATATTATGAATGAGGTTAATGTGAAAGCACATAAATGGGAAATCAGGGACCTCGATTATGGGGCTTCTCATACCAAAATAGAAAGTGAAAATGATACACACATATTATGAATGAGGTTAATGTGAAAGCACATAAATGGGAAATCAGGAACCTCGATTGAGGGCTTCTCTTACCAAAATGGAAAGTGAAAATGATACACATATTATGAATGTGGGTCATGTGAAAGCACATAAATGGGGAAAATCAGGAACCTCGATTGAGGGGCTTCTCTTACCAAAATAGAAAGTGAAAATGATACACACATATTATGAATGAGGTTAATGTGAAAGCACATAAATGGGAAATCAGGGACCTCGATTATGGGGCTTCTCATACCAAAATAGAAAGTGAAAATGATACACACATATTATGAATGAGGTTAATGTGAAAGCACATAAATGGGAAATCAGGAACCTCGATTGAGGGGCTTCTCTTACCAAAATAGAAAGTGAAAATGATACACACATATTATGAATGAGGTTAATGTGAAAAATGCACATAAATGGTAAATCAGGAACCTCGATTGAGGGGCTTCTCTTACCAAAATGGAAAGTGAAAATGATACACATATTATGAATGTGGGTAATGTGAAAGCACATAAATGGGAAATCAGGAACCTCGATTGAGGGGCTTCTCTTACCAAAATAGAAAGTGAAAATGATACACATATTATGAATGAGGTTAATGTGAAAGCACATAAATGGGAAATCAGGGACCTCGATTATGGGGCTTCTCATACCAAAATAGAAAGTGAAAATGATACACACATATTATGAATGAGGTTAATGTGAAAGCACAAATGGAAATCAGGAACCTCGATTGAGGGGCTTCTCTTACCAAAATAGAAAGTGAAAATGATACACACATATTATGAATGAGGTTAATGTGAAAGCACATAAATGGTAAATCAGGAACCTCGATTGAGGGGGGTTCTCTTACCAAAATAGAAAGTGAAAATGATACACACATATTATGAATGTGGGTAATGTGAAAAGCACATAAATGGGAAATCAGGGACCTCGATTATGGGGCATCTCATACCAAAATAGAAAGTGAAAATGATACACACATATTATGAATGAGGTTAATGTGAAAGCACATAAATGGGAAATCAGGGACCTCGATTATGGGGCTTCTCATACCAAAATAGAAAGTGAAAATGATACACACATATTATGAATGAGGTTAATGTGAAAGCACATAAATGGTAAATCAGGAACCTCGATTGAGGGGCTTCTCTTACCAAAATAGAAAGTGAAAATGATACACATATTATGAATGTGGGTAATGTGAAAGCACATAAATGGGAAATCAGGGACCTCGATTATGGGGCTTCTCATACCAAAATAGAAAGTGAAAATGATACACACATATTATGAATGAGGTTAATGTGAAAGCACATAAATGGGAAATCAGGGACCTCAATTATGGGGCTTCTCTTACCAAAATAGAAAGTGAAAAATGATACACACATATTATGAATGAGGTTAATGTGAAAGCACATAAATGGTAAATCAGGGACCTCATACCAAAATAGAAAAGTGAAAATGATACACATATTATGAATGAGGTTAATGAAAGCACATTTGATCGAGAGGGTTAATGAGGTTAAGCACATAATGGGCTTCTCATGCCAAAATAGAAAGTGAAAATGATACACACATATTATGAATGAGGTTAATGTGAAAGCACAAAATGGGAAATCAGGGACCTCGATTATGGGGCTTCTCATACCAAAATAGAAAGTGAAAATGATACACACATATTATGAATGAGGTTAATGTGAAAGCACATAAATGGTAAATCAGGAACCTCGATTGAGGGGCTTCTCATGCCAAAATAGAAAGTGAAAATGATACACACATATTATGAATGAGGTTAATGTGAAAGCACATAAATGGTAAATCAGGGACCTCGATTATGGGGCTTCTCATACCAAAATAGAAAGTGAAAATGATACACACATATTATGAATGAGGTTAATGTGAAAGCACATAAATGGGAAAAAATAGAGGGACCTCGATTATGGGGCCTTCTCATACCAAAATAGAAAGTGAAAATGATACACACATATTATGAATGAGGTTAATGTGAAAGCACATAAATGGGAAATCAGGGACCTCGATTATGGGGCTTCTCATACCAAAATAGAAAGTGAAAATGATACACACATATTATGAATGTGGGTCATGTGAAAGCACATAAATGGGAAATCAGGAACCTCGATTGAGGGGCTTCTCTTACCAAAATAGAAAGTGAAAATGATACACACATATTATGAATGAGGTTAATGTGAAAGCACATAAATGGGAAATCAGGGACCTCATATTATGGGGCTTCTCATACCAAAATAGAAAAATGAAAATGATACATACATATTATGAATGAGGTTAATGTGAAAGCACATAAATGGGAAATCAGGAACCTCGATTGAGGGGCTTCTCTTACCAAAATAGAAAGTGAAAATGATACACACATATTATGAATGAGGTTAATGTGAAAGCACATAAATGGTAAATCAGGAACCTCGATTGAGGGGCTTACACTTACCAAAATGGAAAGTGAAAATGATACACACATATTATGAATGTGGGTAATGTGAAAAAGCACATAAATGGGAAAATCAGGAACCTGATTGAGGGGCTTCTCTTAAAAATAGAAAGTGAAAATGATACATACATATTATGAATGAGGTTAATGTGAAAGCACATAAATGGGAAATCAGGGACCTCGATTATGGGGCTTCTCATACCAAAATAGAAAGTGAAAATGATACACACATATTATGAATGAGGTTAATGTGAAAGCACATAAATGGGAAATCAGGAACCTCGATTGAGGGGCTTCTCTTACCAAAATAGAAAGTGAAAATGATACACACATATTATGAATGAGGTTAATGTGAAAGCACATAAATGGTAAATCAGGAACCTCGATTGAGGGGCTTCTCTTACCAAAATAGAAAGTGAAAATGATACACACATATTATGAATGTGGGTAATGTGAAAGCACATAAATGGGAAATCAGGGACCTCGATTATGGGGCATCTCATACCAAAATAGAAAGTGAAAATGATACACACATATTATGAATGAGGTTAATGTGAAAGCACATAAATGGGAAATCAGGGACCTCGATTATGGGGCTTCTCATACCAAAATAGAAAGTGAAAATGATACACACATATTATGAATGAGGTTAATGTGAAAGCACATAAATGGTAAATCAGGAACCTCGATTGAGGGGCTTCTCTTACCAAAATAGAAAGTGAAAATGATACACACATATTATGAATGTGGGTAATGTGAAAGCACATAAATGGGAAATCAGGGACCTCGATTATGGGGCTTCTCATACCAAAATAGAAAGTGAAAATGATACACACATATTATGAATGAGGTTAATGTGAAAGCACATAAATGGGAAATCAGGGACCTCAATTATGGGGCTTCTCTTACCAAAATAGAAAGTGAAAATGATACACACATATTATGAATGAGGTTAATGTGAAAGCACATAAATGGTAAATCAGGGACCTCGATTGAGGGGCTTCTCATGCCAAAATAGAAAGTGAAAATGATACACACATATTATGAATGAGGTTAATGTGAAAGCACATAAATGGGAAATCAGGGACCTCGATTATGGGGCTTCTCATACCAAAATAGAAAGTGAAAATGATACACACATATTATGAATGAGGTTAATGTGAAAGCACATAAATGGTAAATCAGGAACCTCGATTGAGGGGCTTCTCATGCCAAAATAGAAAGTGAAAATGATACACACATATTATGAATGAGGTTAATGTGAAAGCACATAAATGGTAAATCAGGGACCTCGATTATGGGGCTTCTCATACCAAAATAGAAAGTGAAAATGATACACACATATTATGAATGAGGTTAATGTGAAAGCACATAAATGGGAAATCAGGGACCTCGATTATGGGGCTTCTCATACCAAAATAGAAAGTGAAAATGATACACACATATTATGAATGAGGTTAATGTGAAAGCACATAAATGGGAAATCAGGGACCTCGATTATGGGGCTTCTCATACCAAAATAGAAAGTGAAAATGATACACACATATTATGAATGAGGTTAATGTGAAAGCACATAAATGGTAAATCAGGAACCTCGATTGAGGGGCTTCTCATGCCAAAATAGAAAGTGAAAATGATACACCCCATATTATGAATGAGGTTAATGTGAAAGCACATAAATGGGAAATCAGGGACCTCGATTATGGGGCTTCTCATACCAAAATAGAAAGTGAAAATGATACACATATTATGAATGAGGTTAATGTGAAAGCACATAAATGGTAAATCAGGAACCTCGATTGAGGGGCTTCTCATGCCAAAATAGAAAGTGAAAATGATACACACATATTATGAATAAGGTTAATGTGAAAGCACATAAATGGGAAATCAGGAACCTCGATTGAGGGGCTTCTCATGCCAAAATAGAAAGTGAAAATGATACACATATTATGAATAAGGTTAATGTGAAAGCACATAAATGGGAAATCAGGAACCTCAATTGAGGGGCTTCTCATGCCAAAATAGAGAAGTGAAAATGATACACGCATATTATGAATGAGGTCAATGTGAAAGCACATAAATGGGAAATCAGGGACCTCGATTGAGGGATTTCTCTTACCAAAATAGAAAGTGAAAATGATACACACATATTATGAATGAGGTTAATGTGAAAGCACATAAATGGGAAATCAGGGACCTCGATTGAGGGACTTCTCTTACCAAAATAGAAAGTGAAAATGATACACACATATTATGAATGAGGTTAATGTGAAAGCACATAAATGGGAAATCAGGGACCTCGATTGAGGGGCTTCTCATGCCAAAATAGAAAGTGAAAATGATACACACATATTATGAATGAGGTTAATGTGAAAGCACATAAATGGGAAATCAGGGACCTCGATTATGGGGCTTCTCATACCAAAATAGAAAGTGAAAATGATACACACATATTATGAATGAGGTTAATGTGAAAGCACATAAATGGTAAATCAGGAACCTCGATTGATGGGCTTCTCATGTCAAAATAGAAAGTGAAAATGATACACACATATTATGAATAAGGTTAATGTGAAAGCACATAAATGGGAAATCAGGAACCTCGATTGAGGGGCTTCTCATGCCAAAATAGAAAGTGAAAATGATACACGCATATTATGAATGAGGTCAATGTGAAAGCACATAAATGGGAAATCAGGGACCTCGATTGAGGGGCTTCTCATACCAAAAACGGAAGTGAAAATGATACACACATATTATGAATAAGGTTAATGTGAAAGCACATAAATGGGAAATCAGGGACCTCGATTGAGGGACTTCTCTTACCAAAATAGAAAGTGAAAATGATACACGCATATTATGAATGAGGTTAATGTGAAAGCACATAAATGGGAAATCAGGGACCTCGATTGAGGGGCTTCTCATACCAAAATAGAAAGTGAAAATGATACACACATATTATGAATGAGGTTAATGTGAAAGCACATAAATGGGAAATCAGGGACCTCGATTGAGGGGCTTCTCATACCAAAATAGAAAGTGAAAATGATACACACATATTATGAATGAGGTTAATGTGAAAGCACATAAATGGGAAATCAGGGACCTCGATTGAGGGGCTTCTCATGCCAAAATAGAAAGTGAAATGATACACACATATTATAAATGATGTTAATGTGAAAGCACATAAATGGGAAATCAGGGACCTCGATTGAGGGGCTTCTCATGCCAAAATAGAAAGTGAAATGATACACACATATTATGAATGTGGGTAATGTGAAAGTACATAAATGGGAAATCAGGGACCTCGATTGAGGGGCTTCTCATACCAAAATAGAAAGTGAAAATGATACACACTTACTATGAATAAGGTCAATGTGAAAGCACATAAATGGGAAATCAGGGACCTCCATTATGGGGCTTCTCATGCCAAAATAGAAAGTGAAAATGATACACACATATTATGAATAATGTCAAATTGAAAGCACATAATTGGGAAATCAGGGACCTCGATTGAGGGGCTTCTCATACCCAAATAGAAAGTGAAAATGTTACACACTTACTATGAATAAGGTCAATGTGAAAGCACATAAATGGGAAATCCGGACCTTGATTGAGGGGCTTCTCATACCAAAATAAAAAGTGAAAATGATACACACATATTATGAATGAGGTTAATGTGAAAGCACATAAATGGGAAATCAGGGACCTCGATTGAGGGGCTTCTCATACCAAAATAAAGGATCAATCATCCACTTTATACGCTTAACAAAACTGTATATCACCACATTGTCTTAATACTTTAATTAGTTTCTGAAAAACGATACTTACTCTTCGTATGAGTCTTTCAGTGCGTGTCATATTTTCCGTTTTCTCTTGCTAGATAAAGTTCTGTATTTGCCTGATTTAAACATCGCTAAATACTCAGCTTACATCGCGTTGTCTCGTTTTCTAACAGCTATGCATTCTCTATAGTTACAGTTAAACTAGATATATTCCTTTATTAGTCTATTTATACCTCTTGTTTATGAGCTTGTGGTACACTAGTTTAAGAGTGAATTTAGTTTTAGGTTTCTTTAATATCTATACTTTTAGTATTGGTGTGCATATTACTCGGAGATGGTCGCTTGGATACGCCTTAGAGGGTAGAATTTCATTTCTTAGTCTTTTACTGATAATTTTATAGTCTGTCTGGCTCTTATTGTCCACGCATGCTCAGAAGTGTCTAGGTTGTTCTTGTAATCATGTGTGGTTTATTATTTGGTCGTTCACTATGCACCAGAGGAGATACTTTACTCCACGTTCGTTGCATGATTATTTCGCTGTGTTGTACAACTAAAACGTTGGGAATTGGGGAAAAAATATTGTACAGAGATCTCAGGACAATCTAAAATGTAATTAAAAACGATGCTTATTTAAATATAAGAATGCAAATAATATATACAAGAAAAATGATAAACCAGAAGGAGTTTGAGAAAGAAAAAATGTGATTACTTGATCACTAATCGAATTTATTCTTCGATGATTTATAATATTTGGATTTATAGGTAAAAAAAGAATAGATGCTGCATTCAGTTTGTTAGCTTATACTCGGAAAAGAAGTTATCAATATTCTGTAAATATTTATTCAATATCTATAATTACATATATAATAAAAAAGAACGCAATATTGCAATATTGCTCTTGTTAATATAAAAATGTCATCACTATCAGTTATAACGTTATTGTAAAAACATTGACAGTGACAGTTAATATTAATTAGTTACAATGATTTCTATTTTAATCTAACCTTAACATTAAAGCATTAATTATTATAATAAAGGTTCGTTGTCAAGTTTTTTGAATTCTTATATACTTGTATTTTGATTGTTCATTGCAGCTTATTTAACAGCGCTTCCCCTAGCGAGGGGTGTCTGATTGATTTGAACCTTTTAAAACTCGTTATTCTACATTCAACACCATCATTTGATAAGCCACCAGAAGTATTGAAACAAAATGGCTATTTTTGTAGTGATTTTATAACATATTTTTGTTATAATTTTCGAATAAATTTTATATATATATGTGTGTGTGTATGTGTGTGCGTGTGTGTGTAAAGGAGGCACATGTTTTTGTTATAATTTTCAAATAAATTTTATATATATATATATATGTGTGTGTGTGTGTGTGTGTGTGTGTGTGTGTGTGTGTGTGTGTGTGTGTGTGTGTGTGTGAGGCATGGTTGAGTAATGGATAGCGGCTTGGATTGAAGAATTGGAGAGCCGAGTTCGAATTCCAGTCGAATCCATTATATTCACTTACGTGCTAATACGCTTGGGAAAGGTATGAATCCTCTTCTTCTCCTTCCAGCTATGTGTAAATAGCAGGGCAGACTGGGTTGGATGGCAACTGGTGTAGGAGAAGGACAAACCTACAGAGGCCCTTCAAAAACTGTGGATGGTCCTGCACGAAACCACCACCACTATAATCAAATCTCATGTGCTGTTGTCGGGCTGTCGGTTTCCTAGTAACTCATCTGCTTGACCCTCATACGTCAAATTTAACGGGAGAGTCGAGTATGTATATGAATAAAAAGCGACAAGAAAAAACTTATTCTTAGAAAAAACTGTACTTAGCCGACACATTTGGCCCTCTGATGGATCTTATAAAGACAATGTAGGATTTATTTTGCTGCATGTGTTTATGTAAAAAAGCGAGGATGACATTGGTTTATCATGTTTGATAACTGAGAGAGAGAAAAATTTTGAATTCGAAGTTTTGATTATATTCTTATATATCTGCCATTCTATATTTAAATTCACCCTGTGTGTCTGTGTGCGTGTGTGTCTGTGTCTGTGTATTTCATATTACTGTAAACGTTATTTTTGTTAGTGTTTCAGTAGATATATATCTAACCGTCCTGAACATTAGGACTTTAGTAGAACTTCATGATCTCTAAGCCGCGTGGCGATAACATCAGCGTACAAAAATAGCATAAGTCTTCCCAAATACTTGTACTCACTAAAATAATATTTATAGTATTATAAAAAGATTTAGAATTAAAAATTCTTTGTGTACACACACACACAAACACACAAACACACACATACACGCACACATACATATGTATATGGGTGTGTGCGTATGTGTGTGTGTGTGTTTATGTATGAAAACGACTAAGAACGTGCTGTGGCTGAGTTTGTTAAATAATTTCTCATGTGTTTGTACAATTTTCCTCTTTTCAGGACATAAACTATATAAAAATTCTCCGAATGTTTTTCCAAGCGCTTTCGGCTATAATTTAGCCATTATCAAGGATAAATTTTATTTTACTTTTAACTGAATATATACATTGTTTTGGAAAATGCCTGCAAACAAACATAGTGTACAAATCTAAGGTCAACGCAAACAACACTACAATGCACTACATTGGCGCCACAGAAAGAGCATTCAAACAAAGAAAATACACTCACGACCTATCATTCTCCAACAGAAGATTCTCCAATAGCACCACCCTATCCACCTATATATGTCAAGTAAAAGATAAAAACATAACACCAAACATAAGATGGGAAATTATGAAACCCGCACCTGCCTACAACAATATATCAAGGAGATGTCTACTTTGTCTGCAAGAAAAAATGACAATAATCTCCTACACACAACAAAAATATTACTAAATCAAATAATCTCAAAATGCAGACACGAAAACAAATATCTACTATCACAGTTCATACAATTGAATAACACCAATAACCAAAACTGAACACAAACGGGAACAAACCTACTGATAAAAATGGTAGAACACTAAATAACTAAACCACCTAAACATAACCACATCACTGTTAGCGACACAACTACAACCGCACAAACACAACCATCGCCATAAGAATTAGCATGGTCATCACGACGGATATAACCATTATTACTTCAAAATTATAATTTTTTGATTAGTCCTATTACTATCACTATTAGTAATGTTGTTACCACTTTTAGAATGATTATTTTATGACCATCAATACCACTATTAGTACTGTTTTTTATCATTATCATCATCATTATTATTATTATTATTATTATTATTATTATTATTATTATTATTTCTTTTGGTTTCTGAAGTATACTCATTTCTTTCCGGGTCCCGACCAAAGACCTAAGGTCAGAAATGGTATCATGACATTTTCCACTGAGCAGTTTTGAAAAAAATCACACATAGATAAAGCCTTTCGCGAGCTGTACAATTTTTTTTTTTTTGTATTTCTTTAAGTTATGGACTACCAGGAATTCTTTCAATGAGTCTATTAGAATCTTTTCCAATCAATCCGAGGGCTCCAACTAAAACTGGAATGTCCTCCTGCGCCACATTTTTGAGATTTCGATTTTAAGTTTTTTGTATTTTGATATTTTTTTTTTGAAGATCTTCAAAGATACATTGCAGTCTGCAGAGATTCCCATGTCAATAAGGCGCCAGATTTTTTTCTTTGCGTCTATAATCACGATATCAGAGTGATTAGCTTTGATTGTCTATCTGTGTGTCTTGTAAAATCCCATAAAATTCTTACAGGTCTTATCACCGTAACCGGTTCTAGGTGGTGTTCATACCAATTTCTTGCAGTTTCTTTTCCGTGAATGTTACAGATTTTCCAGTGCATATACTGGCCCACTGTCTCGTGCCGTATTTTATATTCAGTGGGTGCCAATGCCGCACAACCTCATACAGTATAGTCAATTGTTTCTGGATATTTATCACAGAATCTGCCTTTTGATCTAACACAATTTTTCAGTGTGTTTTTCGTAATTCAAGCAAGCAAGCAAGCATTGGTCTTGTGCAGCAAGATGTGTATGGGCTTTATCTACATCAACTTGTTTTGTATGGGCAAAGCGTGAAGCAGTTTATCTTGCCATCGTTTCTGTATCTGGTCGGGTTGCATTTTGCTTTTGCCTTCTATTTTATAAATATTTTCCAGCTTCAGTCGGTGTTATTATGTTTTATTTGTATTTCTTCATCCACTTGAGACTCAACTTTGAACTTGTTATGTACTTTTATTACTGAATAAAACGGCTTACTACTTTCATGTGCTTTGACATAGATCTTCATACAGTCTTCTATAGTTTCTAGGAATCTTTGAAGACCAATTGTTTTCGTTTTGTAAGATAATTCTAATTGAACTAATCCTCTGCCTCCTTCGGATCTGGGCACATTCAGACAATCAACATCAGCTTTGGAATGATGCATGCAGTGGCATATGGGAAGCTTTCTCGCTTTGGCGTCCATTCGCTTAATGTCAGCTATGGTCCAGTTATGGATGTTGAAACTGTATTGCCCCACGGGGACAGACAAAGTGTTTATGACTGATAATCTGTTTTTGAATTTAGTTCGGTATACAGTACCAGATGCACACGCCAGTAGTACTCCTTTCTTACCTTCTCCTTGGTCTGAGTATGCTGTATTCCATATCCTTCGTTAATTTCTAGGTACCTATAGGGTGCTTCTTGTTCCATTTCCCTAATTTTTGTGCCAAAATTTAAATCTATTGAGAGTATTTCTTTGATTCACCATTTCTTGAATGCTACTTTTGCACATTTATCTAATCAGAAATCGATATCTATGTCGTCACTGAAACATTTTACAGTATTAAGGAGACCCTTCAACTCATTGTCGTCTTTGGCAGAATTTGAGATCATCAATGTAGAGTAGGTTATTGCTTGTAGGTTTCTTGCTTAGTTTGTAACCATAGCTACTATTGTTTACTTCATGCGTTCGGGGATTAAGGACATACAAAATAGAAGGGGTGGCAGGGAGTCTCCCTGAAAGAATCCTTGGAGACGGCAGTGCCTCTGGTGTGATTTAGGTAATGTTGTTTTTTCACATTCCCATGGTAAGTTTAAAGAAATTTACTACCACGTGGGAGACTTGTACATTTCCAAATTCTTAAGTATCCAAGAGTGTGGCACACTATCAAAAGCTTTATTGTAATCTATCCATGCTGTGCTACGATTTCTACATTGTCTCCTGCAATTTTTCAGGATAATTTATATTATTTAATAACCATACGAACCTCTCCGGCATCCCTTCTGTTCCAGTAAAAGAATGTTGTTTGTTTCGAGAAAAGAGTAAATACAATTCGTCGGGATACACGTGATCAATTTATACGTGGTTGACATTGGCCAATGTTTTTTCGGGACATCTGTTTCACTTGTGTTTCGCATAAGATATGTAATACCTTCAGTGATCTATTCTAGGACATCATTAGGATTATTAATAAGAATTGATAATTTTTTATGGTTGATGAAAAATTATAAAATAGAGCCAGAAATTGGGAACCTTATTATTTCCTGGGGATTTCAATTTTTGTGATTTCGTTAGAGAATGCCTAACATTATTCGTGATTATATTTCCCTCCTCTTGTAGAGGTTTATCCAGTATTCTTTCTTCACGTTGGATCCATTCTCCATTGGGATATATTTCTTTGAGCTGCTCCAAATATTCTCTCAAAATTTCTGCACGTTGTCAATAGATGGTGGCTTTTTGAGATGTATAACTGCTTTTCTAATTTCCCTGTATAATTTCTTAAGGTCCGTTTGGAATATTTTAATTTGGCGATAGCACCTACAGATTTTTCGTATTGTCTTGTTCTCTCTGCCTTTGACTACAGTTTCTTATTTAGCATTTCCTTAATTGATGGAATTCCATTTAGTGATTTAATTAATTTCCAATTGATCTTCCTGTATTTGCGTTCAGATATTTGGATTTCTAGTCAGCTCATCCAGTATCGAAATCTCACTGATTTCCTTTATTTCTCGCATCTGTTTTGCCTTCCAAGCTGGCTCTCCGTTCTTTTCATTGTCTTGTCTCCAAGCTTCCTAGTAGCTTCTAAAGCTGTTGAGTATACGATATTGCTAACTTCTGAGATGTTTCCCATTGGTTTGTCCGTTAACAATTATTCCCGTACAGCGTTGTATATATATATACTATGTGCTTATTGGACTTTGTCATTTGAATTTTGGGGAGCCGGTCTCTTTCTGACATTTGTGTGAGACTTAATCGGCTGAGTACTTGGGTGTTGTGGTTTTTCGCGTCGATGAATTCACCTCTGTGGTTTTCAACGAATTCTGCCCTAATGTAGATGGACTTATCTTCAGTGAGATCGTCTGGATAACTGCAGGTTATGTTACAGGTAAATCCTTCGGTTTTATACCCTGTGAGATTATTATTTCGTACCTCATTTCTTTTAGCTTTTACCTCTTCCTTTATCATATTATTTTTTTTTTTTTACTCTTATCGTTTTACTGTTTGAATGAACAGTTATTGTATTATTGCTTTATATCTAGTTTTATCTGATGTGTTTCTGCATTTGAGAGTATTTTGTTTCGCACGATGTTCCTGCGGACATTGGCATGTATGTTTGGGTTGGGATGGGGTTTTATTCCACATCCTAAAATAGTTCTCCATATTTGCTATGTCTGATTCGTGGTGTTCTTTTGTGGATTTTCGATTGCGGTGAAAAAGGAGTCATGACTTGTTGATACTCTTCGCGAGACCATTTTGTTCGCTTTCTTTTTATTAGTTGATTTGGTATTGAGTCATTTGGTTCAATGTTGGGAATAGTCCGGGTTTAGTGACCAAGTTTCGCTTCGTTGCTGGAAGAGCTTGTTCCAGTGACAGACCTTTCGGCCCCAGACTGATTCCTCTCTGATGTACGCGGCCCTTTTTGACCCGGATGACGGCCGATCCGATATGAAGATTTGTTCATAATCATTGAGATTTGTAATATTTTGCGTTTTACCCTTGTCCGCCAAGGTGTAATTTTGTTCAAGTTATCAGCTCGTCTTCTCCATGAGATAGGCGGGAATTATATTCAGATTATAGGTGGGGGATTATTATTATATTTTTTACTATTGCTATTATTAACAACAGTGGTAAAAATCTTCATTAATAAGCGTTTAGATCCCAAGGAGACACGATGTGCTTCACCAGACTCCGAAATAACTTCAATTTTCAATGGAATTTTCTTTGACTTTTTTCTCTCTTATGCTCAATAATATGAAACTATATTCTAATCTCCTTAATCCTGTTATTACACAAATACGTTTTACTCATAAATACAATTAATATATAGTTACTTATGATATTTAAAGGAAAGTTTATTATAAGTGTTTGTACTATATGGCTTCTAAAATAAAAATTATATGTAAATTACTAATAAATAAATAATAAAACATTCAGAAATAATCGACAAGTCACTATCACCACAATCACCACCACTATCATTACCAATAAATACCATCACTACTGCATTCATCTTTGTTTCTCTTTCTTCTTTCTTTCTTCCGTCCTTCTTATCTATCTATCTATCTATATAATGCTAAAAGTCTGTGAATTGTGCGTACATCGGCTGTCGGGCGCATAATGATTAAAGTTTCTTTCCACCTCTCTCTTTCTAACCCCCTCTATCTATCTTTACACCACTCTCTTTGAATCTCTCTGTGATTGCGTTTGTGCTTATATATATTTCAGCTTTATGTGTGTGTGTGTGTGTGTGTGTATATATATATATATATATATATATATATATATATATATGTGTGTGTGTGTGTGTGTATATATATATATATATATATATATGTGTGTGTGTGTGTGTGTGTATATATATATATATATATATATATATATATATACATATGCATACACATATATATTGGCATATTTAAAAGTTTTTCAAGTGAATATTATTATTATTATTATTATTATTATTACCATTATTATTAGGATTACCACAATTATTATTATTGTTGTTGTTGTTGTTGTTGTTGTTGTTATCATTATCATTTTATAAAACAGCTTCAATTGTTGCCGTTAAAAAAAATCCAAACATCATTGGCATGTCTACAGTGATAAAAATATGTCAGATTAATAAATAGAAAATGCATTATTTCTTTAGAAAACTAATTTTAATCTAAGTGTTCGTTTCAGAAAACATTAACCTACGTGGTGGTAGTAGTTCCAAATCAATACTCATATGCGCTTACATATGCGTGTTTGTGAGTGCGTGTGAGCATCTCTACGGGCGCAAACATCCGACCTGAAATAAAGTCAAAGCCGCCCCCCCCCATCTTGACCCCTTCTAAGAGAACATTGCTACATTTATGAAACGCTAAAATCTTGACACTGAAATCAACATAATGAAATTGCGTACATCTGTGTGCTCGAGCGTACGAAAGTGTTAATGCGTCTTACCCAAGATTATGAATATGGACGTGTATGTATGAACTAACATGTATGCACCTGTATGTATGCGTGTCTATGTCTATGTATATGTGAGTGTCATCCCAAGGAAACACAATAAATACAAGTAAATCCCCCACTCCACCTCACACAAATAAACAAACACAAATAAAGCATTAATAGATCTACTTTTGAAAAAAATAAACCATTTTGTCTGAAGATTGTGAAAACATGAAACCTGTCACAAACAACTCTTCATGCAATATATATATATATGTGTGTGTGTGTGTGTGTGTGTGTGTATGTATGTATGTAACTATACTGTTTATTTTATACTTTTTTCTTTGTCATCGATTCTTGTGTATAGTTTTAATAAAAGAGCAAAAAATTGCAAAGCACTCTAAATAAATCTCGCTTCTCAATTTCGTGAATAATACAGATCAGAGGGTCATGCATAATGTCTGCAGCTAGACTCCTCACAGAAAATAGTCGAGAAAAAAAAATTCAGCATCATTGAAGAGTTAATTGTGAAAAAGACGGGGTAAGTTGAAGGTGAGTTTATTACTAAATGTCAAGTTATTGTTTCTTTCTTTCTTTTTCTTACTGGGTTGCTTTTATTGAATTGCCAGACAAATGATCAAAGTCTTTTTCTAAAAAGAATGAAATATATTTGAACAGATGAGACATAAAAATTATCTATTCGTTCGTAGGTACAAAGAGCTTAAAGAATTACTTCTGGCATTGATTTAAAGTCCACGGGACAAAACAAAAAGTAATACGAATATGGATCAATAAGTCTGTAGCCTTACACAGTTATTTTTTTTTTTCTATTTTGATTTGAAATGTTTGCTATATAATGTCCGAAGTCGGTGATTAATAAAAATGGTTTATGCGCATTGACAAGAAAGGTTTTGTTGAAAAATAAGAAATTATTCTGTAAATAAATTATTATTATTATTTTATCATAACATTACGGTCTTACAGACGTTCTTTGCTATATTGTTTATTATTGGAAAATCAATTTAAAGAAAGTTGCTTATATAAATCCTTATTCGTTTGTGATGATGTCAATAAGATGAGAAAATTAAAACTAGAATTATATTTGCACATGTTCTTGAGCCTGAAAATGACAAAAGTTCATCAAAAAGTTAATATTATTTCAATTAACTATTTGATTGAATTGATGAATATATCGAAATTAATCGACTATTATTCTGATAAATCTGAAGGATAAGGACAAACCAAATGTGTTACGGACTTTTGCTGCTACCGTTTGTGAGCAGCCCTTTTTATTAAGTTTAATATCAAGACGAAAGATGCGGGGAGGATGTTTTCTGTGAGTGTCCGTGTATGTAGTAAATTATTTATTCTGTAAAATTTCTTAACTTTCGCAAATATTTTTTTTAAAAATGTTGCCTATAAGTGTATTTTTTCTACCACCATAAATAACTAATGTCATGTCTCGACTCCTGAACTCATTCAGTTATGTACCATACGTGATATATGCGTAGGCGATTATGTACCTTTCGATATATGACTGACGAGACATATTTTTTTCCGCAGTAGGTTGCCATTTCTTTCTGCGGTAAACCAGTGGCCATCCAAGTCTATAGAACCCGGTCTGTCCTGCTCTTTACCCATAGCAGGGTAAAGAAGAAGAAAAGATTCATACCTTTCCCAAGGGTATTAGATGGATTCGAACTCGGCTCTCCGATTCCTCAATCTGAGCCGGTCTCCATTACTCCACCGTGCCTCCTAGACTATGTCGGTCTAATAGCCATTCTGAGTTCATACCGTCAATTCTACATCGACTTTCAGCATTCCAAATTATTATTCCACCTTCCTTTTAGAAAAGTTCTTGCTTTGCATCACCATCTGATTAGTGGTTTTAAGGAAAGAAAAGATTCTACCAGATCATTGACGCACAGAAAACTAATAGTCTCTTAAGTTCTTTTCCTTCTTGGTTCGAGATATTTACTTTATCGCGAAAATATGGACATGATTATCATTAACTTTTTCAGTTTCTTTTATTGTTCCTTGCACTCTTAGAATGTTGCTGCCAAATATGGTCCGATGCGCCTACTATTTATCTTGAGTTCCTTGATAAAATCCAAAGAATAATCAGCAACATTATTGGTCCTGATCAGGCGACTCGGCTACAGTCACTTCCTCATCGCTTCAAGGTTATTTATCTGTGTGTCTTTTCTATAAATGTGCATGGTAATTGTTCGGATGAGCACTTCGCTATGGTACCGAGACTTTTAAGAATTTAAGCGCACTGGCGTCGTGATTTCATCAATTTAAAGGTGAGCTGGCTAAATGAAGCCGTACGTTCTATGCTAACAGTTTCTTTTCTCGAACTTTTCTGTTATGGATCTTCCTTTCGGTTCCATGATTTCCAACCATCTTTAATCTGCAAAAATTTCAATTTCAATCGTTATCTACTGTCCTCCTGATTGCCCTTTTGTCTTTCCGACATTATTAATGCTTCTGCTCCTAATTCTGCAACACACTGTAATCTTAGTGGCTATACTGCCTTGAATTGGGTGATACGGATCGAAAAAATCTCCCTCAAAATCTCTTCACCCACCGTTCACTATTCGCTGTATAACATTTACCTTTCAGATTTTCCTTTTTATTTCATTCCTCTTTCTGCTTTGCGTCCTATATGTTGGAAATTTTGGGTACTCTGTATACTAGTGAGCCAGTCAAAATGAGCTGACTCATTTTATAGTTCACCAATAGAAGGGTTAACCAATCAGAAAGCTCAAAATATTCAATGAATAAAGGCGGCCATGTTTTTTTGGTTTTTTTTCCGAATATTCACTACCAACCTCTGATATCGAAGACTAAAGAATTACGGAAGAGCTGCTGGTAGTATTGGCGATATAGTCCAGTAGAGTGTCTGACTCGTGAGTATTAATCTTTAACGTTGTTTTATTGAACAGATTGCTTACTGCGCTGTATTCTATATTCATAGACTTTGCGAACATGGTCAACACTATATAGCCCTCTTCATTGTCTATCTCTTATTTCTTATCTATCTATTGAAATATATCTGATATATATATATATATATATATATATATATATATATATATATATATATATATATATATATATATTATACATTCTTTATTTTTTTCCTTCTTTATCTCTTCCAATCTAACAATACAACTCTATATCTATTTGCTTCTATATATGTCATATTACGTTCATATTTCTATGTCTCACTCTTTTTATATTGACCTATTATTGACTCTTTTTATTACGCAATTAACTGTAATAAAAATAAACGTTTTTCCTCTTTCCTCATTGTGCCCAAAATATTTCATCTTTCTCCTTGAGATTCTAAGTATAAGTTTCATTTTATTGGCACGTTCCTTACATATTCTCCATCAAATATATGACCCTCTATGATATTCTCAGCACTCTTCTGTAGAACCATATCTCTACTGCCTTGGCCCTCTTCTATATCTGTGAGGATATTGTCCAGAATTCCCTGCCAGATAAGAGGACTGATATTACATAGACAATTAACACGATTTTCTTTGTTTCTATTTTATTTTTTCTGCTTTTTAATAATACTTTTGTTTAGTTTTTGGAATTGGTATTCCAATGCCCGTTCAGATTTTTGTGTCACATTTTTCGTCAGCTGTTTAAACAGATCCCAGATATTTACATTTCTGTACATGGTTTATTTTGACACCTACAATTTATAGCTAGCATCTTGTGTATTCCTCTTGCAGACAACTATACACTGTCTTCTTACAAATGACGGTTGACTGCTGATAGGATTCTAGATCACTTAGGATCACCTAACTGTAAAGTTTAAATCTACCAACAATATAATCCCTCTATTTGCTTTTGTATGATACACAAGCTTTTCTATATTCATTGTCATATAAACATTTGTCTTTATTCAGAACTTTGATTGGATTTCATAATCTCAGACCGTGTCACTCTAACTTTGACGAATGTCAGTTTAATAAACTAATCTATAATGACACAATACCCTTTTAAGAAACGTTCATTCAATTATATTTGAAGTCTTACATACTTGAAATAGTCACGCAGGTGCGGAAGCTTTAAACTCAAGTGTTTATTTTGAGACTTGGCATTTATTTTGTTACTCTATGAGATGTTATTCTGTATTCAAAACTGAGTATGATAGCGTTAAGAAGTAGGAATTCTAGAAGCAGCTATTTATCGGTCATTGTCAATGTGACTGTCGCACAGTATCCAAGCTCCCTCAAAATTCATTATTATATATATATATATATATATATATATATATATATATGTGTGTGTGTGTGTGTGTGTGTGTGCGTTTGTGTGTATTTTCATAATACACACATGGAACTGTTCACTAGTTCATCACGCCTACTATGTTCTTTATACAATTTTAAAAATAAACGGGACGTCTACTCAATTATAGGAATCCACCAAAAATAACGTTTAAAGTGATCAAAATATGTCAGATTAATAAATAGAAAATGCATTATTCCTTTAGAAAACTAATTTTAATCTAAGTAGAATTTCACTTCGTCTCAGAAAACATTCTCAGCCTACTGCTTCATTATTTACCTGTGGCGAAATATTCACACCTTCTATTTTAAACTTTCTTTCCCTGCCGCATAATATAATTCTCATAGTTGCATGGTTTTGTATTCTTGGAGTCAGATGTTTCTAGAAACCCACCAAAAAGTATTTTTGGTGTTGAAACCTCAACCAGATCTAGATGCGTAAAAAGCTGTGAAACTTAGCTTACGTCGATTTTTACGAATGAGCAAATCGTATTAGTGCAATCAAGCACTGACATGTATATTTTATTTCCAGCTTTAGATAAGACATTGTTTTATTTCAACTTTACTTCCTGTTTTTTTTTGTCTGTTGTTTAAATTGTTTATGTCAATCTGACTTTTAGCTCTCTATTCTCTTTTCCCGACAAATTTTCTATTTCTTTCACTTTCAGTGGCTATCTCTGTTATTGAATATTTCGCTATCTTTGTGATTTTCTCTGTTTCTTTTGAAAAACCCTTTATGTTTTTCCTACAAAAAGAGTCTTTTTTATTTTCATCGACATCCGTTCCAGATCACATATTTGTAATTTTCTGAATTATCCTTCCCTCCAGTAATCGAAATTCATTAACATGAACACAAAGAATATTATCAAGAATTGACTTCAGTCGTGAAAAAAAGGAATATTCTCATTGTTTGAGAAACCGAAACGTTGGAAGCCAATGGTGTTGATCAATTCATAAATGTTGAAGCATAAAACTCTGGTTGTGTAATGGTTATTTTCATGGAAAAACACAAAGGAAAAAATACGAGGTAGATTAACTGTGACTTTATATTATAAAGGATGTTCCAATAACTTGGACCGATTTTAAATGTGAAAAATGTGTCAAAGTTTCAATAGTGCAATTGGAAAATATGTTCGTAAATTCAAACAAACTGGGTCGGTTGCAGATGTGAAAACACCATTGAGTGCTCGTTTACGCCGTTCAGTTAAAAACATAGCTGTAGTGCATGTGAATGTGGCCGAAAATCCAGAAACCTCTATTGATCACCGCGCGCAGGAATTGAACTTCACAACAACGTTACATCGTTTCCAATTACATTCTCTGGTGGTTGATTATGCTGACCAAAACAATTGCGAAGTGCGCGCAATGCATTTTTGTTTGAACATCCATTTTCGCAATAGGCTTCGATAACTTTCACACGTTGTTTGATTGTTAATATTTCCATGATTTAAAGTTAAATTGAGAGAGTTAAATTGATAAATCTGAAAAAAAAGAAAAAAAACCATTAGACGCTTAATCTTAATTTACATTTAAAATCGATCCAAGTTATTGGAACGCCCTTTATTATTACACATCTGTTTAAATATGAATATATTTACAAATATTCATGGATACATGTGCATATATTTTTACCTTCACGTATTAATAAGATAATTGTCATTACTTTTGTGAATATATTATATTGATTATATAATAAATGACATAAAAATAACTAACGCATATAGATAGATAACAAATGTTAGATAGATAGATAGATAGATAGATAGATAGATAGATAGATAGATAGATAGATAGATAGATATTAGTCATGTTGTTTCTACTCCCTTTAATGAACAGAGGATTCCGTAGAGGTCATTCCCAATTGTTTTAGTTCGGGTTGAACTAACTATCTGTGTTACTGAACTGGATATTTACTATAGCCCATCTAAATTCAGCAAGAAAAAACATGGACATTAACAACTCCAATCATTTAAAATCAGAAAGCATGAATCGTTTAGCATCAGCTTATTAGTAATAGTATTATTGGCAACATCAGATACTGTTATGGGGTCCTCCCCTTTTCATATAAGTGGACTCTACCAGCGTTACGTGGAGTGCTGCCGTTAAATACCCAGAGTTAGACAGTCAGTGAGAAAGGATATACGGAGAGAGAGAGAGAGAGAGAGAGAGGGAGAGAGAGAGAGAGAGAGAGAGAATGAATGAAAATGAGAATATACGAACGGAGATAGTGTGAGGTAACCTCTTGTAAACGTCAGTTACAAGCACGTAGACTCTAAGGAAGTCCTACTTCGAGACTGTATAAATCCATCTGTATTTGCTACTAACCGCGTTCCTGGACTTACTAACAGTATTACTCTTTGTATGATTGTGTAAATACATTTTATTTCTTATATTTAATTATTGCGTTTGTCATTCCTTGGAGACCGAATTCATCTCGGAATCCACAACAACTTGTCGACGAAGATTCGAACCCAAGCGGAAAAGAAAAAATCAACAAAAGAAAAATCATCCCTCGTCGTCCAACAAGCAAATTGGCTTCGAGCGATTCGAACTCACACGAAAAGAAGAAATAAAAAAGTCCTTCCCTCGTCGTCCAACAACAAATTAGCGACAAATAATTTCGAGGAGTAAAAATACATAAAATTAAGTGGAAGATTTTTAAAATATTTTGGTAGAACTGATAAAACACCAAAATGAGGAACAATTACAAATGCAAAAATACCAAAATGATCAACAGTTACAGCTACAAGAAAAATGGCAAAAGCAATTATTACAAACGCAAAAGTAAAATCAAGATAGATAAACATAGCTCCAGGAATTAATATTGAAAGTAGCGGGCAACAAGCAATTAGATATTGAAAAAGAAGCAACATTTTCGCAAGACGCAGTGTGGAATACCATAGAGATTTTCAAATATTCTCTAGATGAGGACAAAAATTTTGGAGATTACTTCAGAAGACATGAAGACATCTTTAACATAGACTGTCAAAATTGGACAGTAGCGAAAAAGCTACGTTTATAGCTTAGAAAATTAGGAACTGAAGAATATACAAAGTTCGTGGATTATATCTTGCCAAAAAAGACGAACGAATTAACATTTGACGAAGCAGTGACATGTCTTAAAGAACTCTTCAGCCCCACAACCTCACTCTTCCATAGGAGGTGGAAATACCTTAACCTAGTAAAGGGCGATAATGAGGATTATTCCACGTTTGCCGCAATCGTAAATAAACATTGTGATGACTTCAAACTAGCGGAATTAACCCCGGACAATTTCAAATGTCTCATCTTTGTTCAAGGGCTAGTTTCTACAAAAGATAGCGAAATGCGTAGAAGAATGCTTGCAAAATTACAAAATGAACCGGGTCTAACATTACAGCAACTATCAGAAGATTGCCAGAGATGTTTAAGCATAAAGAAAGACGCAAAGAACATTGAAGAATCAACTGTTTCTCATATACGTAAGTTAAACAAAAGTCTACGTTCTTCACCCTCCCCGGAAAGAAAACTAAAATTTTACGACAATGAAAAAAGATTCTCACCCTCCCCGGAAAGAAAAAGAAAATTTTATAATAAGAGGCAAAGTGCAACATACAGGACAAATTATGACGAATATCGAAACAAATATAAGCCCCCTCCATCAGCATGTTATCGATGTGGAGGATTACATTGGAACAAGGATTGCCGCTTCAGATATAAAAACTGTCTTGAATGTGGAAAAAAGGGCCACAAGGCATCCCAATGTAGAAATAGAAAAGATACTAAGAGAATAAGAGTTACAAGGATGAATAACAATGACAACACCAATGTAAGAATATATGTGGAACTGGAAATTTTAAATAAAAAGATTAAATTACAACTGGATTCGGGTTCCGACCTCACGATAATCAACTTATAGACATGGAAAAAACTCAACAGACCTACCATGTTACACACTCAAAAAATTGCCAAGTCGGTTACAGGCAAACGAATAAAATTTGAGGGAGAAATAATCGTGAATGTTAAATTTCACGGCAAAACAAAAAAACTTAAGATATACGTCATGAAAGACACGGAAAATTTAGTAGGTATCGACTGGATGCAGAAATTCAACGTTTGGGACCTACCTATCAACTCGTTTTGCAAAAAGTTAGAGGTTGAACCATCAGATACTATAAAATTGAAGGAGGAATTATATAATCAATTTCCTGAGGTATTTTCAAGCGGGTTGGGACGATGCAACAAATTTAAGGCCAAAATAGAATTAAAAGAAAACGTCCAACCAATTTTTAAAAAGAAGTGAAATGTACCGTTCGCTACTATAGAAAAAATAGACAAAGAATTGGAGAGACTTGAACAAACTGGGATTCTATCAAAAACAGAGTTTAGTGAGTGGGCGGCGCCGGTGGTTTATGTAAAAAAGAAGTCAGGAAAAATTCGCGTATGCTCAGATTTTTCGACGGGACTCAACAAAGCAATAAAAGACCACCATTACCCACTACCGAGCCCAGAGGAGATATTTACAAAGTTCAACGGCGGTAAGATATTTTCAAAAATAGATCTTAGTGAAGCTTATCTACAAATTCCAATACAAGAAGAGAGTACGAAAATATTCGGAATAAAAGTTTCACCTGCAATTTTTCAGCAAACGATGGACACAATGCTCACGGGCCAGAATTTTGCGACCGCTTATCTGGATAATATTCTAATTAAGAGCGACAATGTTGAAGAGCACACATCACAGATAAAAGAAGTTTTTAGAAGACTTCAGGACTTCGGCTTCAAAGTAATAGGAGAAAAGTGTGATTTTTTTTTCCTAAATGAAATTAAATATTTAGGTCAGATAATAAATGAAAATGGCAGGAAACCGGACCCAGAGAGGGCATCGGCAATTAAAAATATGCCGGAACCAAAAAATATTGCAGAACTGCAAAGTTTCCTGGGCCAAGCTAACTACTATGGCGAATTTATTGATAATATGCATAAACTGAGGGCTCCACTAAATGAGTTACTAAAAAAGGAGCATAATTGGAATTGGACAGAGGACTGTAAAAAAGCATTCAAGGAAATAATACAAAAATTAACTTCAGAGTTAACATTGACACATTTCGATCCCGAACTCGAAATCATTATTGCAAGTGACGCGAGCTCACATGGGGTAGGTGCGTGTATTTTACACAAGATGCGGAACGGTACAAACAAACCCGTTGCACACGCATCTAGATCATCAACCATAAGAGACAAAAATACTAACTCCCCCCAAAAAGGAATCTAAGGAGCGGGTGTTATGGGGTCCTCCCCTTTTCATATAAGTGGATTCTACCAGTGTTACTTGGAGTGCTGCCGTTAAATACCCAGAGTTAGACAGTCAGTGAGAGAGGATATACGGAGAGAGAGAGAGAGAGAGAGAGAGAGAGAGAGAGAGAGAGAGAGAGAGAGAGAGAGAGAATGAATGAGAATGAGAATATACGAACGGAGATAGTGTGAGGTAACCTCTTGTAGACGTCATTTACAAGCACGTAGACTCTAAGGAAGTCCTACTTCGAGACTGTATATATCTATCTGTATTTGCTACTAACCGCGTTCCTGGACTTACTAACAGTATTACTCTTTGTATGGTTGTGTAAATACATTTTATTTCTTATATTTAATTATTGCGTTTGTCATTTCTTGGAGACCGAATTCATCTCGGAATCCACAACAGATACATGGCTAATTATTATTATTATTATTATTATTATTATTATTATTATTATTATTTATACAAGATGAAAATGCATAGAAATTAGTTTAATTGCTAGATAACCACAGTAAGTTTACGCACTGGTTCTTACAGCTTTTTACCTTTCTTGGTCAATCTTCTATTATCACCACGTGGAATATTTAATAACAAAAGTGTTAAAGACATAAAAAAAGAAACTGAATTAAATAGACTGGACTATATATCTAAAACATATTTTTTTTTAAATTAAATTTAAATTTAAAATTTCCAGCGCCCGCTCTACTTCGTGCGTATGTGTGAACAGATCAACGTAAATATCACTTTGATCAAATTAAATCCTAAAAAACGTCACACGAAAAAATTTTTTCCGCTTTGTCATAGTTTTTTTTTCTTAATATTATTATTTCCAAATGATATTATTATTATGTTAGCTGAAAAAAATGGGAGATGTCCGTAGGTCAATGCTTAAATTTAAAACTGCCGCTATATTGCACATTTCTCTACATTAATACGTTTCTTCTCTTCTTTGGTCGACTCATCAAGTTGAGTTGAAATATTTGCTATCTTTTCCGGGTTTTATTTTTCACCATTTTTCTGCTCGCCTCGTTCCTCCCACGCTGTGTGCCACTTTACTGCACGCAATAAACATGACATTCACATCATGTGATGGATTGCTTTTGAAACTGGTTCACAGTTATTTCCTTTCTCACCCCCTCCCCATATTTAATGGAACCGATGAACTGTTTATCCAGATCAAGAACAAATAATAATGGTGCCTGCCGTAGCTCCTGGACGCATCACTAGTTGAGTGTGTTCGAGTCACAATATAGATTTCACCATTGTTCGGCTTTTATTAAAAATATTAAGACTGGCTTGCCTTAAATTATTCTTTAATAGGTTAGTTTTACATTTCACTGACATAAAGTAGAACGATTATACTGAATTAAATTACTAGGTGTACTGCTAAGAAAGTTGGTTCATTGTATTGTGCGAGACAATTTGCCTCGTCAGAATCTATCTAGCACTTTTATAAGTCTGTGATACGTCCCTTCCCTTAATATTGGTGCCACATCTGGTCTGGTGTTATATCTATCTAGAGATTCTTGACAGAATCCAAGGAAAGATCTACACTGTTATCTGTCCTGAATTGACATCTCCGATTCTGTTATTTTCCCACCAACGTGTACATTTTTCTATAAATATTTTCATGATAATTTCTTTTTTACATCGAATACACACATTTAATTGAAGCTAGGTTTCATCATTTTACAGGTGAAATGTCTAGATCTAAGCTAATATTTTCTTTTCTGGCTCTTCTCACATGTGGAACTCTCTTCAAGGCAACTTCTGTTTCCTTAAATACTCTTCTTTTATTTTACTTTCTCTCCTCAATAATACGCTTTCTGACTCACTTTTACTATGAGTAACCCCTTGCCTGTTAATAGCTTTATCTCTTTGTTTTGAGTGAAATGATTTTAAAAAAATCCGTTGTGACTTCCCTGCTGAGTTCAAATTATTACCATCCCCAGGTGTTGCTGCTGTGGTTTTTGTAGAAAGTACATGCTTAAAGGCTGAATTCGCGAGCCCCATAGTTTTTGAACTGTTAACTTTCTCCTAGATTGGTTACCAACCAAAGCTAGAAAGCCCAGTCTGTCCCGCTATTTAACCCATACTAACTGGATACAGAGAAAAGGCTTCTTACATTTCCAAGTGTATGTGCGTAAAGGTTCAAGCGGAATTTGAACTCGTTAATCGCATTTTCAGTGTCAAAAACCGCTACCTTACACACACCACTCTTATCGCTATCAGTCTACTAAATGTTTAGTTTAAAAAATACCAACGCGTAAATATTAACAGTTTAGCACTGAACAGGGTATATTTGTTATTTATTAAGTGGCCGTGTGCCAGACTATAAACATGATATAGAAACCTGAAGAAGGCTACATCAGTAGAAACATTATGATAAAGACAACAAAAATGACGAAACTTGTTCAATAGCTGATAGGCGAGCTAAACTCCATAAATATTTACATCATCACTTTGAGTTAAGTGCTGATAGTGTTGCAAAATGCCACTCTACAGGAGACTTTCACTTGGTTTTGTGCTAGACGAAAAAGAAAAGGAAAACTAATTAGTGTTTGTCTAATGAGTTAGTTACCCGCTGGGTGCTCAATAAACATGTCAGAAGTCTGCCTTGCGACTAAGTTATATCCTCAATGAACGCAAACACCGACCTCTGTAAAAATGTAAAAGTTTTAAATTATGAGGTTTCGTATTAGACATGTTTTTTCCAAGTTCTAAGTTTAATGCAACATTTTCTCTCTTATTTGCTGCCGTTAGGGAATAAGAATAATTCAGCAACTTCACATGAATATCTTTGGATGGGAAGATAGGTGGATTGAATCAAAATAAATTCCCAAAATTCCCACTGTAATATTCATTTATGCACAAATATGATCAAAATGTTATAAAACCGAAGAAGGGGCGAAGATGCACAACTGGTACCTCATAACCAGATTCTTCGAAGCAGGAGAAGGTAGTCTATCTAGGGGGAGGAGAACACAGATTTTAAACTTCCGCTGCCTTGCAGCCATATTAAAAAGAATGGTTATAGAAGTAAGAAAAGTCTGTAGAAGGAAATGCAAACAGAAAATCTGGAGTGGATCCCCGAATGTCATGCCCTATATTTTTTGAATCTTGTCCGTACGATCGAGAAAGATGTGAGTAGGAAAGCGAAGGCTTTCCATATACCATATCACACAGGCCCGCGCACGGGAGAGGTTCATACAACCTCAACACCCGGTTAGCGAACAACACGAGAGATATTATTTTACAGGTAGCAAATCTATGCTCCACTAGTGCAAAGTCGGACGTCACGTGCTGTCTTCGAGGGTGGGTGGCATCAATGTATTCCATTGGTTAACAGCCACCTGGCTTAAGCCGGCCAGTAAGGGGTTGACCTGCAATGGTCTGCCTGCGTCAGTGGGTACCTCAAAACGTATAGCTGCTAGCTTAACAAGCAGGTTGATAAATATGCAGCAATCAAACAGCAAAAAGGAAAAAGAACAAAGAATTCCGCCTGTTGTATCGCAAGCTGGGATGTGAGAAACATGCGCAAAGGTCTATCGTCAGGAAATTGATGACACGCGCGAAACTGCAGATTGTGAGATATGCACAGTGAACATTGAAGTGGCAGTTCTGAAGTAACCGTGACTTTTTGACAGTGGATTTCGGCAACTTCTGGCAGAGTAGAGCATAAGGAGTTAAACTCTTAACGTTATTCCAAGTACTTGCTGATCGCATTTATCCAGAAACCTAATGTGGATTATTTAAGGTTAAGAGACCAATAGATGATAGTTAACAACCGATTCACTATACATCGTCTTTATCGATCTCTCAAAGGCATTCGATCTTGTTATCAGAAAATGTGTTTTAGTTACTAACGAAAATTGGCTGTCACTCAAAGCCATTGAGTATCATTAACTTCATTCAAGAGAAGACAAAGGATATAATAGCTCTCATGGTAAAAATTTAATGCCTTACACAACACACAAAGGCGTAAAAAGACGATGCGTTTTAACATCGGCATTATTTGGCATCTTCTTTTCCCTTTTACTGAACATTTTGGTTCAGACAATACGAAGATTGTATATATATATATATATATATATATATATATAAGAAGCAATGATAAACTGTTCAACTTGGCTCGCCTGGGAGCTAAGACCAAGGACTGCGCAGTCCTCATCAAAGGAAAACAGTTTGTTGATGACGCAGCTCTGACCACGCACCCAAATTGAGAAAGAGAGTATGGGACAATAATCAGTTGACCTTGATCAGTTTAGCGTACCAAACTAAAAAGTATAGCAGCAGAACATTTCCGACATACGTTAAGCAGGAAAACCAGCTGAAAATCTTCCCTCTTAGGTATCTGCGATATACCCTCAGAATCAGACGAGGAGGCAAAATTAACAACATTGGAACAAGCAGATTCCTGGAGCATTCATCTTTTACTCTGTCAACTTCGTCTTTCATAGAGTGAATGAATGTCCTATACCGAAAGACATCATGTACAGTGGACTAACCAAGTCACAGCGTCCAGTAGACCACGAGTAGTTCTGGCACTCATGGGCTGTTCGCAGCAGCTGGTGCCATGCTGTTCAAGAAGTCATGAGGAGTAAGATAAACGAAAACCAATTGTTATTGATGATCAGAAGACAATGCAGGAAGTAAAGAGAGCACCTTCATTCCATATTTCAGCTTTTTCTGACACATCTCTAGAAGAGTATGTCATGCAAATATTGGACAGTTAATTCACTCTAGATGCTGCTCACAAAAGGTAGAAATTTTGACCAAACAGGACGCCTCCATTATCTTGCGAGATAAACGGAAGCCTACTACCTATCAGATTATTTCCATTTTCAGTATTGAATGCGAAAATTTTCCAACATTTTAAATAATATATATATATATATATATATATATATATATGTAAGCAAAAATATGAATATAGATCCGACAGTATGAAGAAAATATATGGAAAAAACAAACAAAAATCCTAATATGCAATTATGCTGTTTTAATGTTAGTATAATGTCAACGTCGGACGTTTCGGTCTAATAGATTCGTTTAAATATGATCACGTCGTCGTCAACGTATTCCTAAAATTTGAGTATTTTGAATGAAAAACGAAAGAATTTTATTTTGATCTAAAACTTATATGTACGTTTGTCGACGTGATCATATTTAAACGGAACGCTGATCTTATAAAAGATTTCAGTTATCTGTTTGGATTGGTCTTGCTTTTATGTCCATCGTCTTTTTCATGTTGAATTGAATATGGTCTATGTTAATTATGTTTTATGAATATGTCCTGAAGATGGTCTATTAGACCGAAACATCCGACGTTGACATTATGTTAACATTAAAACAGCATAATTGCATATTAGGATTTTTGTTTGTTTTTTCCGTATATTTTTCTTCATATATATATATATATATATATATATATATATATATATATATATATATATATATATATATGGGTATAGAGGTAGGCGAATCAAATAACTAGATGTTAGCAATTGTATATGCGCGCTAGCGTGCATACACAGGTAAGCAAATAAATATTTACCAAATTTACTAAACATAATTAGTAAACATAACAGTGCTGGATGTGGTTAGACAGAGCTAAGATATATCTTAATAAATATACACATATCTATATTTGGGGTGCGATTTAAGTTTCGTTCGGCCTTATATAATATATTATATTTTATATATACATACATATATATATATATATATGTGTGTGTGTGTGTGTGTGTGTGAGAGAGAGAGAGAGAGAGAGAGAGAGTGAGTGTGTGTGTATGTGTGTGTGTGTGTGTGTGTGTATACTTCTCTCAATGAAAGCCTTATTTAATCTGAAAGAGTCCTTTCGTGCAATGAAACGCTCCACATAGAATTTTTCCATTTTGCCGTTCATATATGAATATGTATATCAATTCTATAAGTTTCCGTGCACGCTTCCCAAAACAAATATCCTATTTGCATTGGTCTTAATATGATGAGGCCATTAATAGTTGTCTTTCCCTGATTTTTTCCCACCCACCGCACAAATCCTTTTCCAATAGAAAAGTTCACGCGGCCTTTGTCGTCTGATTCTGAAAGAAAACGCCAAACCAATGTTTTTCAGAATGATTGATGTCGATATTTAGTTTGAATGCATATTCTTTTCGTAGTGACGTGAGAAAATTGGTGAAACCCAAGACAAAATTGTCGATAAGTAAAACTCCTCTTGATTATTACGGTTTCCAGATTATGGTATCTTTTGATGCTACTGTGATAATATTTCAACCAAGAGTTCAAATACAGTGTCTGTTAATTTTCAGTCGGAATTTTTATAAATATATTTATTAATGCATTGTTTTAGTGTATGTAAAATCTTTTTATTTTTTCAAAAAGCTCAAGATCTTTTTCTTGTTATGTCTATGTTTCCACTTTGTTCAGCCGAGAGGGAAAAATTAATTAATGATATTCTAAGATAAATATCTTATTCCGGCAAACTGGTTTAAGATAACCTGATGGGATCGAATGTAGACAAAGGCATTACTTTGCGTGAATGAGATCTAAGACCTCATATATATATATATATATATCTTTGGTAATGGGTACGTTCATAAAATATCTGAATATTGGTTAGGGGAATGATCTTTGTAGATTTGCATTCATTAGATCCTTCTTTTATCCGCGATATTTTTCATGACTAAAATATAGTTTTGTTATAATTTCCTAGTAGGGTCCTGTTCATAATATAAATACTGTGTCAAATCAATCCTTGTCTTCTTAAAGCATTTTTGGTAATCTGTTTTTGTTTACAAATGTCAAGTTTGCGCTGTGCTTACGTCATTGATAACTGCTTAATAGTGATGATGACATTTGTTTTCTAAGTTGTAAAAATTACAGATAACTCTTTAAGAAACCAATGATCAATTTGGCACTATATATATATATATATATATATATATATATATATATAGATAGATAGATAGATAGATAGATAGTAAAGTGTATATACAAACTAAATAACGATATAGTAGCAACTGTATATGCGTGTGATAGCGTGCATACGCGGATAAGCAAATATTTAATTCAATTTATGGTGAAATTTTAAGCTGCAATACAAACGTAGGTATATGTGTATTTATTAATATATATATATATATATATATATGTGTGTGTGTGTGTTTTGTTTATATATATATATATATATATATATATATATATATAGTGCGATGGGTAAATTGTCACCATTGATATTTTTAATTTCGCACATGTGCATTTTTTTTCATTTTATTGAGTGCACAATCCAGTTGGATCAGTTGGGCATGGTCTGTGAGAAAAAAAGAGCACCATGACGCAATTCACTCCGCTAGAAATTTGGAAACAGCATGCTGTACTGCTCGGTATTCGCGCTGGAAGCTCCAATACGAACATTTTAGAGTGTTTATGTTTCAATCTGAGTACAGGGCAGAGGATTCAGAAACAGCTGAATGAGTATTTGGAGTGGTTACGTTTCTCTCTCTCACTCTTTCTCTCTTCCAATCTTTCTCTCTCTCATTCTCTAACTCTTTCTCTCTATCCATATCTCTCTGTCTCTCTATCTTCATCTCTCCCTCTCTCACTTTCCCTCTCTGTTTTTCTCCCTCTCTCTTTCTCTCCGTTTCCCTATCTCTCTCCCTCTCTCTTCCCTGTCTCTTCCCTCTCACTCTCTCTCCTTCCTCTCTCTCTTTCTCTATACATCTTGATTCTCACGTACATGATATTTTAATTTATTAAAAACTTAGAATGTGCGGATAGTTAACGGCACGGAATAAGAAATCAAGGATCTGATTTAGAATGCCAGTAGTGTTCCTTACATACATGTACGTACAAATAATCAAGGAAAAGATATGAATCTATATTTTCTTCCTGAAATTATGGGTTAAATAGTTGGGCTCATTCATGGAAAAAAAAACATTGTCATCTGAGAAAAATTGTTATTGCAATATGAACTCGCAAAAGAAGAATTATTCTTACAATCCAAAATATGTCTTTAAATGACCTCCAAACGGTTGACAAACTGTTAAAAAAAATCAATCACTTATACCATTAACACTTAACAAGATATTCTTTACTTTTGTAGAGAACCATCCAAAACAGGATCCTACCTCCTGGATAGTTTGCCTTTGGGACAGGATTTTTGAGTTGAAAGATTCATTTTAATGCCCAGTTTTGTGATATCTGATCCAATTATAGCCTTCCTAAATATGATAGGCTTATCTATATGTTAATTTCCAAAAGCTAAATAGATTTCCATATGTACAACGTTTAAAAAACTGATCTTACAAGTGCGGCATATTCGTAGGCATAATTTATGAAGGAATCTAGTATTATTGTTTCGTGTTACTTTCATTTCAACGCCTTTCAAATTAGATTTGAGATCCTTGCAATGTTTTGGCTTTTTTTTTTTTCAGTAATTCTTCTTGAAGGTTACATTCTTATTTTTCAACAGTTTCTTCTTCCTATTTCGCACAATTTTATTTGCAACAGTAATTGGACTTCTATGTACATTATAATGTGATTATATATATATATATAATATAGTCTATTAAAATTAACAATGAAAATATTTAATAAGTTTAATAATATTTAAAAAGTTTAAAGTTTGTAATTTTTAAATTGTAATTAAAATTATAGTTAAATTGAATGAATTCTAACCTAAATTTCTTTTAAATAATACTACACACTAAAAAGAATAAAAAAAAACACCTATAGTAAAATAAAATTAATATGAAATGCCATAAGATGTAAGCTTTTGAATGACCCATGTCCTTAGTACTTACATGAGAAACATTATATTACTAGGTTTATATATAAAATAAAAGTTTACTAAATCAGTGAAATTAAGTAACCATTTTTGCCGTCATAGTCATAAATAAAAAAAATATACATACTTAAACTTGATGTTAAAATAATCCTACAAAATATAATGGATTCTAATACATTTAACTGTTCTTAAAAAGAATATAGTAAAATAAAAATTAAAAAAGGAGAATATTTCAAATCGTAGTTAAATAAAAAGTATTAGAAAAAAAAAACCCGAAAATCTTTAAATTTAAAAAATGACGTTGAAATTTTTTTACCGTTAACAATTTTATTTTATTTTTTTTTTAAATCCAGACGACATCCATTCAACTGATGTTAGGTTTCATTGTAAAATACATCCCTACCCCTTACCAAATTGTAGCTAATAACTGATACAATGATACTGACATAAGGAAAATCTAGACATCCCTTGTTCAATTTAAGTAGAATATTCAGTAACCATGGAAACGTGATTTTAGCTGTGTCTTTAAAACCCGGTAATTTTTAAAAGTTACTCCAAAATTCGCTAGAAGATGAAATGGAACTAAGGCTTTTAATTTAATTGCAAAATTAAATTCGGTGTTTTTAGCTTCTATTTTTGAAACATGGTTGGAACTGTGTAGCGAAAAAAAAATATTTTTAAATCAATTAATTTATAATATTAATGCTCTGTAAATTTACATTGAGCACTATTTTGTAAAATAAAAATATCTATAAGAACACCGGATTTTATATCTTACTGTTCTTTCTTTATATATATATATATATATATATATATATATATATATATATATATATATTTGTATGTGCGTATGTGTGTGTGTGCGCGCATGCGCGCGAATGTGCATATCGGGAAAGTGGGATTATCGTGGTTTGGATGGTAACAAGTCTAGACGGAGTCCAGTTCTGAATTCAGGACCGATATGTGAGACCCACCCTTCAAAACTTAGCTGCTATGGAAACCACACCCGCCTCACCCATTGTAGTGAGGTTACGACCTTATACTCCACCGGTGTGTCTAAATGGTTAACAGCAACACTTAATACAGTGTAACCCGGATATAAGAGACCCGGATATAATAGAAACCCGGATATAAGAGAGATCTTCTCTGGTCCCAAATTAGAGCCTGTGTTAATGTATATAAAATAGACCAAACCCGAATATAAGAGAAACCCCGATATAAGAGACTTCTTCTCCGGTCCCCACAACTCTCTTATATCCGAGTTACACTGTACTTCAATAAATATTTTCATAAAAATGAAATAAAGCTTTCCTTGTTGGTACCTCGCCTTCACGTTTCGCAGCTCGTTTTCATTATTTTATTCTTAAATCTGCTCGATGTAACCGTAAGTTTTATGTTAAGCGTTTCTTCTTTTGCACTTCTCTCTTCTGGAGATCAGGTTCCGCTTCATACTTCCCGACCAAGTATGGTCTTTGTTATATAGGAATAAATTGTCGCTGATGAAACTTTAGTTTGAACACAAATCGTTAGTGAGCAAACACAGGCGATCCCATTATTCAATTAAGTAGACCACGTGGCCATAGAGGATGCATATAGATGGGAGGTAGTGTGTGTCAAACTGATCATCATTTCTATTCTATCCTCTGTTAATATACTCCACCCTGTTCTCTATTGATTTATTCAGATCACTATACTGATTACTGTTTGAACGAGTATTATCGAGCAAGTACTATCAGTGCGAGTGATATTCGAAGGCGCCTGGGGCACCTCGAGGTGGTGTAATGGTGAGCAAGCTTGTCTCGCTAGAACAATTACGACTGAGTAGTGAGTTCGATCCTCACTGGGTGCCTCTTACTTTCGGCCTAGTGCCACATCCAAGCTACGCTCGGAAAATTACTGTTCGAAGGCGCCTGACACCAGTATTGTTCAACGGCATTACTATAGTTGTATTTGCGATTACAAAGACTTTACTACAACGAGCATTACGAAAGTGACAACGGGTATTCGTTGACATCACAAAAGTGGCAACGAGTGTTCGGTGACATCACAAAAATATTAAAAAGTCTAAATGAAATTTAAATCTCCCCCCCCCGAACGCCTTTCTTTATCGTCCTTTCTATCAACAAAGTTTTCTCTGTTTCTTTTAACTATCAGTAAATCCTTAATCTTAATGACTTTCATCGCCAGGCCTTTTTTTTTTTCCCTCTCCTCCCTCTTCTTCTGATCTTTAAGATTAGATCGTCTATTGTGTGTGTATGTCACCACAAAATGTATCCTTTCCGTTTACATCTTTAATGTATTAGACATCCGACAACATTCATATTTCTCTCACTTAAACCGTCTTCAACTCACCTCTCTAAAACTCCTCTCTGTTAAGTTTTAATCTCCCACTTTCTCTCGTCTGTTACTCTTCTCTTTAGCTGTAACATTCGTCCCACACTCTCATACTTATACTCTCTCTAAATTCTATTTTTTATTTCCGGAGTTGTTTTTTCTGTTTTCTTTTTGAATTTGTAGGTCTGATGAATTGGATCGTATTTACGATCCCAATGGGATAAATTATGACCATGGAATATTAGTGTTTAATCCTTTTTTATATATATATATATATATATATATATATATATATATGAAGAAATGTAGTCTTAAGATGTGCTATATTTATGGGATAAAGTGCTCAATATCAGAGATAGAGCGTGTGTAAATATAAAAGTGAACATAGAAGTCAACACTTAGAGGCGACAGTTTGTTTCATGCTAGATGCAATTGTCAGGCCATATATATATATATATATATATATATATATATATATATATATATATATATAAAATTCGGCATGCTTTCACGGCTCGACTACGAAGAACTTTACAATCAATCCTGGTTCTTTTTTTGCTTGATTGTGAAGCTTGATTATGAAGCTCTTCATAGCCGACCGATCAAATTACGTTCAATTTGATGATAATGTCTCTTGAATGGAGGGGGGGGCAGGTTTGAAAGCTGCATATTTTTTTATTACGTTTTTCTCAAGTAGATAGGCCGGTACACGAAATAAATAGTGTTTAGAATTAACGTAGCGTCTATTCAGATATATATATATATATATATATATATATATATATATATATATATATATATATAAAAAAAAAATTTGAAGTAATAAAAATCCAAAATCCATTAATCCTCTTTTTTTTACAAGTTAGTCTCGTAATCTCTTCTTAATGTAGCTCGCTTCGTTCTCACTGTGCCTACATTTATTTTTTTGCAAAGTATTAACCAAAAATTAGTAAATCTATATCCAACTTGTAAATAATGTAAAGTGATTCGGTGTTGAATAGTGGTTAGCTTGTTTGTATTGTTACCTAGTTTAACATTTCTAGTGATGCTGAGTTGTAAGCTCACTAAGAGTCCTTATCTCGTGGGTGTTTTAGCAAAATAATCTAATGATTACACGGTTAAGTCATATTTCAAATTTATTGCTTTACGTTCAGGTTTTACCAATTTTTATGCTGATGCATAGGGAAAAATGTCTATAAACTGGCGGATAGTCTGTGTGATGGGCGGAATTTTAAAAAGGTATAACCAGTAGGTCATAGATGTGTGACTTTGAAAGAAGCGTAAAGTTAATTAAATAAGATTGTGAACAGAAGTAAGTGGATAAAAATAATTGATTTAGAAGAAAATCAAATCAGTTATAAAAGTGTGGAGAAATAGAGGAACATGGGTGCAGACGTATGAAAATAACTAAGAAAGAAAGAAAGAAAGAAAGAAAGAAAGAAAGAGAGAAAGAAAGAAAGAAAGAAAGAAAGATCGAAGTGATAAAATGAACAACCAAAAAATACTGTCATCAAATAATAAAAGCAGAATAAAGAAAGAAAGGAAAAAGAAAGAAAGAATGAAAAAAGAAAGAATGAAAGAAAGAAAAAGAAATATTAAAGCAACAAAATGAACAAACAATAAGAAACTAGCCTCTAAGAATGAAACCAAAAGATCGAAGTGAAAAAAGAGAAAACGAAAAAATTGACATCAGAAAATTAAACAAAAAAAAAACGAAACATGAAAGATAATCCTAAACGTATAATGAAAAAATATAAAAAAAACGAATGACAGCAAATGAATTAAATTAAAAGAAAGAAAGAAGACCCTAGAAATGCCGAGTGTACAGATTTAAAATGATGAAAGAAAGAAAGAAAGAAAGAAAGAAAGAAGGCCTAGAAATGCCGAGTGTACAGATTTAAAAGAAAGAAAGAAAGAAAGAAAGAAAGAAAGAAAGAAAGAAAAGTCATAGAGAAAGAACAAGCGACTAGAGAGAATGGAACCAAATAAAAGTAAAGAGAGAATAAAAGGGAAATCGAAAAAAGTGTTTAATTTCATAAACAAACTGAATTGAAGACAGACAAGTAATAAATTTGTGAGTATAATCGGACAAAAAGAAAAAAACAGAATGGTTTCAGAAAGTGAAGATGAGTGAAAGGGAAAAATAGCGAAATCTATAGAAGGAAAACTGATTGAATAAATTAGAAAAGTTTAGTTGCATAAATATGAATGAAGAAAGAATTAAAAAAAGAAGAGAATTGGAAGATTCATTAAATAAAATAAATAAATAAAAATGTTTAATCGCATAAATAAAAAAAATGAATAAAGATTGAAAGAAAGAGATAAGCTGTCTCATCGGGAATGAAACGAAATTTAGTTGAATAAGATATGAATAACGTCTTCTTTCGTGGGATGAATAAAATAAGAAGGAGAAAGATTCTAATTGAAACTAATATATATATATATATAAGGAAGGAGAAAAATGAGAAAGAGGGAATGATGATATTTATTTGAATGAAAAAGAAAAAAAGATATAAAGGAAAGAATGAAATCTAATCAAAAAAGCAAATGAAGCATACACAATGGCTAAATAAAGGAAAAACGAAAGAAAATGTCTAATCGAATGAAAAAGTGTAATCGAATCAAAAAATATAGACGGAAAAAGCAGGAAAAAAAAAGAAAAAACAGGAAATATGAAACAGGAGAGAAAGAAAAAACCGTTTATACAAAAAAACAATAAAAATAAGTGAAAAAAGTTAAATGAAAATTAAAAAAAGATTTTTTTTTTTAAATTTAAATGAAGTGGGAAAAGAAAGAAAAACAAATCACATTGAAGAATAAAAATGTGGACTAGAAAAACAAAATCGTTATTTTCACATCTCAAATTCAAAATTTTGATTTAATCCTAATTTGCTGGGTCACCTGCTTTTATAATTAATAGAAAATAGATTTTCTTCTGAAATTCATGGAAGTCAATCAAATTGAAAAATATAATCATTTTCTTCATTTCCATGACGCTGTCTTTCACAATGAAATTTATTTTCGCGTTGAACAAAGTTTCTTCTCACCTCTTCATTTAGCAAACGACAAAATATTTCTCCAGTAGAAACAAAACAAAGTCAGTGCAATCGAAAGGATTTCCAATAAATGTCTACGATTATGTCTGCTGTGAAAATTGTTTATAAATAAATCCTTAGCTGGATACTTGATGGTCGCTCAGTGCCTTATAATATAAGTGCATTCACTTTTTCAGAAATGATCTTGAAATTTGTCGGGAATACGGGATGGAAAATAAGGAATGTTGTGTTCATGCCTCTCAGTTGATGTAGTGTGATGTTAGAAAAAGTTCGATTTATAGGAATTTACATGTCAAATTAGCAGTTGTTTTTGCTTAGTCAAACATTACTGCACTAATTTGGGTTTTTATATGTATTTGAAATATCTATCTGCCTGTCTGTCTGTCTATCTATTTAAAATATAAGTAGATAATAATAAAATAATATATAGCGCCCACTACAAATAAAAAGTAAGAACAATGGAAACTATTATTATACAACTGTTTTAATTTTTATTGATTATCAACCCATGCAGAGTCATTAAAAGCCGAAACATATTTTTGATTGTATTTGAATAATTACATTTTGCTAGTGAATTTAACAATTTTTTTTTTTTTTTTTTTGAGAATAACAAAGATTTTTCCAGATAGATGTTTTACAATTTGGAAGAGGATATCTGGAGAAAGAGAAGAGGGGGGGGGGTCATATCTTTTTCAAGAGTATTTGCGCATAAGCGAATATAGCGAATCCGAATGGAATTCGAACGTGGCACTCCGATTTCTTATTCAGAACTGCTATCGATTAAACCACGCGCACATCCCATTTTTGAGCACATTAAAAAACTCACATGAAATAAAATGTCATCCACCACAAGAGAGGACATTTTAAAGTGTGTCATATGTTTAATATGCGTATATTATAATAATAATAATAATAATAGTAATAATAATAATCGCACATTACAAAGAGATTTATCTGTGTAAAATGTGTGTAACCTTATGGATTCTTTTTGTTTTGTTTTTTTTTTTTTCAAAAACGATTAGTGAAAATGTCATGAAGCTATTTCTGACCTTACATCTCTAGTTGGGACCCTGAAGGAAACGTGAGTACAACATTAATCAAAGAAATTAATAATAATAATAATAATAATAGTAGTGGCGCATGGGAGCAATTTAATAATAATAATAATAATAATAGTGGCGCATGGAAACATCAACAATCCCCGTTCTAGTTGTGGCCCTTGGATTTTTGGAAAAGATTCCAGTAGACTGATTGAAGGGATCCCTGGAAGCCCATGCCTTAAAGAAATACAAAAAAAAATGTTCTCACGAGTACAGCCCACACCTTACGAAAGGCTTACTTTATGCAATTTTTTTTTTTTCACTGGAAAACGTCATGATGCCATTTCTAACCTTAGGTCCCTGGGCGGGACCCGGAAAGAAATGAATACAAATCAGAAATCAAAGGAAATAAAATAATAATAATAATAATACGTATAAAATATATGATACATTCATTTTCTGGTGCAGTCAAATTCTTTCCAACCATTTCTGATATTCATATCTCTATCCAATTCTTTCTTTCTGATTTCGGTGTCTTCTATTTTAACGATATAAGTTCTTGCTGGTTTACCTTTAGATCTTTTTCCAAAATTTGGACCCTGTATTATAATAGGATCGACAACAACTTGTTTACTTCTCCAGAAATGGTGAGAAAACCGCATTCATCAAGTGTGTTCGCAATCTTCGGAAATTTTAATTGGTCATATGTTGTTTCCAGCTGATAGTTAGGACTGTTCTCACTAATCGATTGCTAGCAGTATATTTTTGTCAGGAATTTAATTAATCTCCAACTGCTTGTAAAAAGGTTGTCTTTACTGTTGACCTAAAGGTTTGTATTTTCAGATATTTTTTTTTTAACTTCTAGGTGACATGCATTTTTAATAGTACTGCCTATGTCATTGCAATTCTTATATCTTTTTGTGAAGTGTTCATCTATCATGATAGATATAAAAATAATTTCCTTGGATTTAATTTGCCACCTGTGAATGCCCTAAGATCTTCTACTGCTTGATTAAATGACATGAATTGTGTTTGAATTTCATTTATATAGATTACAACTTGCTGCTGCAGGTTCTGCTCTGAGAAAAAATATTTGTTCTTGTTTAAAAGTGTTAAATATAAGAATTAAAATGATGAAATCTAGAACTAGAAAAAAGAACTGGCTTCTGGCGAAGTGGATGGTTTTATCTTGCTAATTTTATAAATGGCAAGGTCTTGCGTCATGCCCTACAAAATCTACATCTGTATATCAAGCTTCTTAATAGGTGGCTTCACGCTCCATAAATATTGCCAAAGAATACTAAAACTGGTGTTTGCTAAACAGGGGCGAATTCAGTAGTGAATCAAATAAAAGGAAAATAGCTAAGATTGCAGGCTGGTGATGTTTGTGTGTCCACGCAGCTTGAAAATCTCCAGCTTTGATCTTAATTGGAACATTTATCGATGGCACTAGATGACGTAATTAACGAAATAACAAAACTCGACGCCAACGCAAAATAGTCTTTAAGGGACAGCTTACTGTGTTAAACATTTTTGTTTTGGATTGAAACAATGTCGGTCGTGTTACCGTTAAGTCTAAAATTGTCTCTAAAAGACGTGAAATAGTCAGAGTTATCTGTAAAGAATTGGGATGGTTGTATTATTAATCTCTTTTAGATTTCTAGACGATGTCCCCATCTACATAACAACGTCTCCAATACATCAGCTTAATCTTGAAACCTCAAAAACCGCTATATGAACATCAAAGGAATATGATACATAACAACACATTCAACTCACTGATAAATGCCATTCTGACGAGAAAAGAAATGTATTTACTAAGAAGAAAATGCATTGAATATGAGCTGATCCCACAATTCTCGATAAATAAACCTCGGACCAGGCTCGTACATAATATCACCGATCATCGTAAAACAATAGGAGCACAATGCGGTGTACAAACGAATAGAAAAATGGAACATAGTAGATTCGGAGTGGGCTAATTTAAAATTCGACAAATTTTAATGGTTTCAATACGATAAAGAGAAGCACTTTCTGGTTTTCAGATTTGATAAAGTAAATTTATTGTTTCCTTTATTTAAAAATGCCAATGCACTTTCCTTACACAGAATTCTGTCTTTCATTTCCAGCCTGAAGCGCACGGAGGCGAAACGCGTTGTCCGTAAAAAGATTTTTTCCTTTGTCTCATTATCTTTTATTCGGTTACAATTCTACATCCTATTAACACGCATATATATATATATATATATATATATATATATATATATATATATAAAAAGAGGTTATAGTGGTTCCAACGAGAGAAAAGTGTGTATATTAAAAAGAAGAGAAGAGAGGTGCCGTAAACATTTTTGGTTGTAATGTGGATTAAAAAAAAAAATATTATGCTTTATTTTCCATAATTTTACTACACGAGTTTCTGGTCTCGCGACCGTCCATGTAACTTAATATATATATATATATATATATATATATATATATATATATATATATATATATATATATATATATATTTGTCGTATTATATATATATATATATATGTATTCTTATATTATATATATATATATATATATATATATATTTTGTATTTGTCGTATTTTATATATATATATATATGTATTGTTATATATATATATATATATATATATATATATATATATATTTGTATTTGTCGTATATATATATATATATATATATATATATATATATTATTATATATATATATATACATATTTGCATTTGTCGTATTATATATATATATTGTTATATATATATATATATATATATATATATATATATATATATATATATATATATATATATATATATATATATATATATATATATATATATATATATATATATATATATATATATATATATATATAAGATATCTAGTCCATTGTTTGGTATACCTATGAAATTTAAGCCACATCCTCATCATAAAAATAATTATACTGTCTTAAAATATTCGAAATCTACACCAGTGTTTAGTAATTCAGAAGATTAAAACTGACAATTTTATTTTCTCTTTTCTTCTCGCCCTTTCTGAGAAAACAATAAAAATACTATGTGTATATATTTTTAGTTGTTATATTGCAAAGAAAGATAGTAAAATTAGCATATTATTTTATTTCACATAATTCAACCAACACACTGATAATCGAACCGGAGGAGAATATAAACGGTTAAAGATTTTAGACAGAGAATTTGGTGTAAACGTTCATTCTTTTTTCGTCAGCAACTGGCCATTATTTCGAGACAAAAAATACAAAAGAAATATAATTGAATGCATTTTAATAATAATTTTGAATAATTCTTATTGCATATATTTGTCTAGAAAGTAACTATAAAGCGCAGAATGTGGGATCGGCTGTCCAAATTTCAACGGAGATCGTTTCGTTTACTTTTCTAAAAATATCCTTAGGAAAAGTATCAATTGATTTCTTCACACACCAGCTATGAATATGAATGGTTCCGTAGTCTTGATTTGAACTAAGATTAGAAGAAGGAAAACTTGGAATCCATAACTGACGAGGGATGTTTGTAAATTTCGTGGCACACTGTTCAGCATGCCTCTGTTATCATTCATTCCGAAAGGTGTGATTTCTTCTACACAAACCTGCACTACTGTAATCGAATTGTGTGTGTGGGTAAGCTTTCATGTTCAATATATATATATATATATATATATATATATATATATATATATAAACTAAGATATTAAGTTTAATAGGGATAATGATCCGTTAATGTGTATGGGGTCAAGGGATAAGATTATTGCAATACGAAATAACTATGTTGTTTTATTTTTGCTTGAAGAATGCTTAGGAGGGTTTGCAATCTACTTTTTATCAAAAACTGTTGGAAAAAATTATAGAATTTGTAAAGCTTTTATTGAGACAGGTAGTGTGTTTGTTGACAAAAACAAAATATGACGCTTTGTAAGACATTTTAATAGTTAAGTGGTTATTTTGTCAAAATAAAAAGCAAATACACTGAAATTACTGATATTTTACCCTTTTATTTTCAAAAGATACAGAAATATTTTATTTTATGATGATTTTAAAGAAATTCAGTGTCGCCCTAAATTTTTCCTGTTATATATATATATATATATATATATATATATATATATATATATATATATATATATATATATATATCGCACCCGGCCGGAAGTTACTGCCGGCTACTCAAACTTCTGAAAGCGTCACCGCGGAAAACAGAACGAATGCCGTTAACTTCCGGTGACTCAACGTTTTTCAAAGAACGATACACAAAAAGCAAAACATAAACAAACACAAGTCCTTCTAATGACCAGAAACTACTTTATATTAGGGATGTGCATACCATGAATAAAAAAGGCATTAAATTTGATTAAAATAATTTTTTATCGTATAAATGTTAATGTTATTATCAAGAGGAATGATCAAAGTATTTTTTGAATATTTTTTAAAATTTTTTAATAATTTCTAGCACGTCCAAAATTTTCGTTAAAAACCTTCAATTTTTTTGAATCGGAAAAATCGACAGAAGATCGATAATCTCCCGTTGTTTTTGACGTTTGTTTGATTTTTTTTTAACTAATTTTTAAAAAATTAGAAATTAGAAAGTTTATTTAGTATATTTTGAAACAAAGATTGCTTATTTTCTGTGATGAAAACATGTTTTTTTTTTCAAATGGGAGAAAGCCGATCTGAACTGCGGTGTTGATTGACAAATGACAAGTGCGTGTTTTCATCACGCACTGACATATTACGTGCGGAAATTTATAGTACGGAAGGTCGTAAGTGACAATTTATCTTTACGTTAACAACTTATTTACCTCGTTATTTTTAAGTAGTCATACCATGAAAAAAACGGCCTTAAACTTGACGAAAACAGAATTTTATTACCAAAATGTTTATGTTACTATTAAGGGAGAGAACAAAGTAATTTTTCATTATTTTAAAAAAATTTCTGTCTTTATTAGAACGTTTTAACTTTTGATTGAAAAATCTCGTTTCTCGTCATCACCGGAACTTTTAGTAAATAACATGGCAAATTTTTTGTTCATTTTTTCTTATGACACATTAATTTTGAAAATCTTGCAAAAATAGAAATAATTGTCAGATTTTAAAGAAACTTTCAGGAATGATGGAAATTATTATAAATTTTTTAAAGTAATTTTTATATAAATATAAAGGCCGTTAACAGTGCCGTACAAATCAAGTCACGTGATGTTTTTATTGGATCATGTTTCTTCCGGGCCTCCGTACATTTGATTTAAGATTTTTTTTTTTTCTACACATAGGTTAAAGGACAGTAAGATTATTCTCATTGCTTTTTTCGTTGATTGTAAAAACCTTGTACTATTTATAATCTGTACAGATATAGGTACCTAAAAATAGCATTATATACAGGATTCGTCAGTACCGCTAATTTTAGAATATTTAACAACTTTTAGTAACTTTATGTAAAAATAATAAAATAATTTATTAAATAACAATTAATTCATTTAAAAAATTCATTTTTCATCGAAAAAGTTTTTGCCTTCAGACAATATTATGCATATTGATAAAAACAAATAAAAGCAACTAAAAAGCATTTAAAATTAAATAGTATTTTTTGTTTTATTGGGTTTTTGTATGTTACAATTCAGAGCTGATTTTCGGTTTACGTGTTCGGATTTTTAAAAAAGAAAACCTGATTTACTTTCCTCAAAGCCTTGTGTTTTTATTAATATAATGACTTCCCTGCTTCGTCCATAAACTTTTACAGTTTTCTTTAATTCATTTATGGGGTGGTAATATATGTATAAAAATATATTTTTATAATGACTTTTAAAAAAATAACATATTTATAATAATTTCCATCATTTCTGAATAGTTTCTGAAAGTTTCATTAAAATCTGACAATTATTTCTATTTTTTCAAGATTTTCAAAATTAATGTGTGTCATAAGAAAAAAATGCACAAAAAATTCGCCATGTTATTTACTAGAGTTCCGGTGATGATGAGAAACAAGGTTTTTCAATCGAAAGTTAGAATGTTGTAATAAAGACAGAAAATTTTGAAAAAATAATTAAAAATTACTTTGTTCTTTACTCTTACTCGTAACATAGACATTTTGGCGATAAAATTTTGTTTTCGTCAAGTTTGACGTCTTTTTCATCAGACTATACGATTTTTTTAGCGATCTCGTGCATATCCCTACTTTATATACACATGGTGTCCAAATGAAACCCATGTGTACAGTCAAAATGCTGATGATAATTTTTAATCATCAACCAAAAGTCATTGCTAACTGGCTACGAGATGCTGACCGCAGCGGACATAAATACAGCCGATTTCTTCCGCCAAATAAATCGGCTGATTTGGGTATAGCGACGTGCTCCCCCTCTCACCTTCACCTGGCCGACCTTTGCCGCTGACCGCATGAAGCAGCCAACTTCAGCAGCAGCGGGTTGACCCAACTTCTGCAGCAGCAGCGGGTCGATCCAACTTTAGCAGCAGCAGCGAGTCGACTCAACTTCAGCAGCGGGTCGACCCAACTTCAACAGCAGCAGCCGAACATTATATGCGATAGTCTTTTTTAGGACTAACCTGGCCACATGCGTATGACGGTAAACTGCATCCGCGTCCTGGGTATGGCGATAAACTACGTCCAACAGAAAGACCGTTTTTGAAAAATTAAGGTTGTCGCCTATACGGATTTGGAAAAGTAGTATTACCAGCTATACGTTTTCGAATGAATAATATTACCAGCGGTGTGTTTTTGAAAAATGATATTACCAGCTATGCGTCTTTGGAAAAATGATATTCTCAGCTGTACGTTTTTGGAAAAATAATATTACCAGCTCTACTTTTTTGAAAAATAATATTCCCAGCTATAAGTTTAAAAAAAGAAAAATATTACCAGCTATATGACTTTTAACAAAATCTTATTCAATGGAATTGTAACTGGGGTCAAAACACTGTGAAAGGATGATATTTTTTTTTTAAAAAATAAACATAATAATGTTGACAGTTATACGTTTTTAAAAAAAAATAATGTTGCCAGCTATACGTTTTTGAAAAAAATAATGTTGCCAGCTATACGTTTTTGAAAAAAATAATGTTGCCAGCTATACGTTTTTGAAAAAAATAATGTTGCCAGCTATACGTATTTGGAAGAAATAACGTTGCAAGCTATACCAAAATTATTTTCGGCATAAAGTGACACTAAGGTTGGAATGCCGTTAAACAAAACAAACAAAAGAAACCTACGACTATTACAGTTTTTCACATAATATACTAAAGTACACACCACTTAGGCTGAATCAAGTAAGTCGAAAAGCTTGGACACAGACATTAAAAAAAGTTTAGAAATTTTTTACATCAACAAATGCCGTTTTTGTGATACGCTATTTCTTAATTTGGAGAAGAATATGGACACAATATAACACCATGACTGGTGTCAAAGGTTTATTGGCGATATATATATTTTTTATTTCTAGGGACAGAAAAAATTTTTAATGTTAAAAAATGCGATATCGTTAATTCTCAGGTTCGTTTTACTTTTGGAGTAGTGTGCGAGATGAAATTGTGAGCTTGAGTGAGATTGGCTTTTAGGTAGAGTCTTAAGCCTTAAGTCTGTTGAACTTCAGTGTTCTTTTCATCTGATAAAGGAATTATTCGTTGTAAATCTTTACAGGTCAGATTTGTTTTGATCAGGGATATGACACACTGTCAGATGGAGATATCAATGACACCTGTCATAATCAGGTCAAATGAGGGTGACATTCCGGAACATGGAAGATGTTCCACTGAATGTTGATATGTGCGATACAAGTCTACAATTTTGATTTGTCCACCAGTGAGATAGCGGCTGGGACGAAGTCTCTAGCATCCCTCTCCGATACTTAAAACAAAAGGCCATCATACTGGGATCTTAGAGGTTTTCTTCCTCCCCGTCGATGCGTCTGATACAAGACTATTGGTCAATTAGCATTATTATTCGCTTGCCAATCAGAACAATTCAATTGGGGTTTGCATTTGGACCCTAAAAGCAGTCGCCGAAAGAGAAGAAGTAAGATCGAACTGGTTTTGCCACTAGTAGACCGACAATCTCCCTGTCGGATGACCGAGGTCCCTGTTCTTTATGCCGTTTTTGAACTTCATTGATCAGCTGTATTTATTTAAATAGCTGAACAACTCTGGGTTGTTTAGCAATAACTGCAAACGCCAGCCAACCTCTTTCTCCAAACTCAAGAATTCCTTATACGAGGAAAACTTCTTCAAATTCCTTTTGTTTATTCATCATCTTAAGCAAACATAATACCATAAATAAAAGTTGTTATTTTTATACCTGTTAACGAGTATTGTTGAAGTTAATTAGGTTTGCCGGCGATACCGATGACTTTAGTCTTTCACAAGCATAGCCAGGACATAGAAGAAGCAATTCTGATCTTCGACAATTCTTGACCAATATTCCTGGGGATACTGAAACACAACGTGGGGACGCAAGATTGATGCCGAGCTCGCTCGCCATAGACAGATCAAAGTAAGAGTGGCATTCAGTGAAGCACGCAGCATCATAGCCAAAACAAAATGTTTATACACCTTTATATATATATATATATATATATATATATATATATATATATATATATATATATATATATATATATATATATATATATATATATGAAGGGAAACTTTGAATTCGGATACATGAACGCTTAAGAAATCGAGTTGCACTGTCACAGAAACCACCTATGTGAAGAATAAATTGATATAACGCCCGAAATAGTAAATGTATGGAAATAAAGATCAAACAGAAGCACATAATCGAAAAATGTAATAAATTTCACCTGAAACAATACAAGAATTCGCATGACTGGCTGTGAGAAATAAGCCACCGGGAACTCTACAAATGATTACTTTTGGACAGAAAGAATGAGACATAAAATTCTCTGGTACTTTGAGATGTAAATGGATCGCCCAATCCAAAACAGAAGACTGCATTTGGTATTAGTAATCAAAGATAAAGAATAATTTTGTTACTCCATTGACCACATAGTAGATCTGAAGGCATTTCGTCATTCCTAGACAACTGAGAAATTGGAGGAATATGAACATGACAACAATAACAGTCATTATCGGAGCAATGGAAACGGTCTTGAGAAAAGACTGAAAGAGATACAATTCAAGTGAAGATGGAGAGAACTATCCATCCGACAACGTTGTTGAAAACAGCCAGGATATTATGAAGAGAGTTGGACTTGCTGTCACTGAATATCTATGTAAACCATCAGTTACTACTACTACTACAAATAATAATAATAATAATAATAATCGAAAATTCTGCAACTGGAAAAAAAAACTCCACCCAACGAGAACTAGAGAAAAACCACGCCGAGGACAGTTCTCACAAAAACAATCTATATTCATTAAAAGAAAATTCCACAAAAAGAACAATAAATACATGGTGTAGGGAAAAGAATATTGAAGTAATGATAGCATTTTAAACTTTTACGATAAATCTGACAACGACAACAACGACCAAAGCCGCCTATAATATCTGACGAGACTAAACATCGATGTCAACAAACTAGCCAATGTCTGGTGTGACATTATCAGGAAAAAAAGAATAACTGGCATAGAAGTTGAAAACAACAAAAATATATTAAATGTTAACATTGAGTGGCTAAATGCCAACAACCAAGTGGAAACACATGCAAGGTAAGAAATAGAAACCAGTTGTAATAATCCCTCTGAGATACACAAGCAAATAGAGGAAAATAATGACGAATATGTGAGAGAAACAGAGATGATAAAAAAATCCAATATAAATGAGATAATGTAAAAGAAATGTCTTTCGAGGAAAGGCCAACAATTCGAAAAGTAAGAAAGAAACGTCAAGTGAAGGAAATCATGAACCTAGCTAACTAAGCAATTAGAATAATAAGGGACGAAATGGAAAGACCGATGGATCTGACAGAAATTAAACATCTTATATACACGGCCTCGGCAACGATCCCAGAAACAATAGGTAAAAAAGTAAAAACACAACGTAAACGAAAAAGAAAAATGTCAGCCATGAAAGAAATAATAGAAACTGAAATAAATAAAGTACGGAAACAATTGTCACTTCTAAGTGAAGTAGACAAGAAGGGTCCCAAAATTAAGGATAAAAAAAGAAAACAAATGAAACGAAGCTTTGGCATAATGACTGACATACCAAAAGTTAAAGAGAAGCTGAAACAACAAATTCAAGCGAAGGAAGAGAGAATCATGTGTTATGAAAAAAAAGAAACAGTTTGTTCTGACAAAACAAGATCTTCAAAGATGCCAAGAAACTATATCGAGAACTGGGGAAACATAAAATAGGGATAAATGATCCACCTAATGTCCAGGAAGTCGAGGAGTGCTGGTGTAAGATGTGGGAAAACTGTAAAATACACAATGAAAGAGCTACATGTATCAAGCAACAACAGGAAAAACAGAGATGATAAAAAAAATGGACGGATATCAATATTACTGAAACAACAGCTGTCATCTGTAAAACCAAAAACTGAGAAGCAACAGGAATCGACCAAATAGCCAATTTGTGGATGAGAAACCCTATCTAGCACACAACAAGACATCGAACGGACATACAATGATATAATCATAAACCCCCCCCAAAAAAAAAATGCCCCAAATTGCTCACGTGGGGAATAACATACCTACTCTCCAAAAGAGTAGAGACGCAGAACCCGAAGAATTATAGGCCTATCACTTGCCTACCAGCAATGTACAAGATGCTTACTTCTGTCATAAGCGAGAGGACGTACAACTTTCTTGAGAAAACCAGCTTACTCCCAGCAAATCAGAAAGGGGATAAAAGAGGAAGTTATGGATGAAAGGACCAACTAATTATAAATGAAACAACATTGGAAGAGGTGAAAACAAGGAAAAGAAACTTATCGACAGCATGGATCGACTACAGAAAGGCGTTCGATAGTGTGCCTCACACATAGATAGAGAAGAGACTAAAGATATACAGAGTATGCCCTACAATAGTCAAATTCATAAAGGAATGCTTGAAAAACTGGAAGACGACACCAAACCTAAGCCATCAAACGGATTATAAACATCGAGACAAATCAAGATCAAAAGCGGGCTTTTCCAAGGAGATTCATTGTCACTCTTAAGTCTTGCACTCAGCTGCGCAACTCAGCTACGTACTGAACAACAGTAGCTACGGATACAAATCACAGAATGGCAAACTGAATTACCTATTCTATACGGATGATCTTAAAACGTTTACCAGGGATGAAAACCAGCAGAAAAACCTATTCACCATTGTCAAAACCGTTATCAAAAACATTAGGATGGAGTTCGAAATCGACAAATGTGCCAAAGCGACTTTCAAAGGTGGTACACTAACGAAAACTACAGATTTAGATCTTGATATTAACAAAAGGGTTAAGGAACTAAACCAAGATGGTACATGCAAATACTTAGGAATTAATGAAGGAAACGGAATACAACATTCAATTATGAAGTAAAAGATACGAAAAATTATTATAGGAGAGTGTGTTTGATACTAGAAAACGAACTTAATGGGACCAATAAAATGAAGGCTATCAACACCTTAGCTATATCTGTATTAACATACAGCTTCAACATTATTAAATGGAAGTTGAATGACATTAAAAAAAATGGACCACAACACTAGTAAAATGCTTACACAAATGAGGACGCACCACCCGAAATCAGATGTTGATAGGTTGTACGTACCAATAGCTTTAGGAGGCTGAGGTCTAATCCAACGCGAACTAACTCTACAACAAACGGATTGAAAGCATACCTCATAAAAAGCAATGAGCCTTTCCTAGAAATAGTAAAAAACCAAATCAACCCAATCAACAAAGAAGCTACACTGTTCAAGAAATAGCTTAATATACTTGAAAAACAAAAAAAACGAAGCGAATATCATCTGCGCAAAATTAGTAATTCAGAAAGCAAAACAACGAGGCCAAATGAATTTACAAAATATCTGAGATAAGGCGTTTCATTATAAATACTAAAAAAGAACGAAAGAAGCAGATGTGGACGAAGAGAAAACACATCAGTGGCCGAGGCACATCGGGTTGAAAGCTGAGACAGAAGGCCTAATTATTGCAGCACAGGACCAAAGCCTCACAACCAGATCCTATCACTGTCACATAATCAATGATGGAACTAACCCGAAATGCAGGATATGCGGAAAATATGATGAAACTGTCGATCATATTATCTCAGGATGTCCGGAACTAGCCAAAAAATGAATATACCCACAGAGATGACAAGGGTGCGAAATATGTGCACTGGAAGATATGCAAGAAGCACAAAATCGAAACCACTGAGAGATGGTATGAGCACCAACCAGACACAGTTACCCCAAAAAACGATGTAACTATCCTCTGGGAAATGCCAATTCAAACTGACAGAGAAATAAAAGCAAATAGATCTGATATTATTATAAAAATAAGAAATTCAGGAAGTGTATGCTTACTGACATAGCAGTACTATCTGAGAGAAACGCCTCCGTGAAAATTATCGGGAATTTGTCCAAATACAAGGACCTGGAGATCGAGATTAACAGGATGTTGGGAATGAAGACTGAGACTGTACCAATAGTAATTGGATCTATGGACCTCGTGAGAAAAGGTATAGACAGTTTTACAGTGGAAAAGAAAGGTGTTATCAATTAAATGACAATTGTCCTGTATGCCCAAAGGACCCTAGTTTGAACCCGGCTCTACAGGATACAACGCAGGAAACATAATATACATAAATAATAATAATAATAATAATAACGTGACGCATGTCCCTAATATACTATTATCAGACTGGGTGTTTTAATGAGTATGTTGAGCTTTGTATATTTGAACGAAGACAAGTATATGAAGCCGAATATATAAATCATGATACTGAATCTGATATGGAGGTGACTCCTAAGCTGCCTTGTTTGATGACTGTAATTAACCAAGACAAAACATGTACTAGTTCAAACCTCTAATCAATTAAGGTCAGAAAACATGAAAGTCATAGTTAATAGAAGACAGAAGATGGCGATTTACGTGGCGTTTGAATCTCTGAATATTGTAGTGATCAAGGAAGCAGGAAATAGAGAGTTCCACAAGTGAGGAATGCGAGAAAAGAATCTGTTAAAATGGAAGTTGCATCCAGCTAGTAAAACGGAGAGAAACCTTGTTGCCAATCCAATAGCACGCTTAGATTAATGTAGTCGATGCTCTATTATTATTATTATTATTATTATTATTGACAACAACAATAATTCTTCTTCTTCTTCTTATTATTATTATTATTATTATCATTATTATTATTATTATAATTATTATTATTATCATTATGCAACGAAATCAAGTACATTAAAGTTATACTGAAAAAATCCCTCTCGTGACAGGAATACAAATTCTATTCATTTTTGTTCATAGTTTTATCAATTTCATAAATCAAGCAAGTATGTTTTATTTTACTCGTTTGAAAACGTCATTTTCCCAGCTTGTCACTGTTAGCTGCTTAATAACATTATTGCAATGCAAGCCTTGATATAATACTGCAAAATATTTTCCGATGGAGAGAGCCTGTGTCGCATTTTAAGCACATTAAATAATTTTTTAAAGAAAAAAATACACATAAAAAGTCAAACACACGAATAGTAAAAAATAAATATGGAGAGAAAAGTAAATTCGATGAACAAGAAAAATAACTCGTGTCGGTTTGATAGAAATAAATTGGCACGTGCATATTTTTCTTCGTATTTCACTGTCAGAATTTACTACTTTCCTTTTAAAAAAATAAAACAAAAACAAATTAGGTTTCCTTGTTTTTACTAACGAAATCCGCTACCTGTCATTAGTTGTTTCTTGTGAGGAGAATATTGTCGGATACTCGGGACAAAAATGGTCAGAAACAATTTTCGTTTGTGTCTTCCTAAAGGAAAATAGATAAATAAATAAAAGTAAAAATTTGATAAATTTGAACAGAAATATAAGTATTTTAAAAAAATGTCCGAGTTTTGTTTCAATTTCTTTTTAGTTATTGTTAAAATTTACGTCGTGTAATAATTTGTACTGACTGAGATTCCGCACAAGTAGAAATGCATGGCTTTCAGTGAAGATCAAGTGACAAAAATCTCACGGATACACAAGCATCGTCAAGGTTTTTGCTGAGTTTAATCTTGCTTTTCATTTGATGGGAACAATCTGAAAATTTGAAAAACATAAGTTTCTTATGAGCATTTATAATTCTTCCAAAATTTTACAAGAACATTCCTGACTGATTCCTTATATATCCAACATCGTATGTTAGAAATACTTTAAAGACGTCTATCAAAATCCCGTCATTTATTAAACTAATTACCCATTTTTAATGTCACTCTGATTTAACGGTTGTCCAACGACAATATGCAATAACTTAAAGATTTCTTTCTCTTCACAATGATCTGATCTTAAGGCCTAGGTTGGGTGATTCGATTAAAATTCAATCTCACTTATATCAAGTCTTAATTTGCCTGGAAAATATCTCGTCTTTTCCAGTATCCCGCAAAGCAGTTACACCGTCATGATGTAACGAACGATCAACTGAAAGAGGACCTTATTGCGCCTGTGAAAAGCAGGTACTCTTAAGTTGGATCACTCAGTCGGCAGAGATAGATCATGGATTAAGGTCGTGGATGTGGTTATCGTCACATTCACAATGACCGAGTGAATAGATCAGACTTGTACAAGGATACATTGGCATCATTCAGGTTGTCAACTTCTCTACATTTGAAAGGAATGAGAATACGATCCTGAAGGAGGATTTTGTACCAGTTTTTTTTTTTAAGAATATCGGAATAAGTGTGAAGGAAGACATTGAATACTATTACATTAACATCGCCCACGATAGGTTATTTTATTAATACTAAATTGCTGGAACATTTCTGAACATATCAAGCATTGTATCCTAAGCTATATGCATGCACTTTTACTATTTGTTTGCAGATAAAAATACAGTTGTTTTTTTTAATAATTCCTCTATTTTTACACTCTTTTTAAACTATCAGGTCATCCCATAAGTTCTGTACGAATTTTAACTTTTTTTTTTTTTAAATGAATGAACTTAAAGAGTATTTTATAATGTCTAATGGAACTGAACATTATTTTTATGTTTAGATGCATTTACACTGATCAAATTTTATTTTAGAGAACAATAAAATTAAATTTTGTTTGATTAAAACCCTGCTAACATGGAAGTACCCAAGAATCATTTGAGGCACATAATGCTTTATGAGTTCAAGAAAGGAAACTCAGCAGCCGAAGCGGCTAGAAACATTCACTCAATTTATGGAGAGGAATGTGTGAATGAAAGAACTTGCAGAAGATGGTTTGCAAAATTCAGAGGTGGAGATTTCACCCTTGAAGATGAAGATCGAACCGGACGTCCAGTTGAGTTTGATGAAAAGCTTCTTGAAGCAGCCCTTGAAGAAAATCCTGCTTTATCAGTCCAGGAATTGGCAGTGGTTCTCAGTTCAAACGATACAACTGTTCATCATCATCTTCAACAACTTGGAAAAGTTCCTAAACTTGGAAAATGGGTGCCTCATGAATTTTCTGAAAACAGCCTCAAATCCCGAATTGACATCTGCTCTTCTCTCCATTCTCGCCAACTTGTTTCACCTTTTTGGGATAGACTTTTGACTGGAGACAAAAAATGGATCTTTTATCGAAATGTTAAGCGTCGTAGACAGTGGCTTGGTAAAGAGGAAGGACCCCAGCCACAGCCGTGAAGGGAACTTCATGGGCAAAAGGTGGGATCGCCAAGGAATAATCCACTTTGAATTCTTATCACCTAATGCAACAATTAATGCTCAAATATACTGTCAGCAATTAGAGCGTTTGAACCAAGCTTTGATGAAAAAAGACCTGCTCTCGTGAATCGAAAAGAGGTGATGTTTCATCAGGACAATGCGCGACCCCACACAGCAAGAATCACGTCACAAAATATCGAAGAACTTGGTTGGGAGAAAATTCTTCATCCACCTTATTCTCCCGATCTTGCTCCTTCAGACTACCATTTGTTTCGTAGCTTACAGAATCATTTGGAAGAAACAGCTTTTGTAACACAGGAAGAGGTTAAAACTGACATTTGTGAGTTCTTTGAATCAAAGCCAAAAGAATTATACAGTAATGGAATTAGTAAGCTTGTTAATAGATGGAAGCAAGTCATAGATAATCAGGGAAAATACATTGCTGATTGAATCTGTAATTAAATGTAACATTTGGTCACTTGTTTTCTTTATTCAAAATTCGGACAGAACTTATGGGATGACCTGATAATTTGCTATATTTACTAATGATATATTTTGTCTCTTTAAATTTTAATGGTCTTATGAAAAGATAGTTTCAAAAACATTGCCGATTCTATTTTATTTGTTTTAAGAAGATACGAGCAGAGCTTAATCATTAGATCTACAAAAATTTTATTAGTATTTCTTTCATTTGGAAATCCATTAATGATTCTATTATTTGTTTATTTTTTTTTTTCGATTCTACCACAAAGAAATGCTATTAAGCCAACCAGAGTATAGCCTGTCACATGGCGGGATTTTAATGTTGGAAATATAACTTTTGCCAATGTAATATCATATGCATGCGGATAATATATAAGTTTGCGCTTCTGTGTATGTAATATCAGGTTTTTGCTTTTTTTTTTTTTTTTTTTTTTTTGGTCATCAACGCTTCCGCCGTCCCATGAAATGCTCGTAAATTTAAATGGAGTTTCATCAAATATGATCAAGCAAAGTTGACTTGAGGTGACATGTAACAAACATTCCAGAATGATTAGTGCGTTCTAAAGCAATGGACATTGCTTATATATATATATATATATATATATATATATATATATATATATATATATATATATATATATGTTAAAATAAATGTAAGACAAAGCAGAAAATGTTACTTGTGGCGTATTTCGTCCTTCAAGACTTTGTTGAACAAAATTTGTTATATTGCTACGACTACACATGCTCATGAACGAAGGATGGTGGGGATTTTAGAATTTTTTTAGATTTTTTTTATATACATGTAACCGAATCCATTCATAGCCTTTCTATTTTCCTTTCCAACACTTTGTTACTAGGTATACCACATTGTGCCAGGAATGGTGAAATGTTTTAAGAGCCAGGGCGCAGATTTACTGTAGATGACCTTACGATTGAGGCACTCTCTAGACATTTAAGCCATTGTGAATTGTTTTATGTTTTGATCAGAGTAGTTATTTTTTAAAACAATACGTCAAATTTAAAACAATACGTCAAATCCGTTGGTTACCCACCGTAATGAGACTGACCACAATTTTGTATTAAAATGTGGGATGCCTACTAACAAAAGTGTTAGAAAGTAAAAAATGACTCTAAATGAATTCGGTTAGGTATAAAATAAAGAAAAAAAAATTCTAAAATCTCCAGCATCCCTCGTTCGTGTGCATGTGTAGTCGTACCAACATAAATTTAGTCCGATGAAGTCTTGAAAGACGAAACGCGTCACAAGTAACATTTTCCACAATATTGCTCTTGATATATAAAAATATATAACATTATCTCATATATATATATATATATATATTATAGAAATGAATGACAAAGTGGAAAGAAATTATGTGCAACGTGTTTCGTTCACAATAAGGACTTCATCGGACTAAAGTAATGATTTTATTGATGAAACTTTATAAACGCTAGTGTCGGTTATAATAATGTGCAGAGAGGAACCGCTGAAGATGTGGGAACGCTGAAATTTCTTTTTTAACCTTTTCTGGACATATAGCCTAGACGATTACATTCAGTTTTCCTACGATGTTGTTTTTGTTTTTAAGAATCTCACATTGTGATTTTAAAAGATCTTCTAAGAAAAGTTAAATTTTGGTAGAACATCGATTCAAATCTACCGTGGATGAGTTAGTAATCAAAGCAATTTCTATACATTTTAACCGAAGTAAATTGATTTCTCTTTTATTTAAAGTATCACTTTTAAATCGAAATTATGGTCAGACTCACTATGGTGAGCGACTAATGTATTTAGTGTATTGTTTCTGAGCGGTATCTTTTGTGTTCATATAAACTTTTATTTAAATTCCTCGAGGTTTCGTCTATGTATGCCATGTGGCAATCATTACAGCTATAGTTTAATTTCTTCCTTCAGATTTTAGGCTCTGATTATTTTGTTTTGTCTCTTATTGTTTTAGGTGTACAGTTGGTATCAGAATTATCTCATAAAATCTTGAGCATGTTTTCTCGTTTTCTTGATTGAAAATAAATTTTTTCCTTGCTTCTGATTTCATATTTCTTTGTTTAGAAAAGGTGGGTACCGCCAGGTAAATGATGGTATAAATCTTAAAATTCCACCAAAGAGATGTCCATTACTGAAACTGCATAATCTTCTTAGAGTTTAGGACCAACTAGTAACTTTTTTTTCTATTTACTTACGCTTTTATTCAAAGCATTTTATTTTATTTCTCTTTCTTCTGCATTTTGCCCGCATTACAAATAGCCAAAGTGATATCCTCTCTCTTCCGCTCTTTTCTGTCTTATTAGTCCAAACGAACACTTCCTTCTCATTTCTTGTAAAAAAAAAAATGATCCAGACCCTAACCTTCCGTCCCTGCCCTCTCTCCAAATCACTGATTGATCTCCTATCTCCTTGTCTAAAAAGCTCTCTCACTGCTTCCTCTGCCCCATCAAGAAGTAGACACGTTCTTCTACTTCTCATCCCGTTATTTCTCTCACCCACCCTTAATGCTCCTTGAAATACATCTCTCTATTTGCTTCTTTCACATCCATCCCACCCTCTGTTATAAGAGGTTTTCGTCGGACATTTTCAAAATTACGGATGTTTTGACCTCACGTGAGAATGCAATTAAGCACACTAAAACACGCAAAGTACAAGAGACGTGTGGGTGGATGTGGGCCGGTGTTGTTTCTAGAAGAGACGATGTTAGGAGAGGCCCGGAAAGACGTGGAGAGAGACCGCTAATCGTTTAGCATGCACAGTGTGCAGGTACTTTCAGATCGGCACGCTCTCATTCAAAGGTCGGCAGCTCAATAAACACAAACGCATAAAAACATTTGCAACACGCTTAGCCTTGAATAGGCACTACGTTTAGCTTAGCCTGGTACAAGACCAGATGGATAGAAAAGATTGAAGGTAGAAAGTACTTAAATGTAATAAACGGTCCAGTAAGATATGCATTCCTTCCTTAAAAAATCAGATTTTCGAAACTCTGTTCTAGTCTTAGAGTGAAAAACGAACGGCTGGTGTGGTCGGAGAGAATATCAAAATATCTTCCCAACAAGGAAAATCATTGTTGTAACTTAGAAAATGGTGACTGAATGAGGAATAACCAAAACGGATGTTGGAAATCAAATGGTAATCTTTATAATATCAACAAAATACAATACTCGCCAGCTACGGGAAGTAGGTAAACCACTGCTAGTGATGGACCACTTAGACAACATATTAGCCCCACTTACATTAGTGTCCAACGTATTTATAAAGATTGGGACATACCCATTAGTGTTCATAGATACGGTATATAACAATCATATTCACCGATTCCTATACAATAGTCAAGTCTTAAGAATAATATTCCTGATTTGTTTTTATCAATTTATAGAAATCGAAAACAATGATCACGTTTATATCGATTAATATTAATTATAGAGCATAAACGTTGGAGCACCCAATGAGGATCAAATTTGGTGTACGCAGTGGGATTGATTTATTTTTCTAGAATTATCTGAAGATAAAATGTTATAGTTTATCGATCGATCTGTAATCGTTATATCACGTACATTAGGTATCTAGAGATTTCACTATATTTACGAATATTGAACAAACAAGAAATTCATTCGATAGTTTGTCTTGACTGAAGGTCTCAGTAACATAAGACAACGTAATAATCAATTGTACACATGAAGGTAGAGCAAGTAATTTGATCATGAGATTCATATATACATATATGGACATATATATTGAAGAAGTACCCAATAATAGTTAGAAAGGGTAAAATGAAATGCTCTCTTTCTTCATTTCTATCTATAAAAGGTAGGATGTGTGTGTGTGTCTGTGTGTGTAAGGAATACACGGCCGCAATTTTCGATGGATTTGCACCAAAATTTACATGCACATGCTCCAAGTTAGCGGAAAGGCCAAGACCGACTTTGCATTTCCCAACTTCCATCGATAGTGGAAATAATCGATTTTTTCATGCTTCTGCGGCAGTTTCCATGTAGTTTGCGGTCATTTTCTACTGACCAGAGTGAGAACCTATAGCTGGCTGCCATGAATAGGCAGAAAGATTCTATTGGCCAGCGTGAGGGCCAACAGCTGACTGACACGAATGTTAACTAGCATGCAAAAAAAAATCGATAGCTGCATTCGCCACAAGTGGAAAAAATTTAAATCTGCATGGCACTTTACTCCAATTGGCGCATTCGCTTGCTTAAACTCAACGTTGATTCTGATTCCGCAGAACTGGGTTAGGTGTGAAAAATTATTTGTTGTTAACATTCTTTTTTCATTCAGTTTTTCCAGTTACGAGTCCTTTTTTAAAGCTGATCGTTTTGTGTTCATTTTGTTTAGTTCTTTTTTCGTAACAGATTTAATGTTTAGTATAGAGCTTAGAAAAGATTTGCAGCGTGAGATAGGCAAGAAGTAAGGCATGTAGCAACATCAGCACGACAAAGGACACTCCTTTAAAGGCAAGGAAGGGCAAAACTATTTTAAGTCAAGTGATAGCGATTGCTGTATGAGTCGTACGATTTTTGAATCAAGCACGGGCAACGTCGGGCCATGCTGCTAGTCCTTTTTAAACTTCATGTTCTCTAACAAACATTTGGAAAATATGAAAAATACTTACCCAGATGTGTCTGTTGTAATTTGACAGTCCACCAAAAGACATAATGGGTGCATGGTTAGAGTGTTAGCGTTCAGAACAAGAGACTTGGTTTCGAGTCTGTGCACTGTTGCGAATTGCCTAAAAAACCATACCATGGGTTGACGAAAATTTTCTGTGTGAAACTGTGTCGAAAATCCTATTCAGAAGCCATTAATGCAAGCAAAAAGCAAATAGTCCCAAGTCATCGTGGCGATCTCTTCTAGAAAATGAAACTAAGAATTGCTCATCGTAGTTATTGTATGAAACACTAGTTGGCTGTGTGTTGAAGAAACACAAATATGCCTGAAAATAAGTCTTAGCTACACGAACAATCTGACAAACTCGGAAACGAACAGCTAGTCATTATATATTATATTTATTAGGCATTGGGAATAAAGATATCTAGCCTTGATGCTGTTTCAAAAATCTGTTTATCACCCGCGTCAGCCAAAAGGGTTGAAGTTATATATCCTTCCTTCCAATCGACTAAGTTCTCGACTCTAAAGTATTTATTCACTTGAAATTTAAAGATTTTAGGCTTTTTTCCAAATAAACCGAAACTTCTGATGTATTTATTTACCTCACATTTACCGCATTTTTATACAATGTGATAATTCAAAACAACACATCAGAACCAATAACTCCCTGACGTATCTTTATCTCTGGGAAATGGTGTCTGTCAGAGCATGAATTTAATTTATGGCACTTGCAGAATGCTTTAACGACAAACTGTATAATAGCTGTATTATTTATATTTGAAAAAATATATACAGGATTATTCAAAAGAGAATGAACCGATTTCATTACGCAATATTTTAATAAGGAAAAGCAATAGAAAACTCCAGCCAAGTCACAAGTATTCTATTCACAATCAACTTTTATTTTCTGTCTTACAAGTGTTCAATGTGGTCACTACCTGCGACACGGCCAATATCAATGTGATAAGAGAATTCCTCCCAGAGGCGTATCAGCATATCACGATCCACTGAGTTGATCGCTATTGTTATTCGATATTTAAAATCATCGATGTTAGTGAGGAGCGTTGGAACATAAACGCGATCTTTTACGTGTCCCCGTAAGATAATAATCACACAAGATAAAGTCTGGGGATCTCGCAGGCTAAGCACAAAGAGCATGGTAAGTGATGAACGAGGTGCATATCTTCTTAACACACGCCAGATAGTGGATTGAGAGATTGCAAGCTCACGACTAGCTCGAATCGTGGACTTCCGTGGACTCCCTCTCAAATCTCATTATATTTATTCATTTGGATGTAAATACAACAAATTAAAAATATGATTGTGCATGAATACTTCATTGTATATATTTATTTATTTATTTCTCTGAGTTTCATGCCATCATGGCATTCTTGCCACTTGTTCCTCCGGAACTCGTGGTCGTCCTAGAATTTTTATCTTTACACAGATACCCACTCTCTTGAAACTGTTTAAACCACAGTCGATTGTTCATGGAGAGGGCGGATTAATGTCGAATTGCCTTCGAAAATCACGCTACACCATGACAAGCATATTTTTTCGCGAACTCGAGAACACAGAATGCCTTGGTAAACAAACAAGTGAACCTTGCCGGAGATACGACACGACTACAGCGTTCCTCTAGCAGCCTTCAAAACTTAGAAAACTCCTCTTTCAAATGGTCACTGTCTCATTACATGACGATGCTTGAGAACTGAAGCAATGCCTCAGGATGAAATCGGTTCATTCTTTTTTAATAACCCTTTATATATATATATATATATATATATATATATATATGTGTGTGTGTGTGTGTGTGTGTGTGTGTGTGTGTGTGTGTGTGTGTGTGTGCGTGTGGGTGTGTGCGTGTGGGTGTGTGCGTGTAGGTGTTTGTGTGTGCCTGTATTTACTCACGTTTTCAAAACCAGCGTCTCTCTAATTTAGAATTTATATTTCTTATTTCCAGCCATTTTTCAATCTTAAATGTCAATCTGAGCTTAAATTCAAAGTCAAAAAAATAAATTAAAAAAAACGGTGTCAACCCAAGAATAAAACATAAATATATCTCCAGCACTTGAAAATTGCTTCGGCATGAAACTCAGAGAAAGAAATAAATAAATATATACAATGAAGTATTCATGCACAATCATATTTTTAATTTGTTGTATTTACATCCAAATGAATAAATATAATTTTCATATAATTAACTGTACATAGATTCATAATAAGTAAATATTCATGGAAAACAAAAAAAAATCATTTAATAGAAATAAATCCATTTTATCCATTTTAATGAGTGAAAAAATATTCGTACAATGCAAATTTCAGAATTTAAAACATTTAAATAACTTTAATATTCTAGATTAGTCAAGTAGAATATTCTAGAATGTTCCAATAATGTTATCAGTAGTTATTTTTAGCCTAAAATATACAAACAGAAGATTCTGTAATTGATATTGGTGCAAGAAGGTTATCATCATAGCAAAGAACTGATCGTTAAGCTTTGGAAAGAAGCTAAAAGTTACAGGAAAATCTCAGACAACCTGAATATTCCATTTACTTTCATGAGTGCATTCATTATATAATATGAAAAGATCAAAACTTTTGAAAACCAAAGAAAAACAGGTGCCCCACGGAAGATTTCTTCAGGATCTCCGAGGAAATTAATGCGACAAATTAAACAAAATCCAATTGTTACGCATCAAGATTTGCAGGATGATTTGGTTTCATTAGGAATCTGTGTTACTAAACGGATGAAATTCATAGGAACAATCTAAAGTCACGCTCCCCTCGGAAAACTCCATTGCTATTGAAAAGACACGGAGATGCTCGGTTGAAATCCGTTCGTGAACATAAGGATAAGGAAAAATCGTATTGGGAGGGAGTATTATGGACAGACGAAATCAAAATGGAGTTGTTTGGATGTAATTCAGAAATCATGTATAGAGGAAAAATGGCGATGCCTTCAGATAAAAGAACACAGTTCTAACGGTGAAATATGGTGGTGGCAGCATCACGGTTTGAGTATGTTTTTTTGCAAAAGTTACTGGAGAACATATCAGTAATAGATGGTAGTATGAATGCCGCAGCATATCAAAATATTTTGGAAGCAAATTTAATTTTGAACATTTTCCTGGTTGGATCTTCCAACAAGATTATGATCCTAAGCACACTTCAAAATCTACGAAGAAATAGCTTGCTGAAAATAATGTAAATATCCTGAAATGGCCAAGACAATCTCCAGATTTAAAACCAACCGAGAATTTTTGGCGTTATTTGAAAATTCAAATCTAATCGAGAGCTAAAAAAAAAAAAAAAACATCCCGGATCTGAAGACCATATGCGAAGAAGAATGGAACAAAATATCAAATAAAAATTGCAAATCAGTAATTGAGAACTACAAGAAGAGATTGGTTGCTGTAGAAAGGAATAATGTCTGTTGTACAAAGTATTAAATGAAGAAGATGTATTCTTTTTTGTATTGCATGAATAATTTTTTTCACCCATTAAAATGGATCAATGAGATTTATTTCTATTTCTCTTAAATCATTTTTTTGTCTTATATGCATCTGTGTACAGTTAATTATGTGTAAAGTATATTTATTCATTGGCTGGAAATACAATAAATTAAAGATTTGTACGTATGAATATTTGTCCCCCACCCATATATATATATATATATATATATATATATATATATATATATATATATATGATGATGATAGTTTTGTATTAACTTTTTGACAACATTACTGTGAGAATTTCATTAATATCGAAACAAACAATCGTTACATTTTTACGTCTTATCTATGATATATTATAAAAGAAGTGCTATTCTCCCTCCGTTTCGTCTCTGTCTACGTATGATTTTCAGTGCGAATATGTAATGTCTATGTATACGTCTGGGTTGTGTGTGAGTGACTTGGGTCTGGGCCATTTAATGTACACACGAGCACACACACGAGTATACACACAAGAATACACACAATCAAACACACAGATATAAACACACACATACACTTACAATCTGACCGAATTTGAAATATTTTGAAGAAATTGGAATAATACTAGTTCCCACCAAAATGGATGCATTTTCCGAAATGAAAGCAAAATATCGCTACATCCTGTATTTTCTAAAAGTCAGGGACGTAACCGATTCAAACGAAATTTTCATTAATGAATGAATTGTGTCCTGAATAGATTATGCTAATAAAAATATTAGGATTAATATTTTGGAGTAGATATCTTTCGCTTACATTTCAGTATCACGTGTGTACTTTTTAATTTGAAGGTGTTCGTCAATTTTTTTACAGATATATAAAGAAAAATCCCTGAAGATATTATTTCAGTAAAAAATGTATGAGGTATCAAAAAGTGTAAACAGACGGAAAATTCGCACCACATCTTGTCAATAATAATTCAATGAAACTGAAAAAAATGTGTAGAGTTGGTGTTTGCATAATTTAATAAAACATGTTTTCTTTCATATTGGGCAGAAAAAAATCCACACTTAATATTTATTTTTTAAATATTACTTGTAATTTTTCAGTGCGATTTTGAAATTCATCCTGTTCATACCATTTTCGAGTGCGAACTTTTAAAAAGAATTTTCATTTAGCAACTGTTAGATTATTTTTAGTATGGATGTACAAAAAGGACATTATTCTGATATCTCGCTTTAACTGATGAAAGAGTATTATGATATTAATAGAATTTCTTATGTTCTGTTCACTTAGTTTTTGTGACTTGAAAGCAATTTTCCGATCCGTCGATACGAGTGATTTTTTTGTTGTTGCTCTTTTTATGGGGAAGGTCATATGTCTCTGTTTTTATGCATTTATTTACAGATTATTGTATACAAGAATGACAAATACTTACTTCTGCAATTAAACAAGTTGTTAAAGTTGTTATTTTAATTTCTTGTTTTAAAACAAATTTTTGTCATATTTTTTACTGAATAATTTGATTCTCTCGCCACCGAACAGATTTTCAGAATTACGACGAAACTATTTCATTCGCATAAAAGAATATCTTAGTTTATACAGTAATTTTTCTCAAATTTCCTCTTAAAATAAATGACTTTCCTTTATTTTATCAATTTAAATGCAAATTACGTTTATGCTATATATTTTTTTTAAGTTACGCTTTAATGTCTTCGAATTTATTCATTATGAAAAGTTTAAAAAAAGAGTCTAGAATAAAAAATTATATTCTTAAACTATGTTTTATGGTTAAAGGAAATATATTTTAAAATGTAAATAACATTTTTTTTTATTTTTGTACTTCTGGTCTTCCATATTCCTTTAGGTTTTATTTTTACTTTTATACACGTTTTTTTTTTTTTCGACAAGAGGTTACAGTAGTTTTATTTTGTCCTTTGACTTCCCAGGTTACCGTACTTAAATAAAACGTTATTTTTCATTGTTTTAAATAAAAAGTAAGCATTATTTTTACAAAATCCAATTAATTAATTCTTACATTTAATAACAGAGTTCGAAATAAATCTTTCGGACAAATATTGGATTTTAAAGAGATTTTTTATATTTTTTGTTTACATTATTTGGTGGTTCGATAAGTGAGGAAAAAATTGTGCTAATGTTTTAAAAATTCCTAAAAAGTTTATTTATATGTGGTCAAACCGACTAATAAGGTTTTCTTTCTTTTACCTAGAGCTTTAATATCATACCAATAATCATGTCACTATGTATAACAGTATATTTATTTTTTTTTACAATGATATTCACTCTGGACAAGGCCCAAGAACCACGCGAGGTAGAACGTTACAGAGTAAGAGGACAGTTTAAGGGTATATCTGGGGAAGGTAATGGTTGACCTTGGACTTGAACAGGTTAAGATTCTAATAATCGGGGAAGCATCCTCTTGGGAGTAGGTTCCATAAAACAGAGATTCGTGGGAAGAAGTTACTCGAGTCGAGCTTACATCTCATCAAGGGAAGGGAATGACAACGGTTTGCTATAATTTGTGTGCCACAGCGAGTCTTAGTTTTGAAGGTTACAACTAGTGGAACTAAGGAATGTCGTTCGTTAAACACTTTCCATGGAAATAACAATAGAGCCATGAAAGACTTGGGATGATGCGTCCGTGTGAAAAGAACTGCAAAGTGGAAAATAATTCGTCATCCACAAGGACATGGAGACGCTTTTGGACTCTGTTGACATTGGAAAATGAAAACTGTGTAGCACCTGCGCATATATAGCAGCAGTACTCTATTTTCGGCCTGATCGGATTCTTGTAAAGGTAAACGATATCAGTAGCAGCCAGGCACATTCTGAAGCGGTACAGGGAACAATTCATTTTCCCAGTATCTTTAGCGATGGATTTTATGTACGAGTTTCACTTCAGGTCTGGGTTGTGACTAAGGCGATCAAGGCACGGGGCCTCCCTGGGGGAACATCCATTCATTCGTTATTGGTGAAAGTTCAGGGTTCACTCGGTGAGCATAGAAAGTTATTAGTTTGCTTTTCGATCTATTGAAGGTGACCAACCAATTTTCCATCAGTTGTTAGAGCTAGGTCAAAGGACAAATTAGCTGCCAAACTCTTATCTACAGTTATAGGTATTATACGTATTATCAGGATAAATATTCTTAAAAGATTAGAGTATACTCTTCGGTAGATCATTTATATAAAGAAGAAAGATTGATGGGCCGAGAAGCGAACATGCTTTGATCACCTGTGCCTTGTCCGTTAACAACTACCTTCAAGGACCTACCCATTCGAAAGGACTTTATAACTGGGAACACTCTTCCAGTAATTCCACAGGTAGAGAGTTTGTACAGTAACCCTTATCAAAAGCCTTTGAAATATCTAATGCGATCAGCAGTGGACCGTGAAAATTGAAACCTGTACTATTTTTCACTCAAGAGTTCTTCCGATTTGTCATCAACAACTTTGTTGATTATAGCTTCAAAACGTTTGCTAATTACACTGAGGATGCTGTGTCTATACTGTGGTGGCTTTAGGCGATCACCTGAATTCTTAAAAAACAGGGCATACACTTGACAGCTTCCACAAATTTGGGAAGTATTTCTCCTTCAAGGAGCGGTTAAATTATTTAGCTAAGATCGGGGATAACCCCGGATTAATATTCTTAACGAAAACCACTAGATAACATATTAACATCAGTCATTCCTGTGTATTTATTGGCACCTAAAATCTGACAGCATAGAGATAACCTTAAAGTAAAGGCCCCATTTTATTATTTATAACGATAAAGTGCATTTAGCTTATTTTGTTTTTTTAATTAATTACCTCAAAATTAAATCGAAATAAAAAAAATAACGCAAGTGATATTAGAGGAGGAAAAAATGTTACGATTAATTTCTTGGCGAAAAACACGTTATTTTTTTTAAACGCTAGAAATCAAATAATTATAAGATTTTATTGTCTTTATTATTTATTGTGTATAAAATACAACAATTGTGGCAAAAGGCATAAAGGGTTTAATGGGTTGAGATTGATTGACACTATCGATCATATAACCTAGATAATCAGATTCACAACCCATTCATTCATTACAATTTATATATTCACCACAAAAACACATACGTCATAATTCAATCCTACATATACCACAATATACAGGGAACCTACAAAACACCCCATAACATAAAAATTTCCTTGTGTATAAAATAATATAAGAAAAATTTATCGATGGTAAGAACTGAAGGAGGCGGAGATAAACACGAAAACAAACTAAAATATGACAAATCAAATAAACTGAAGATAATTGATGTTAGTAGGACCTGACGATCCTTCAAAAATAATCAGAGAGTCCACTGCATTCTGTCTTCAGACAAAATCAAGAGGCTCTCTCGCTAAGGGGGATGGAAGGATAAAATAAATACGGCCATGGAAAAAAAAACTGACACAGTCGAGATGAAAAAGAGGCCAAAAACAAACTGGTGAGGTTGGGAATCTCGACTTGGATCATAACCAAAGAGGAAGACAGAAACAGGCAACAAACGACACTTACTCACATTAACTAGGTACACAAGAGAAGTCTAACCAGGGAAGGGCTCCACACGAAACCGCTGTGACGTATGGAAACCTAAAAAAGAAGCACGCCACAATTGCCCACCTTTCCCTGAAATCTGTCGATAACAAACGCTTTCTATTAGTTCTAATCTTCAACATGAGCTAATTCTCAAAGAATCAGATCAGAAAAACATTGACATCGCAAGATTTTCTTCATCCCGTGTTTAATAATCTTACCAATAAGCTAAATAGTAAAGAAAAATGTTACGATAATCTTCCAAGTGTGAGATGTTATATGCCTTGACAATTACCCTTCAAAATTCTCTCGGAGTGCATGTTGTCCACTGAGTTCTTAATATAATCAAATAGTTATGTAGTTACCTCCAAAGATTCGATAAAAAAGAAGATACATGAGGAAAACAATGCACAAAACATATTATAATCAAAATTTTATCGTCAAATCCGTTCATTAAGGTGAAAGATCAAAGGATTTTTTTGTTTTTTATGTTTTGACAACCTTGAGAATCTTGGTTTTTCTGGCCTCAACGCGGGACCATAAATTTGCACGGGGAATTTTACGGTGAAAATATTGATTTAGAAATTCATGCAAAAATCAGATAATTGCCAAATTTTAATGAAACTTTCAAAACTTATGCAGACATGAATTAAATTATTATTGAAAATTTCTCATTTTCTAAGATCTTGGTAAAAAAAAAAAAAAAAGAAAAAAAATTACATCTGTTATCTCCACTCATTTAATTTTATGAAATTTCGAGAAATTCTGTTTTTATTGCTTAATATTTATATTAATTATGATAACAAGTCATCAGAGAATTTAAATCACCAATTTTTTTTAATAAGCACAAAACTCTACTAAACAATTAATCCTATATAGACGGACCTGTAAGATCTGGCCAGTTAAAAACGATATGGATATTTGTATTCAATTTCTTTAGAATTGCTCCAAACCAGATTTTCACGTGTAAAAATATTTGACCCTAAATCAGAATATATGTTGCTTGGAGGGTGTAGAGGGGCCGTGGCGGTTACCACTTGTTGAGGGTTCATGGCGTGGCTGTTATGTTGTTGATAGAAGTCAGACGTAGAAGACACGCAAGTAAGGTTCAGATACTCCTGCCCGCCGATCCCAACTACATAAAAAGGTTGGACTTTGATTAAGTCCAAAGAAGAAGGCAAAGAAAGCAAACAAAACACAAGACCGATAATATATGTATATACAAATATATATTAATAACAAGTTACAATACATGGAAACAGTACAAAGGACGAAGTGTGTGTGAATATTCTGTATGTGCGTGCGTGTGTGAATATTCTGTATGTGCATGCGTGTGTGTGTATTGTGCTTAGCGTGTTTCCACGCTATCCCTTGTTAGCGTCTACATTTCGAGGTTGATAGCTGAAATCCTGAAGGAAAAAGAGAAATTTACCTTAAGGTGTCGGTGCACAGGCCTGAAGGAAAAAGAGATAGAAGCCCAGGGTCATCGGCTATTTATAGCCAGGGGAGAGAGACCCCTGGTGAAAGGGTTAATGTACTAAAGGAGGAGTTAACTCCGACAAGGGTTTTACTGTTATGACATAAATTGAATTTGTTTAACTGATCAAAATTAGAAACATTCAAACTGCAAAGGGTTATTCGTAACCGAACTGATTTTTATTTCAAATGTAAACCTAATAAAGAAAGAATTTTTTTTATTTAAAAGCTTTGCAGGTTGAATGGATATAAACTCAGTGTAACTGGGTGGGGTTGTATAGAACCAGAAAAAAAAACGGAATTTTGTAAGGAACATAATTAAATTATACAGGTGACAGCATTCTTAGCTTTTAATTCTGCATTTCGTTTCCTGCATTTTCCTAGGGTTTGATCTTTAATCACTGACATCAGTTGGAAATACACAAGATGAACGAAAGTTCTTTATTATGATTGCCTTATAGTCGAAAAGTGTTAATTCCTTTCTTTGGTAAAGCCGAATAGGATAGACAAGTGGAACGTGTTTCACTGACCATTGGGAATAAAGAAAATTTCTCAGAAACGAAACAAGCCTGAATTTGTTGAATGATTGAATATATTATTTTTAACTCTAAAGCTGATAAATTTTACATTATGCTTCACTGATAAATACGAAGAACGTTAAAATTCCTCGGCCCCACCACGAAGGAATTCAAAAAGAAAATTCCGACATTTAGTCAGATTTTGGGAAGTAGGTTAGGCCGAGAACTTTTCAGCATAGTCTCATAAAACATAAAACTCCAATTTTACAAATGTATCACAAAATGTTTTTCACTGTCATTGTTGAAACTCGTCTGTATACTAAAACTTGCTTTCAAGAACAGAAACTGGATATTGGTGGTTATCGTATAATTGATAAGCTAGCGTTAATGAGATATTTGTTTACAGAATGAAATCTACTTGAAAAATAAATTCATCACTTAATTAAACTTCAAGCTTAAATTTGTCTATCCATCAATTGGAAGTTAATTAAAATAATAATTAAATGGAAAAAAAAATGGGCCAGACACTAATTAAAATTAAACCAAGTGAAATTCTATCCATTAAAACAAGTCGTAATCTTTAACATGTGCTGATTTTTTTTTCCCAATTTTTGTTATTAAAATATTTCAAGAAATAAATTAAAGGTCGAATGGAAACTTTGATATTTAATCGAATTGAAAAGCAAGTTCTAAAAAGGAAAAAATAACTCAGCCGGCCGTTAAATGGAAACTACAACATTGATAATCCGGTGGTGTATCCATGGTATGGCGGGCAGATTCTCTGTTTGCGCTGGGGAGTCAGTGAGCCGTTATTACACGAAGGAGAAGCGTCGAAATAAAATCGGTTTTTCTTCTTCTTCTTTCTTTCTTTTTTCTTTTTTTTTTTTTCGTTTTCTAAGATCAAGAAGAAATATTCATAAATGAATTCTTGCACAATGGAGAATAAACTAATCTTATGGATAATTAGCAAGTGTTGTGAATTCAAATCTCAAGTGCTCCCTTACAGATATGTTGCATCAAACTAAAGCAAACTTCGTAAATAACGATTGAAAGTATTTACAGTAATGTGTGTTGAGCAAACACGGCAGTGAGATCGATTTCTGGAAAATTAAGCAACTTGTTCTTTTATCTACAGTCTTACTTCACGTCATTTGCGATCACTGCTCTCTACCACTTCCTATCACTTGTAACACGAAGCAATATCTGTCACATAACTATCCCTCCCTGCTCATAATCTGTCATTCATTTGCCCAATCTCGTTAGGTTATTCACTGATTCTCTATTTTCCTCTTGCTTTCAATATGTCATGTGAGTGTCAAATTCTCCAAACCATGTTTCCTCATAATGTCCCAGAAGTGTCAACTGTCTCTTTCTGGTCCTAAATAAGAGTGTCCTTTTCGTTCTCATCCTCATAAAAACTTTCTCGTTATTCACATGTTCTCTCCATAGCAACTCTATTATTATTCTGCTTCGTTCTCCTTTCGTTACTTAGGTCTTTAGTTAGTTCGCACGACCGTTACGCCATGCCAATACCTCTTTTTATTTGTACATTTTACTTCTTAAAATAACAACCAGCTTTCATATTTATGATTATTCTTGTAATATTTTGTTAGAATTGTTAATGTCAAATATTTAACGATGTGATACGGTAAATTCTACGGATATTTTATTGTTGTAAAACTCGCTATGAGCTTATTCAATCATTAACTTAAAATTAAGATTCAAGAGAATATTAAAAAAGGAAAATCGTGAATTTTTCCTTGGTCTTTCTAATTCTCACTATTCTTCTGTAGAACCAAATCTCTGTTCCCTTAAGTCTCATCTTTATCCGGCATTGTATGAGGATTAATATTGCACAATATTTTAGCACACTTATTTTTGTTTCTAACAAAATGTTTTCTGTTTCTTAATATTTTGTTTAGTTTCTGGAAGACATCTTTCACTATTTCAATGTGTCTTCTAAACGTACGTAGTAAATAATATGAACTTAGTAATCTACGCTTATGACGTAGTACAGTTACTATATGCTGAAAACCAAGATGAAATTATTCTGACCATATCTGACACGGAAAGTAACGAAGCCGACTATAATGTGTTTCATATCTATGTGTGTAACTGCAAAAAACAAATGTAATCTTTTGTTCGTGATTTAAACGCTTTGTTTCACAGAAGTTAATTTAGGCCATACATATAAGTAAATTTATATTGTACCGAGTGTGGCGACACTCGAGGTTTGAAAAATGTTAATAATTAGTCCTTGTGTATAATACGCACTCCTAATTATTAGGCTTAAAATTGGAAAACGTGCATATTCTACATGAATATTTTTCCGTATTTAAGAACAACGATTCACCGTGTGTATGAATGTATATGCATTTCTATATTTGTGTGTGTATGGGTGTGTAGATGTATGATAGATTTTGCAAAAAATGGCCACTGGTTATGAAAATTATGCCCGTTGAGCAATATTGAAAAGGAAGAAAAATATAATTGCTAGATGCTGGTCATTTTGCAACATTTCAACCGAAATGGAATCTACTTGGGTAAAAAATCTTCTTTGTAGGGTTTAAAAAGATTCTTCATCAAAAATATTAGAAAGTGGAAAAAAAAACGTTACTCCAATGCAACACTAAAAGAGTAAATGGTCCGTGTGAATTAACCATTGGACTTTATTCTTAGGTTAAAAAGCTAAAAAAATCATTAATAATATTTATACTATAAATCTTGAAAAGATATTATAAAACTTCTAAACTTTTTGGCAATTGAAATCTCTCTTTATGTTTGATGTTACATAATGCTTCGGCCTATCAATTCTAGCTCTTTCTTCAAATATATAATTTTTCAAAAAAAAAAAAAGAAAAAACCAAAACCTCTCTTTCAAGACAAATCATACACATGAAGAACATTGATCGGTGGTAACGATGTTTTAATAGCATCAACAAAAAATTGAAGATCAATAATCAAACAAAAAGTGGAATGATTTATATGAAAAATAAATTTAATCTAGACAACGCTGGAAATATCTGCACCAAATTAATATTTCTTAGGTATACTGAAAGGTTCTCAGCCCGACCCCAAGAAAGAAATGACTTAGAGTCATGAAACACACGTGAAATTCCACAAATTCTTTCTGCTGTTCAACACACCTTGTCGATTGTTGCTTAAGATTCATAAAATATTTAACGATCGGTTAATAAAACACTGTTCAGTTGCAGCTATCGTCCCCGAAACATTCAAACATTTCCTCACTTTTCAAATACTTGTTATGCTTTCGAAACAGGAAATAATCCCATGAAACAAGATCTGATAAATAATGTAGATGGTCTGCACACTGAAACACTAAACTTATAATAAATATCCGTCATCTTCCAATTTTGAAATTGGTGCATTGTCTTTCAAAAAGAAAACACATTTCCTCAGCTTCTATCGTTGTTTTTGCTTAAATTCTTCATTTAACCGTCACAGAATTCTGTGTCAACTCTTTGGCCTTTCACAAGTTTCGTGTATGAAAATGCTTAACTGATCAAAAAACAGAAAACACAGCCATAACTTTTTTTACAGACGTTTGTGTCGTTCTTCCGCCATGGAGACCTCAACTGTCGTCACTCGATGGACTCCTGTTTGGTTTTCGCATCACATTTGTTACTCCATGTTTCATGGAGTGACAAATGGTTCCAAAATATTATCAGTAGACTTTTGAAAAGGTTGTAAAATGAAGATGGATGTGTCCAATCAATATTGTTTCTGTTGGCATTCAGATATTTTGGCACCCACTTGACTGACAGCTTCTAAATGCCTAACTACCCATGAATTATAAATCCAATGTGTTCTCTGAATATTTCTAGTCAATTTACAAAAATCTTTAAAGGTTTGTCAGACAGTGGTGGGGTCTCCATATAAAATTTGTCACGTCGTTTTTTGTTATAATAGTTTAATATTTGAAAATTCGACACTTGATCAAACATACTGCGTCAGATGAGTTGGTCCTTGCCAACCGCTAGAAACCCGATGTTGTCAGCGTCATTGTTTGTAGGGATTCAAAGCTAGTGCGACTGGATGTGAACTCTGAGTAGCATGGAACTTACACTTAAGCTACACTAAACGCACCGACTTTCGTTCGCTCACCGTCAAGCAACGTCGAACTTGGTTTGTAATTAGATATGGAACGAGGAAATCATATCATCGTGATTCAGGGAATTATGGCCGTGCCTTATCATTTCACTACTCGAAACAAATGCTGCACAGATAGAATCCAATTATTTGATAGGTTCTTTAATATATATATATATATATATATATATATGTGTGTGTGTGTGTGCGTGTGTGTGTGTGCGTGTAGTTACGTATGTAATAAGACGAATTATCAAATAATATATAGTTTACAAAAGAAATGGTTGATTTTAAACATAATCACCTTCCTTGTCAACGAACTTAATTGCGAAGGATATTAATGAATAAATTTAATATTATATATTGAAATACCGTAAAATGCAAGCTCCGGATTTATTATGCATCCTCTGTGAAATTATTGTTTTTTACAAGTTTCAAGAGAAAGTAGATCCATATATATATACTTCTGTATCGAGAGTTGTTTTTTAAATAAAAAAATACAAAAGAACTCGAGTTCATCAATCTAACAGTTCTTTCCTATTATATCAATACACCCACTCACACACACGCACATACACACACATACATATTTGTGTGTGTGTGTATGTGCGCGCGCGCGTGTGTGTGCGTGAGTGTGTATGTGCGCGTGTGTGTGTGTGTGTGAGTATGAATTACAATTAATGAGATCCAAACGATTTACCTCGTACAGATGGTCATTTCGTCCATCGGAAAAGAGTTGTTTTTCCTGGACTTACCAATGGCAAATACATTTACTAAAAAAAATGGACGAAATGATCATTTGTATGAGGTAAATAGTTTGGAAGTCATTAATTGGAATTCACTTATATGCTCTATAAAAATAATTATATTGAGCTCTCTTTTGTTGACTAGTTTTAAAATTTTATATTTATAATTAATCTACTTGGATTACTTAACCACAGACTTTTTTACCGACACACACACAGACAGACATATATATATATATATATATATATATATATATATATATATATATATATATATATATGAGCGCGGTATAATTTCGTCTTTTTCTAGAATTTCCATAATCTGACACATTATATCTAAAAAATCCAGTTACCTCAGAAACGTAGATAACGTCCTTTTAATATATCCCCACAACTTACATCTATCACACATCATAAATAACCTCAATAATGTAGAACAACCCTCAAATTCACACATGAGCATGAAATAAATAAAACCCTCCTCTTCCTCCACATCCTACTAATCTGAAACAAAAACAAATTAGATATGAAATTTTACTGGATACTTACAAGCAAAAATTTCTATTCCCACCACACTCAAAAAATGAAATCAAGACTAATCATAGTTTTTTTTGTTTTTTGTTTTTTTTGGTTTTTTGGTTTTTTTACCTCAGAGCCCTTACAATATGCAGACGAGAAAACCTTGAGGAAGAAGCGAAATACATTGAAAAACATTGAGACTTCTTCAATGCCGGCGTCATTTCATCCTCAATGCTCGGAATCCAGTAGGCAAGCAAAATCCACGAGAAAAAACAAAAAACACTAAAAATACTAAAAAACACCAAATTTATAATCCTACACTCCAACTGTTTATCAATAAAACTGAAGAACCATCTAGCCATGTCTGACTCTAGGATACTGCACACACACACACACGCACACACACACACACACACACACACACACATATATATATATATATATATATATATATATATATATAATTTGAAAAACTTTTATTTTGACATATTTTTCCAATGAATTGGCGTCACTGGAAAAAAAATTAATTTCAGTGAAATGACATGAGCGACACAAATCGTGATTCGCGTTAAGCATATGAACCTCAAAATAAATATATAAAAATGAAATCAGGTTTTGTTCTTCTAATGTATATTTTGTTCAAATAAAATTATTTTTCACCTAATTAGCATTTTAAAATCGAAGTTTCCGAAACTATTTTATATATTTACTAATTCCTCATATTCTCATCTAAACTTTCATTGTGAAGAAGGGAAAATTTCATGTCTTTCTATGATGACTTTGACTGAGCTTATCTCAGTCGTCAACTCCCTTTTATTGCTTCTCTGCAATTTATATCAGTCTTTTTTACTTTCGACTATGTTTTGAACTAATTGAATACCAATCACCCAACCTTTTGCTCCATCGGTTATCCTTTTTTTCTTGCTTAGAAACACGTATACACACACACAGTACACACATACTCTCTCTCTCTCTCTCTCTCACACACACACACACGCATATATATATATATATGTATATATATATATATATATATATATAATTCTCAATAAATCTATGATTACTTTGAAGTTCCTTCTAAGGACGAAACTCGTTAATTTTGTGTTTTTCAGAAATTGTCTTTTGATTACCCACTATTAGTATGATATAGATTTGTATATGATATCTCCCAATCTCTCTCCCTCTCTTTCTCTATCTCTCTCACACACACACATACACACACACACTCGCTCTACACTGTGGTGTATCAGGTCATGGCCTCAACCGGGGTTGCTGCTCTTGTTCGCATAGCAAGTAGGTTTTCAATAGATGGAGAGTTGCTTGCCCAATACCCAAACCGGTTTTTAATTCAGAGTTCTCCCCTTCCTAGACTGGCTGCCAACCAAGATGAAGGGCCCAGTCTGCGCTACTATTTAACCCATAGCTGGGGAATGAAGACATTGATTCATATATTTCCTAAGTGCATTTGCGCAAAAGGGAATGTAACGGCTGGAATTCAAAGCAGGATTGCCTATTTTTTTTTGTTCCTAGCCTAAAGTACACCAACTGCACATTTATAACTTCCATTATAGTTTGCGTATATTTGTCTGTATAGACTTTTGCACATTCCTCGATGGAACCCCTTCCCATCCAATCATGACATTTTTCTACTGTTTGTGGGTTAAGTTACTCAATTCGTTATCACTATTATTATCAGTATTATTATAATTATTATTAGTAGTCGTAGTAGTAGTGGTGGTGGTGGTGGTTGTAGTAATAATAGTAGTAGTATTACAACTGCACACGTCAAATTCATCTTGTGTGGTTATTTGTTTCTTTTTTTTTTACAGTTTATTTCTATATTTAGTCTCTTCTGTTTCAGTGAACATTTTATGGAGCAGAGAACATTCGCTTCAGACGAACTTTTTTTTTCATTTTTCCCTTTTGTTTTTTTGTTTTTTCTTTTGTTTTTTCTTTTCTTTTTTTAACTTGTTTTCTGTTGGTGTGTCTCTGCCGTGTTCGTCTGCCAGAACCATTTTAGCTTTTGCAATCGGCTGACAGGTTGCAAATGCCTCGTGGGGTTCCTCTGGTCGAATAATACGTGTTCGAGGTGTCACTGCATTGCATGCCGACCAAACAAACTTGAGAGGGAAGGAGAAGCAATTGCTGAACGATCAGGGATGCCGTCATGTACTCTCGAGGCCAACGTCAGAGTCAAGGCAAATGCCCACGAAGAGCAGAGAGAAGATAAAAGCCTTTTGCTTTCTTTTTTATTTCCTTTTTCTCTGTTTTCTCCCCCCCTCTCTCCCCCTCTCTACCTCTCTCTTTCTCTCTCTCTCTCTCTCTCTCTCTCTCTCTCTCTCATTCAATATTTATTACTATGTTCTTCTTTTTTCTTCTTATTGTAGTTTTTTTTATCTCGTTTCTCCTTCCTTTTTTATTTCTTTTTCTTTTCTCTTTTGCTATATCTATCTTTTTTCTTCTCTCTGTTTTTCTCACTATAGTAGTTTTTTTTTTCCTTTGGTATTTGCCTTATTTATTCATTCTCTTTTTTCTTTTACCCCATCTTTTCTACTTTCCTTTTTATTCTTTGATGATCTCATTTTCTTTCGATTTTTTCATTCATATTTCAATGTTTTCTTTTTTAATATCTTTCTTTACACTTTTTTTATTCCCTGTTTTCCTACTTTATTTTGTTTATTTCTTTTTTTCTTTCTTTATCTTTCCTTTGTCTATTCTCTTTCCTTCTACATTTTCCCTTCTTTTCTTTATCGATTCTTACATTTATTAATCTTTTTCTTTCTTTTTCCTTACTTCTTTACTTTTCCTGACATTTTCCTTTTTCTCATTTTCTCATTTCTTCTCTTCCTTCTCGCCTTTCTTTTAATTTCATTTCCCTGTTTCTTTTTTTTTCTTTTTCGTATTATTCCTTATAATTTTCTGGAGCTTTCTTATTCTTTTTTTTCTATCTTTTTTGTTAGTTCACATTCTGATTTTTTATTCATTTTTATTTCCTTCTGTTTCCTTTCTTTTCTTTTTTTTCATTCGATTTCTTTTTTTTAGGTGGGGGTCTTTTTTGTGGTCTTTTTTTTCTTTCATAACTTTTATTATTAGTTCCTTGTTATTTTATCTGTTCTTTAATTGTTCGAATGATTTCGATGTTTTTGAAGAAAACTATGGTTGACTTCAATTTTTGTGGATTTTCTCTAATCAGTTTTTGGCTATGGTCATGTAAATATTTAAATTCCCAAACACTATTAATAGTAGATTTACAAATAAACATAGACGTTAAAGCAAATACACGCACGAATATCTGTGTGGAAATATGTGCATATTAGAATAGCATTTTTCTGCGTTCATGCATATTTATATGCATTTACGTGTGCATTTTACATTTCTAAATATTACACATCTATTTTTACATATATTTTTTCTGTCTCTTCTTGACAAGGAATTTATATATTGCACGAATGCATAGTAACTTCTTCACTTTTGCTTGAACATTTCCTTCAGTTTTATCAAGTGTCTGTTCATCTGCTGAAACATTTAACTGTCTCAAGTTCTGATATTTTGAGTGCTATTATTTGACAAGTATATGTGGTTATTGGTAAAAAAAAAATAGAGGTAGTGCGTCTGTTGAATTCCTTTTGCTCTAATATTCTTAGAAAAGATATCAATCCAACTCTCTTCCCTTGCCCCAGCTATGAGTTAAATGGACTGAACACTTTAGCCATGGGTGGATGCCTGTCTTGAAGAAAGATACTCTGAATTCAAAATCATGGAGAAAAGAATAAGAAATCACTCCACTACATTTTGCAAGAAGGTCTTGACAATTTACAGATAAAAGGAAGTTGTGGAGAGTAGTATCTATTTACATCCTGAAGGGCCACAGCAGTAAAATTTATTTGATTAATTTTAGGTGTCTTCATTTTTATTATTTCGTTCTAGATTAGTTTTAAAGGGAGAAAACTGAATACTGAATATATATACGTCAATATTAATGCAAATATATTCTGATAAATGCATACGAAGTTATCAGCATGTGCAGCCATTGTTGATCGACGTCTCTTTTCAGTAGGTTCTCACATTAATAAATTTGAAAATTGCATCAGGAGAAACCGATACAATTTTTAGATTTATTAATTCATACATTATCCAGGCTTGCGCATCGAGAATATTGTGGACAAAAAGTGATTCTCCAAACAGTTTTTAATTAAGAGTGAAAAACAATACAAATGCTAAAATATTTCCTGAAAAAAAAAGAAATCGCCTGCGGAAGGAGAAAATGAGACTCTTAGAAGTAAAAAAAAAAAAAGAAAAATATATCATAATAACTGTCTGTAAAAATACTCACACGGGGATTCAAAACAGCAATCACAAGAAGAAGTAAATTCAAGAAAAAGACCTGATGATGTAAACAGATTTTCTGTCAATATATCTTCATGGATAACGACGAGATACTTATGGTGTAAATATTTCAACCTTGTATCACATCCGGTGCACTTCTGTAAAATACTCTATGATGAAAATATATAAATAGTATGAATTTTAATTATATGCACAATGTTTCTTTAAAGAATTGCAATGGGATTTAATAAGGAATGAAAAAGAAGATACAGATATGGGAAGCAGTAAGAGAGGATAAGTTTTTATCAGTTAAGTAAGTTGATAGTGTTTTATTTTTATGTAACTATTTAGCAAAAGTTTGATAATTGCAAGAATATTTTAAATAATAACAGTATTAAAAAATGTTATGTTTATATTATTATATAGAATACTGAAAATATATACGTAAATATTAATGCAAATATATGAAATGCACATGAAGTTGTCATCCTGTGCATTAAAAATATAACAATAATAATCATTTGATAAAGTAAAACAAATTAATTATGACTTGTGTATCCGTGCCATCAAAAATGTTGGCATTTGTTAAAAAGTTTTAATAGCGAGATGCAATGAAACAAAAGTTTTGAAACAATGTATTGAGATTCAATAAAGCGTAGATAAATAATTCACAACCAAAATAGAGGCCAATAAATCATTTGATTAATCTGTTCTCTTTATATTTTCCAGATGTTCAATGCTATATATGATTCATTGATTATTTTCGGTATTATATAATTCACTTTTAGCTCAATAACTTTTTTCTGTTAAAAATTTTATGTATTTAATATAAGAGTGAAATAGAAATACGTCTCAAAAGAAAAAGATTAGCAATAGAAAGCCTATTTCAAGACTAAGTTGAAGCAAGATGATAACTTTATAGATAAAAAGTACCTCGTATGAAAGATATGAATAAATAAGACTAGAACATATAAGAATAAAGGAACTGATTATTTAAATGGTTCATTTTGTTCGGAAATTAATTTTGTATAAATGCAGATAAATATTTTATATTTATAGATTATTAAAAGGACTAAGTGATGAATTTATTCACAATTTGATTTACTCACTCAAAAATTTACTAACAAGTTGATTTACCTCCCTTCCCACTACTGATAGGACAATATATAAATACACATTGATCATTATTATATGCCTTGAATATTATTGTTGTTGTTAGTATTATTATATTTATTTATTTATTATTATTATTATTATTGAGTAAGAGGGCAGCACCCTAAAAATGTGACGTTTATTTGCAAATATGCAAAGTCCAATATACCCATCAGTCTGGCGAAAGTATGTACAGGAAGTGCTTGGTGTAGTTCAATCGGGAAGTCAGGGAGTGCCAGTCAAAGGATTGTTTTGATTCAAGGCGGCAGTCCAGAGGCAGGCAGATGGAACAGCTGTTTTCGAGGCCCAGTCGATCTTCGGATGTTCGCCTTTAAGAGGACCGCGTCGGCGTTCACGAAAAGAGACGATCGGCGAAGGCAGTGCTGAGGTAGCCTGTTTGTCCTTAGAATGACGGTCGCATAAGATGCAGCTTGGTAGTCCTTAGAAGGACTATCTCATGTAAGACGGTTAGTTAGTCCTTAGAAGGACGATTGCATAAGATGTGGCTTGGTAGTCCTTAGAAGAACTATCGCATAAGATTCGGCTAGCCTCGGCGCGGGATACTGCTGCTGCTAAGTTCGGCTTGGTAGAAGGACTATCGCATAAGATTCGTTCTGTTTTCCGTGGTGACGTTTTTAGACGTTTGAGTAGCTGGCAGTAACTTTCGGTCGGGTGCGATAGTTCTATGTAATAATAATAATACTAGTTGATCGATAATTGCAATTTTTTTCTCAAAGATAATTTATAAAATGCCTAATGTTTAATTTAGGCAACGAATGAATTTCTATTAACGAAGATATATTTTCTATGGCTTACATCTTAGGCCATCAAATATTCCTAGGCGTTTTATATTTCGTCTGAGATATCACTTTTCCTGTCTTGGATGTTTCATCATAGAGCAAGGATTGGTAAGCTAGATTCGCCCGCCATAAATCAATACGGACGCGTCGATTTGGAATCCAGCAATCAAGTTTTGTAGATCATTAATCAATCAGTCGCGTGGGAGGGGAGTTCGTCAAACTCGTATCGTCAATAACATTTCCACTTCATTCTTAAGAAGAATAAATATAGCAACCTGCGCAGAAGAGTCTAGAGTGCTGAGTAGGGGGAATGCACAGACCAGTAGCAGCACTACCTTGATCTGAACAGTTGAAAACCAGTGGCACGGAAAACCCGAGACGACCAACAGCTGATTCGATTGAAGTAATTAGCTAGACAGTATCTACCGGTTGGGATCTACCTCCATGTAGATGCAGCACGGATGTGCTTGGAGTTATCTCCCCTATCCTTTGCCTAACCAAAAGTGTCAATATGTTTATTGAAGTGGTAGCAGGCGGCGCGAAAATTAAAAGTAATCTAAGCTATTTATAAAGATTATAATAATTCCGATACTCATACGGTGTTTAATATTTGCGGTTTTTACCAAACTAACCTAAATTTAAGCTGTTTGGTGAATTAATCCATGGGGTGGTGTGTTGCCCCACGCCCAACCTTTGTATTCTAAGGAAAGTTGTGTTTTCTGTTGGGGTTTTCCCTCCCTTAGACAACCACGTGTTCCCATGATAACAAGTTCAATCTACCCTGGTTTGGGAATTCAGAGTGTTCCTTCTCCTAGACTTCCAATCAAGACTGCCCTACTAATTAAGTCACAGCTGTGAGTAGAGATTAATTCTTATCTTTTACTAAAGATATTTGTTTGAAAGTGAATGTAATAAATTCGGCTGGAATTCGAACCCGGCTTACCGTTTTCTCATTTCTAGCAGCTAACCACTCACACTTTCAAAATTTAATAGATAATTAAACCTTTCGTTGTTTTCTTTAATTGACTTTAACCACATTTTTCTCCACTGCTCGGAAATCTCAAATGCTTATTCGTTCTGTCTGTTCAGTTTTCAGTTCTTTTTTTCTCTACTTAAACTCTTTGGCCTCATCCTTTTTTTTTTTTTTTTCTCTTTTGCTTTACGAGTCCGTAAATTTCTTTAATGACAATACTACTTTTCAGCAGAATATTTTCCATCATTTGTTCTCAAAAAAAAAAAAAAAAGCAGAATAAAATAACATATTCAGCAAGCCAAAAATGTCATTCATTCACTCAATTTGATTTGCAAAACGAGGTTGATGATGACGTGGCACTTTAAAATACAAACATGCACATTACCAAAAATAAAAATACAAGAATAAACAGTAAGTGATCAATATTTCTGGTTCCCAATCGATATTAAATAGAGAGGCAATCAAAAAATACTTGAAATTATCGATCTGTTGATGAATGGAAGAGCTTTTAATAACATAATGATATTGATCACATCAGCCACCCGTACAAAATCAAAACTATGGCGGATATACACACACAACGATTAAAATGTTGTTTTAGTTAATGCAATCTGTGTTCAGTTTGATGCATGTCTTAATGAACATTTCTGAACTTGTGGAGATTCAAAAATAGAACAAACTTCAGGCAAAGTATATATATATATATAAGCAAATATATATATATATATATATATATATATATATATATATATATATATATATATATAAAGAAAACAGACCACTTTAAGGTGCCATAATTTATTTCACCAGAGCCCTTTTAAAGAACGCCGGACCATCAGATAGCACTTCCAAAAATGAAATGAAACGAATATATATATATATATATATATATATATATATATATATATATATATATGTAGCGCCTATCTGAATAAATAAATGCAATATTCACAAATATATGTGAATAATATAGACTAGAAGGACCCATAAACACTTTATGGTTGATACGTAACATATTATCTTCATATTTTAATGTAAGCCTGCATTAACCATACAGCCATATACTGTGTGTCGCGTTACAATGATTTTTCAAATAGGTTTTCATAACATCTATATCTTGTAGGGCGGAACCCGTGGCAATATCTCTGTTCCTGCCAAGAGTGTTGAGACAGTAGCAATTCTTCTAAAATGCAAGTTTCGTTAGAAACGACTGACAAGGTTTTGTGGTTAAGTTTTGCATATGTGTTTCATTTTATTCAAGGTTGAACACAATTATAATATATAGAGAGAGACTAGAGGAAATCATAATAATATACAATGAGTTTTTATTTATTTAGATAGATAGATATAGAGAGGGAGAGAAAGAGAGAGAGAGACCTGTGTTCGCGTGAAAACCTACAGTATATTCAGCAAACAGAAGCTGTTAGTTTTCTCTGCATACCTCACTAAAACACCCCAACACACACACGCACGCACACACACACACACGTGTGTGTGTGTGCGCGCGTGTGCGTGTGTGTGTCTGTGCGATGGATTTTTGAAAACTGCCAAAAATCATAATTTTGAAGCAAGTGCTTCTTGCTTTATTAAGAATCTTCCATCAGCACTATATATATATATATATATATATATATATATATACATATATATATATATATATATATATATATATATATATATATATACATATATATATATATATATATATATATATATATATATATATATATATATATATATATATATATATATATATATATTAAAAACGAAAGATGGTCTACGTATTCTTCTTATAATATGTAGATTTAATAAGCCGGTCTGTTAATGAAATGTTCCTGAAATAAAACACAATGATAACCAATGTTGGCAATAAGATTGATGTTCTTCTATATTTCATATGACGTACAAGGAATATCTTTTTGGAAAAAATTGTATTTTTTTGATGCCGTTACATGATCCTGATATATATATATATATATATATATATATATATATATATATATATAGAGAGAGAGAGAGAGAGAGAGAGAGATGTACCTGTTTCCAACAGATACATGGAAATATGAATTTTATCTAAACACGCCAACATCCACTCAAAATATAGAAAGCTTTCAGTAGCAAAATACACTAAACCGAAATAAATCAGTGAGTTGTAAAAAAATTCAATTAAAATTGAAGAGACCATTTAAAAATTGCTGCTATTTCGTTTGGAGGATTTTCTTCTTTTATCTTTATTAGATATTTGAAGCATCTATTACGCTTCAGAAAACTTCCCCTCGACAATATCCGTCAACTTTGTTTTTATGGCTTTATATATATATATATATATATATATATATATATATATATATATATATGTATATAGGTAGCAATCCTTCTTTCATGCACATTTCATTGAATACAACAGACAAGCTTCTTTGATTTAGTTTTTTATACAGTTTCTCACGTGATCTAATACTTTTTTCTGTTCAGATGATAAATTATAAAAAAGCTATGCAATTATTCTTTTTTTCAAAGCGCTTTCGGCTATACATTTGGCAATTTTCAAGGTTGAGAATATATTAATTGTTAACAAGAAATAGTTTGTTGTAGTTATGTATTAATGTATTTATATAACGTTTTCATTTTTAAAACACGGTCAAGATATTGTGTCCATGTTCATTGTTGATATTACTGAGTGTTGTTTTTTGTTTTTATTAATAAGGCTTCCATTATTTTTAGCCTTTTTTGAATGTAGTTGTTACTAATATATTTCTGTATATATGTGCTTGTTTATATTTATCTTTTTTTTTTCTTTAAGTATTTTTTAAATTTATTTATATTTAATTAATTTAATCATTTGTTGTTTTTGTTTTTATTAATAAGGCTTCCATTATTTTTTAGCTTTTTGCATGTAGATGATGCTATTATATTTGTGTATGTATGTATTTGTGTATATATGTATTTGTTTATATATATATATATATATATATATATATATATATATATATATATGATCGGTATTGGTTGGTGTACCTGATGAAAATAATCATATAATCTTAATTAACTGTCCGCAAAATCTGGAGAAACGGAAGCATTTTTATCTTTCTATATGAAAAAGTATACATCAAAGCCGAATATCTATGATTTCCTATTTATATATAAAAAATGTTCGCATATTTCTATATGAAAAAGTCAAACTGTAAAGGAAATACAGCTCATATACTAATTTCTATAGAAAGAATTGGAAATCTTTAGAAAATGCAACGTTTTGTATATATTTCTATACAAAAACGTAAAAGCTGTTAAAAATGTACAGAAAAGAGAAATATAGCAGATTTTTATTTCTATAAATTAATAAAAATCTTCAGAAAATGTGTTTTTGCATATTTACTTATAAAAATCACAAATATTATTTCTATATAATGTAAAAATCAACATTTTTTTTTATTTTTCTACTTTTTTCTATTTTGAACTAAAACTGCAAAACCTGAAGAAAATGCGTTATTTTTACTCATTTCTCTATGAAATGTGAAGATTAGAAGAAAATATAATGGATTGTATTATATCTCTTTGAAAAAATACCAAATCTAATATAAAGGATACATTTCTATGTACGATAGGAAACACCTCTGAAGAAAATATGACCTTTTTATATATTTCTCTATAAAAAAATCAAAATCTGATGAAAATATAGATGTTATTCTTATTTGTATATACAAAATACACAATCTAATGAAAATGCTATAGTTGTGTACATTTATAAATAAAAATTCAAAATCTGGATAAAATATAATTTTTATATATTTCACTAATGAAAAATGTCAAAATCTGAATAAAATATAGCTGATTTTCTTATATCTATATAAAAATGATAAAAAATGGAATTGAAATAAAACATTGTTGAACATTTATATATAAAATTCAAACAAAAATTATTTTTACATATTTCTCAATGAAAATGTCAACATCTGAAACAAATATAGCTGATTATCTTATTACTATATAAAAAGATTTAAACTCTGATGAAAATACGAGATTTTTACGCATCTGTTTGAGAAAATGCAAAATCTAAATAAAAGAGCTTTTTTACATATTTCTCCATGAAAGTGTGAAAATCTGTAGAAAATACTATATGAAAAGATTTTAAATCTAATGAATATACTATATTTGTGCACATGTATATATAAAAACAAAATATGCAGAAAATGTCAATGATTCTCTTATTTCGATATAAAAAGATACAAAATCTAATGAAAATGCTTATTATTTGTTCATTTATAGGTAAAAGGCCAAATCTGAACAAAATAAATCATTTTAAATTGTTTTCTCCATTTTTGTATACTTCTCTGTGAAAAAGTTAAAATTATACATTTTTTATATATTTCTATTTGAGAAAGTGATTTTTATGAAAATATTTACATTTTATATATAAATAAATAAACAATGATACATTTTGGCACATTTCAAAAAATGGCACATTTATATGTAAAAAAGCAAAATCTGAACAAATTATATCATTTTAACATATTTCTCAAGGAAAATATCAACATCTACAGGAAATAAAAGATTCAAATCTCTTGAAAATGCTAAATTTTTGCATATTTATATGTAAAAATACAAAATCTGGACAAAATATATAATTACAAATTTCTCTGTGGAAATTAAAATCTGATGAAAATCTTAATAATTTTCTCATTTCTACATAAAAACTCGAATGAAATTGCCACATTTTTGCACATTTATATATAAAAATGTAAAATCTGGACAAAATACATGATAGTCATATATTTCTCTATATAAAAAATAGAAAATCGTATTAAAACGCTACAATCTTGCACATTTATATATAAAAATACAAAATCTGACGAAGAGATCATTTATACATATGTCTATCAAAAAGTTAAAATCTGAAGAAAATATATATTTTCTTATTTCTATATAAAAATATACAGAAATGCTACTTTTTTGCACATTCATATGTAAGAACAAGGCATATTATTTTTTAATTATTTCTGTATTTTTCATACACAAATAATTAACAAAATGTAAAGACAATCTATCTGATTTTTATTTCTATATAAAAAGATAGAAAATCGAATTAAATTTTAATATTGCAAAATGTGAACAAAATATATCATTTTTACACATTTATGAAAAAATCACAAACTGAAGAAAAAGAGTATAATTTTTTATTCCTATATATAAACATTGAAGATCAAATGAAATTACATAATTTTTTCACATTTATACATAAAAATGCATAATTAGTGAAAAGCGCTCAATATCAGTGATAGAACTAACATATTCATATGAGTCTGTGGCCGTGGGTTTCACGCTTTTGCGATCATCAGATAAACTGGTTCATTTTTTAAAATTGGATCTATTTATGCTTGTTTGACTATGTTAGGTGGTAGAAGGGGGGTTTACTTCTGTGATTGTTCGGGATGACAATCTCATACACATTCATACATACATGTGTACGCAGTTTAGTTCACACAAACGCACCCGTATAAATAATCCGAGGCCAGGCGTATATAAACGTCCATACATACATACATACGCAATTTTATTTCTATTTCTGTCGTGATATATATATATATATATATATATATATATATATATATATATATATATATATATATGTATGCAAGGTGATTGAAAAGTTATATATGCAGGGTGATTTAAAAGTAACTCCCCATTTTAAAATACTTATAATTTAGAGTCTGTCTATATTTCTGAGATGAGGTATTATGTACATTATTTACATTTTTCGGACAATTGTCCTCATCTTTGTCGCCATATTTATCACTACGTTTCGGCCGTTGTACGCTCCGGCCTTCTTCAGATGGTTGGAATGTCGAACTGAACCCTTTATTTCGATCACCGGGGTAGACTGTTCTAGTTCCACGTGCCATGTTTGATGGATGTCAGTTATCAGTTAATCTCCTGTTAATTTCCCTCTGAAAGTTCTCCACTGCCTTAACCGGGTATTGAACTCACACTCTTTGGGTCCTGTCACTGGATCTAACCAACGGCTTTATCCACTTGAGGACATCTGGGTATGAATTTCTGGGTATTATAAACCTAATGTCTTCAGCAACCATTTTTACCAGTGCTCATATCGCAACTATGTTGTTATCATTGCTTTTCTTTGGCACTCTTTATTACTGGTTCCCATATTGTATTTATTCCTATGCTTGGTCGGCTCAGGAGATTTTTGTGGCCTAGCATATGTGCTGATTCCTTAAGTTTACGAATTTTCTAATGGTGTCCTTTGTCTATGATCTCAACCTGATCCCACAGAGGGCGGTGATTTCCCTTCTCTCTCCGTATGCGGTCAGCCTCGCCTGATTTTTCCGCTTCCCCTCGTGTTACAGCTTTTTGGTGTTCTTGAAGCCTTACCTTAAGGGGGCGGCCTGTCTCCCCTTTATATTTCTTTCCGCAGCTGCACGGGAGAGCGTACACACAGTCTTTAGTCATGTTCTCCTCTATGGGGGGGTCTTACTCGGGAGAGATATCTGCGAATAATAATTATTATAATTTATTTATTAACTATAATTATTATAATTTATTTATTAACTATAATTATTACGGGAAATGGATATGAGAGGAAAGCGTTTAGAATGTGGTTTTATTTAAATTTCGATATGGGCACCAGATTTCGCTACCAGCTTCTCGATCCGCCCAGGAATCACGTCAACTGATTTTACCAGGAACTCTTGTGGTATGGAAGATAACTTCTTGTATTCGGCCTTCAAGTTCTTTCAAAATATTGATTTGATATGAAAGATTAGCTCCTTTAATTAACTCTAAAGAAAAAGTCACAATGTGTTAAGTCAGGACTTCCGGCTGGCTACGCATGAATAAAAGAAGAAGTTACCTTTCAATCACTCTGTGTATATATTTATATATTTTTGATAAAAATTTGCAGCTTGTTTAATGTATTGCAATGTTTCAACTAAGTAGTTGTTTTTTTTTTTTTCATCATATCATCACAAGCAAGGCGATAATACCACTAAGACGCAAGGAGTTACTGGAAGTAAAAATGAGAAGACTTTAATGAGGAGCAAGGCTAATAAAAGAACGAGTCTCATGAAAGCAGAAGATAGTGTTTGACGTTGTATTTAAATTTTCGAAGATTGTAGGTGGCAGGGAAGAGAGTTCCACAGGCGAGAACTTTCGGTTACATCTAACTATTTCAACAGTAAAACTATGACACCTGGTTTCCAATGTCGGAGTACATTTAAATTGATATCAAGATATCCAGGAGAAGAGTTCATTCGAATAATTGCCATGAAAATATTTATAGAAAAGATAGAGGGAAGTCATGTCACGACAAATGGGAAAGTATCTGTCGGTAGGACTGATAACATTATAGACCCAACTTTGGATTATTTTTTTTTGCTAAAATCTCGAGATATGTAGCAGGAACACTATACCAGATATGGCAACAATATTCAATGCACGAAAGAATGGTAGATTTATAAATTTACGAGATGGATTCTGGAGAGAAAAATTGTCTGGCACGACACAGTGAACCAACTTTCCTAGCAGCAGACATACATTTTTAACGTAATTCGAACTCATATTCCTCTCTATTTCTTAACCAGGCTTGGGACCAGATATGGTAACTCCTAATATGTAACTTTTTTCTGTGCGAAAGGTCTCCAACTGTTCAGCTTGTAACATATAATTTATAATTGGTAAGTTACTTCATGCATTTCTCTCTGATCACGTGAGTTTCATTTTCAAAAGGCGATTCAATACAAAAGTCTTGGAGTACCAATCCATCTTCAAATGTAATCTATTCAACGAATGATAGATTGGTACCCGAAGACTCCTATTCTCAAGACACCATGTTAGTTTCTGTAAGAAGTCGTTGCCGTAAAGTAAACATACCGGCGACGATCGAAATCAACTCACCTGATATTAAGTTGGCTGTGAAGAAGAATTTAAAAGAAAGAAATTAAAGAAAAAATATAAAAAGAAAGAATTTGATGATTTCAGGCAATGGTGCTGATAATGATGATGTTATGCATATAACATTTGTGGGTATGCTTAAAAATAGAAGACAAAATCGTGCCCAAAAGAATTATAATTCACGTACAATATTCTTGAAGATATTTTTTCCATTTTTTCCTCTTGTGGTCACCGAAATAGAGAGCTACAGTTCTCTTGCAATGATGTCACGGAGTTCTTCATTCCAGCTTGACGGCTAACTGAATTTCAAGGTCGACACAATGATATTTGTAAAACAAAAGTTTTATTTGGTCATTATTGAATATTTTTCTAAAGCTTATAGTTACTCTTTAGCTTTTCATCTTTACTATTTGCCTTATAGTTACTCACTGCCTTTTCATCAATACTCTATGGCTTCTCATGCTTACTATTTGCCTTATAGTTGCTCTTTGCCTTTTCATTGTTACTCTTTACCTTTTCATTGCTATGCTTTATCTTTTCATTGTTACAAATTACCTTATAGTTAGTTATTCTTTGTCCTATAGTCTCTCGTTGCCTTTTCATCTTTACTCTTTGCGTTATACTTACTATTTGACTAATAGTTACACTTCGCCTTTTCAGTCATTCATCGATTTCAAATTAACGAATCTGTTTTTCACAGTAAGAAATACAAGTGCCGTTTTGAATATTAATGCCGGTGGAGCTTTTTCAACTTAATGTGAGTGTACTGGTTCAAATATTTCAGATGGTACTTGTATTTGAGCACTATAAATAACAGATGCTTCAATTTGAAATCACTGAACTCTTGTTTTACAAAGACTATTCTATTGAACTACAAAATTCAATTTACCGTCAACCTAAAATAAATAATAGTATAACGTCATTGCACGGGAACAGAAACACTCTATTTTGGTGACGACAAGAGAAAAATAACTTTGATTAAATAAATCATCACAAATATTACGTTTGAATAAGCATTCCTTCGGACAACCATTTTTTATCTCAATGTCACAATCGGCTGTTAAATGTATAACGTGATCACTATCATTAAAACAACTGTCTTCAGCCCTCATATATTTTCTTTATTAGCTCTCCTTTTCTTTCTCGCTTTACACCTCAAATTCTCCTTTATTCCAAGCCTATTATCAGGGGAGGCAATTTGTCCGGCACATTTCATTTGTATACATACATAGATTAAAAATTAGATTTGTACTAACATAATATTTTAATAACGCGAATCTATTTCACTTAAATAGTGAAGTTGGCAGTTAAACAGAACGAAAATATCTACGAAGAAAATAATTAGGACAGAACAGAATACAGAAGTGTGATCTCTACGTTATGTGGCATTCATAAAGTTATTTTATAAAAAAAAAAACATGCAAAAAACAACAGTGATATGGTGTCTGTGTTCTAATACTGCACTCTTATGTAATGGCTTATAGAAGCTTTACTCTCTGGTGCACACTCACACACAGACACACACACATATAGATAGATAGATAGATAGATAGATAGATAGATAGATAGATAGATAGATAGATAGATATGTATGTATGTATAAGCATTATGCTTCAAGTAAACTGAATTGAGTTCTCCAAGCCGCTGGCGTATTTCGTATAGACAAAAACATTAAAACTCCCTTCCTTTTTGTTGTGCGTCGATGGCTTGAAGTGGGGGAGGGTTGGATATCTGACTGATGTTTTCGATCCCGGCTTGAAGCCACATCTAGCCACACGGAGGAGCTATGATACAGCGAAACAATCTGTGTGTCGAAGACTCTCCTCTCTCTCTCTATCTATCTATCTATCTATCTATCTATATATATATATATATATATATATATATATATATATAAGATATATATATATATATATATATATATATATAAATGAATAGTAGTAAAGGTGTAAATGTGTAGTGTCTGATCACGCTAGCATTACGTAAGATATATATATTGAGTAATGGAAATATATAGAGTAATTTAGAAACTGGTTACAACACTCAGATTAGAAAATATATCGACCGACGGTTCTACAAATTAAAATGATGAAAGTAAGTCCTAATGTAAAAGAAAAAAAATGTATATTCGTTAAAGTTAATGGGTAGTCTGTGTTTATTTATTTATTTATTAAGATAGATAGATAGATAGATAGATAGATAGATAGATAGATAGAGAGAGAGAGAGAGAGAGAGAGAGAGAGAGAGATGTATCTGTGTACGCGTGAAAACACATATTCAGTAAACAACAGCTTTTTTTTTTTTTATATCACCGCCCCAAACACACGCACATTTCTTTTCTGTATGTTTCATTAGGTATGACGGACAAGGAATATGTTGTAAGATAAATACGTAAGAGGGTGCCATGAGTATAAGTCACTTTTCTGATTAAATAATGATAAAGATTTTATTTAACACACCTTTAAATATAGAAAACACTTCACAGATAGAAACATTCATAAAATCTACGCCAGTATTTGATGATACAGATGCACATGATCCTGATAACATATAACTGCTTTTCGACAGATACATATTCATGGGAATATGAATTTTCTCCAAACAGTCTACTTTCCACTCAAAATATCGAACACATTCTGTAGAAAAATACATTAAAAACCCAAAGAAACAAGAAAAACAGCGAGTTGTAATAAATTCAATTAACCTTGAAGAGGCCATTTAAAAATTACTTCTTATTTGGTTTGGAGAGCTTGCCTTCTTTCATCTTCATTAGATATTTGAAGAATCTATTACGCTTCTGAAAACTTCCCCTCGACAAGATCGGTCAACTTTGTTTTTATGGCTTCATATACATACATATATATATATATATATATATATATATATATATATATATATATATATATATATATATATATCGGTGTTGTGGGAGTTGAAGGGTGTAAGTATTCATTTTTTAAAGATGGCTCTCTTTTCCAAACTTATAGGTTTGGTCTAATTAATAATACTTTCTTATGGCATGCTAACTTTGCCTTGTCTGGCACAAGGTAATATCAGCGAAGGTTCTCATGGTTGATTGAAATCACTAACCTTGCAATACCTGAACAATAATAATTTACGAACCATCTTGCTATTTTCTTGATTTCAGTTAAAAACTTTGAATATATTTCAATGGAATTTTTACTTTTGAAAATTAAGGTTTATAATTATATTTCGATATATGGAAAAAATATCGTTAGTTAGGATATGAATTAAAGATATTTAATATGTTGAAGTGTGAAAAGTACAACTCTAGTGGAAAGAGAATGCAATGTAAAAGCAAGAAGAAAGGACTAAACATCAATTAATTTATAAGAAGACAGAATATATGGTCATCAGCAAAAGAAACAGTACAAGATGTAATCTACAAATTAGAGACACCAAAATCAAGCAAGTGTAAATATTTAAATATCAAGGAAGCAATTTAACAGAGGATGGACTATACGAAGCCAAAATCTAAAGGCGCATTGTAGTAGTATAAAATGCCTTCCAAAAACTAAGCAAAATATTAAGAAACAGAAACATTTCGTTAGAGAAAATAATAAAATGCTGTTATGCAATATAGCTCTTTTTATATGGCAGTTAATGCTGAATGATGGACAATCTCATTACAGATGAAGACAATGAATCAACCGAGATGAGGTTCTGCTGGAGGATGCTGAGAATACCATGAACTGAACAAGTGAACAACGACAATGCTTTAAAGAAAATAGATAGAAAAAAGACACTTATATTTTCTAATCAGAAACAGTTTAAATTTCTAGAACACATAGAGAGGAAACAGGACTTGGAGAATTTGAAACTTACAGGACATATCTGGCGGCAAGAGGGACAAAGGAAAACATTGAATAACATATTTAATGAGCTCGTGCAAATTGTTTGCAGAACAGGGATTATGAGGAAGAGCTAAAATCAAACCTTACTACAATATACAGCTGAAGGAACATCACATAAAAGAAGAAAATATGCTACATTTGAAATTGTGAGTAATCTTTCCACATGTTCTCAAACCCGAGTAAGGCTAAGACCAATTATCACTTCAAAATAATCGAAACATTATATATTAAGTCCTGCCAACCATTTCTCTGTAAGCAGGATTGCTTGGCAGTTTTAAATATAATTAAAATTTAATGTTATATTTGTTGTTTGCATATAATATTAGTCCGGAGTTTTTAGCTCTCGTTTTTACCTCTGATGAGATTGATTTTAAATTGATTTTAATCGTTATATTTTGGTATTCCCAATTTACGATAATATATATATTAGCCATCTTTTTGCTTATGAATAGTTTTTTAATAAGTCTGATTTTATTGCTCTAATAAAGTTTTGTACGACTGCAAACATACTTATTTTCAAATATTCAATGCATAATAAGATATAAACAAAGAAACGACAGAAAACTTATTTAGAAAATGTAGTAAACAACTATCATAAATTTCAGCAACTCACATCAGAAACTTTCTGAAACTGCCAAGCAATGTCTGAAATCTTTCCACAAATCTTAATTATGGTGTCATCATAATTGCCATACACTACTTCACCTTGCTACCACGAAGCTCTCATTCAAAAAATAAAATTATCTTATTATTCACGGAAATTAAGGTTTGATCTACAAGGCCATTACTAAAATGTTAAATATCCTTGTCAGCACAACTGTGTCGATTATTGGAAAGCGGAAGGAACTCGAAAAATGCTAAGAAAAAGCAAAGAGAGTCTGATGGTAACTCAAAAGTGATCAAAGAATAGCTGGAATATCTCTTACTAAGAAAAAATATTATTAAGAAACAGCACAGAAATGTTTTAAAATCCCAGATTCTCTAAAACACGTTTGTTGACAAAAATGTCCCTTTGATTTTCGGATGAATTTAGCTCGATGGCATTTCTTAAAGTTTAATAAATTTTGGAAGAATAACTCAATTCCAGAAGCATGTAGAAAATGATGACTGGGCCTGTGTTTGATAAGATACGATCTTCACAAGAAAGCACGAAGATGAATTAGAGGTGTTTCCCTTTCAATGGTTGAAAACCGTTGAAACTTGAAGAAGATTTGATCTTTCAACAAGATAATTAATCGAAGAATCGATCGAAAATAACTTGTGAATGTTTTTTCTTTTTTTTTTTTTTCGGAACAATAGAAATATAGTTTAGTCGCCATTTCAATCTAACTTGAAATTAATTGAAAATTCATAGCAAAACATGGAAGATCGGCTTGGAACATCAAAGGACCCCACATTTATTAATGGTTGGAGGAAGAATATGTGACTTTTTTGAAAAACGGTGAAAAGTCTGTAAATTATACGAGCAGTAATTAAAATCCAGACATATGGAACTAAATCAAAAATAGAAAAGAAATGTGTTTGAATAATGTTCTTTTTTATACGACTAGTTTTGATCGTGTTTTTTAATCATTTCGCCCAAGCACGGATATAAAGCCACTAAGATGCAAGTGGTTACTGAATGTGAGAGAATAAAACATTATTAAGGAGAGAGAACAATAAATGAACAGGAATTAAGAAGATAGACGATAACGATTGACTTTTGTATTTATATTTTTGAAGGTCAAAGTTGACTGGAAAGCAAGGAGCCGAAAGAGAGTTCTACAAACCAGAAGTGCGAGAGAAGAAACTGTTAGCATAGAACTTGCGGTTACATCTAGATATTTCAACTTTAAAATGATGAGATCTAGCTGTCAGTCTAGTCTTAAATTTATAAAGTCTAGGTGCCATAGAGGAGTGTTTATCAGAACAATTACCATGAAAATATTTATTAAAAAGCACGTGGAAGCTACGTTACGACGGTTGGAGAGTAACTGAATGACAAGCCAAGATCAATACAAATCAAGAATCTCTAAATACATAGCAGAAACACCAGACCAGATGTGGCAGCAATATCCAATGCATGGAGCAATGGTAGACTAATAAATATGTAAGATAGATTCTATCGAGAAAATTGTCCGGCAGGAAACCAATAGCAGCAGCAGAACTAGCAATTGATTTAATAGAATCTTTCCACTTAAATTAGGGTTATCTCAGACGATTAATAGAGAACAGTTTTTTGCTTTTTTAGGGGGGGGTATTAACAATCCATTCCTTGCTCCAGCTAACAACAAATCATAGGTCATTTTTTTAATGTCAACTGCCAATTTGGCCTAAATGAACATATCAGTAAATAGTTGTATGTTTTTTGGATATTATGTTTTCTGCATTGTATGTTTCAAATTATTTTTCCTAGCAATTGTTACTTTTATATTATAATGCGTCACCTGTACAAGTTTAAAGTAACTCTAAGCATCGGAAGTATATTCAATAAATATTTTGTAGGTAAAGAGGACAAACGATTCTTAAAGGTTAAAATCTATAAACTCGCAAATAACAAAAACCAAATAACTTTGAACACTTCAAACAGCAACAAAAATAGGTGACACATATAACTTGAAGAGGAAATAATGTTCTAATCAAATTTTAAAATTGCACTATTAACTGCCCGTCAATACTAGAAAGAGATATAATATCTAACGGTTTTAATAAAAAAAAAAATTAAATTTTGACCGAAATTAACACCAATTAATGGAATGACAAATGTTTCCTATTTAGAATCGGTAAATTTTATTATTAACATTGTCTTTCAAAATGTTTACTTTAATTGAAGTTTTCTACTCTGATATAAAGAAAAAATATTGGGCGTTTATTGTAGAGTGATAATTAGTGAACTAGACCTCTAGACATCTACACATGTACTGGTATACCAGTACTGAGTTTACTAGTCACTATAGAGCATCATTACCGCATTGAGACCCGCTAAGCTTAATTTGTATATATTTAGATAGATCTATGAACGTATGTTTGTAGATAATAGGATGCATATTCTATCGCCATCTCTTCGGATGTGTCTTGAAAATATCTTTTTCTCTTTGCTTTCCTTCCTATTATGGTTAGTCCGGAAACCTATTCCCTTTCAATCGAACTTTTCATAACTTGAATCATTCTAAACTACACTGTTATTTATACCAATATAGACCATATAACGTATCTTCTTTTCTTCTATGTGCCGCATTCCTTCACGGTATAATTGTTCATAACTTCCTATCTCTTGTAGTTCTTAACAGTTTTAACCTGGTTGATGCCTACCCTATTCCGCCATCCACTCACACTCTGTCCTGGGACGGTCACATTTTCCAAACACTCCCTTCTCGTTAGGAATTTCAGTTGTCTTTTCCTGGTTCTTGTAGAATAACAATACAATAAACAACACTTACCGGCGTAAGAGTCCCAGCTAGCGTCCAGCTGGCAGACAAAAATAAAGCAGGTTGTAACTTAATACAAACCCTGCAAACTAACTGAGGAATCAAGATGGTATTTATATAGAAATACTTCCACTCAGGTACCAGCAGCCAATCACAGCCCAAGCAATGAACTATCCCACTTTAGCATAATGAGATGCTCCATTGCACCATAAATAGCTCTCTTTCTCAATGTTGAATTAGTATTCACTCAGCTTGCTCCACAACTGAGTGTTTATCTTGACCACGTGATTGTTCGACAGTTCTGAGTATAAGTGTTCCTTTTGTAGCCATTTTCTTTTAGGCTCCGTTGTTGTTTATTCTATCCGTCCATAAAAAGTTAAGTATCTTTCTGTAGAACCACAATACTGCTGCCTCAAATGTTCTTATCCTCATTGTACAGTATTCACTGTCATGTAAGATCGATACCACATAGCAATCCAGCATTCTTTTCTTTGTTTCTAACGAAAATTCAATCAATATCTTACTTAGCTTGTGGGCTGCTTCCTTCGCTCGTCAAATACGTGTTCGGATCTCGGTGCCTCATTTTCTATCCTCTGTTAAAAGGCTTCTGCACCCGATTGATGCTGACATTTTCAATTCGTAACTCGCATCCTGTGCTTTTTCCCTTGCTTATGACCATACTTTCTTTCTTCTTGCACCACATGATACTTAGTCCTTTTCTTTTTCTCGCTCTCTTCCTATCTCGGAGGTCCGTAATGGTTCTTTCCAAATCAACAAGGTATCATTTGCGTATCTCATATTGTTAAGATTACGCCCACCGATAATAAATGCTGGTTGAGTCCCCAGTTCCCTTAAAATAGCGTTGCTGTAGAGGTTGAATAAATCTGGGTATAAGACACATCCTCGTCTCATGTCTATTTTTGTATAGCTACTCAATTCCTTTCCTATCTGTATGCGGTCAGTTTACTCCCAGTATATATTTTATATTATTCTAACATCTTTTCCAAATAGATCTAGTTTTCCCAGTAGTTCAAATATAGCCTTGTGCCGTATCTTGTCAAATCAGAGGAACGAAAGTGTCTTACAATGGAGTTACAGAGTAACCCTGAGATCTAAAATCCAAAACAGAAAATTAATCGCTAATTCCGAATTAGCTGAGCTTGAAAAATATTACAGAACTTTCTAATATGTTAACTAATGTCTCTACTTGACTTAAGTACGTTACACTCAAAGTGATTATATTTTTATATATGACTCTGAAGTGGAAATAGACTAGGGAGTGAATCATGAACATTATTTATTCAGTTAAATTATATTATTTCCTTATCAAGAAACATTATCTTGTTAATGTGATGGGGCTCAAGTGAAAGAGTAATATGATATTTTAATTATTTTTTTCTGTAGTTGGTTAGCATGTAAGTTACACCCTGACAATACCACAAATAAATAATGGACTATTCCGTTCTGATCGTGAGGTAAACTGAAAAGATATGTTAGAAACATTGTTTGGTTTCAGTGAAAGAAACGGAAGTTAGGATAGGCGATGATATTCAAGTGTTTAATGACTGCTTCCATGAAATGTAAAGAACTTGTCAGTTTCAAATCCTTTGAATAATGATCTTCATTCATAATTATAATTGTTATTGCAATATTTTGTTTACATTGTTAAGCTGATATATTTAACGATGTTATAAAAGAATTCCCAACGGTATTTTTATAGTCATGGAACTCAGAAGAAACTTTTACAATAAAGTTAAAAATTAAGATTCATTAGAAAATTTTAAATAGTAAAATCGTATTGGTTTATTATGTCAAAATAGCGTGTATTAAAACTATTGCAAGTATGGTAGTTTTAGTATAAGTAAAAAGGCTAAAATGATTTTTACGATCTTTAATATAATTTTATGCTGCGTATGTACTAACTGAGAAAGAAACTAACTTTGATGGCTGTGGAGACCAACACGGTAATCATAGCTCAACGAAGGAAACTCGTAAAGTTGTATAAAAAAAACAAAAAACATCGGGTTCAAGAAAAAGAATTTATGAGAATTGAAAGCCTTTTTCTTTAGCAGGAGAAAATCAAACAGAATTTTTTATAACCCCCCCCCCCACTGCTAACACAACTAAAAAAAAATCCCTCAAAAACAATAAATTGGAAACAGGTGTTGCTTTTGGAAATGGGAAGACGATCGTATTTTTATTTTTTTTTTTCAGATAAAGATGGTTAGTTACTAAAAACAGTTCGTCAAGTCAATATATTTATTTTTGTTTTCTTTTATCTACCCGATTAATCCTGCATAAGTGGGAAGAATTTCGTGAACCTCGTTATAAAATTTATGACGGATATGACAGGCAGTCTTTCTCGTGACACTCAAATATCGATTTGCTTGAAAAGTAGTTCGCTATTGTAGAAAATCCTGAACCAACAGATTTTGTTTGTTGGCATTCGTCCGTCTGAGACGAAATGAAAAGTAAATATTGCACTTTGGAAGAAGACGAAAAAGACATGTACGGTTTGAGAATGAATGCAGTAAATAGGATATGAACGGTTTTCAAATTAATGTTTTATGAAAGGAGACGTTTTTATTCCTTTATTCTTAAATTTGTTCACACATCCTTCCTTCAACCTTGATTAGCACCTTGTATTTATAGAAATTGAATGTATACATCTACACGTATATAATTATATGTACATTTATAAACGCATATGTATATACATCGGAATACGCGCACACATATATATATGAGATGCTTAGCTATTCACAGCTGTTTGAGGGAAGGTAGATTGAAAACTTGAATTTTGAATATTGTATTAATCACTTTAAACAATATATTCATTGTTTTTAATATATTGTAAATTTATGCCAACAGGTCAGTGCCTTCGGAAGTTTTAACACTTCGATGTATGATGTCTGGCCCAAACATTTATAGCGCATACACACATTCATCTTCAAAAAGTTATAAAACCAAAATACTGAGATATCCAGTAGGGACCAAAGTCAGCCCGCCTTATCGGTTGGGGTTAAGAATACGCCAGCCGTATCCCTATGTAGAAAGGTTAACCACGTCCAAAAGGTGTATGGAGAGGAAACAAAAAAAAATCTTATCGTTTTTGTCGACCTAGTTCAAACGGAACATGCATCAAACTTTTTGAATTTCATGCAAACCAAATCAAACCAATGTCTTCCTCTTTTAATCTCAGGGAAACCAAATATGTGCCTACCTTAAGCTATCGTGTGAACCAAACTTATGTCTATCATTAACTCACTTGAAAACCAAACTTGTGTCTAACTTTTTTGAGTTTCGTGCTAATCAAAGATGTGTCCATTTTTTTTTTTATTCTTGTGTTAACCATACTTGTCTCTACCTTTTTGACTTTCATGTAAACCTAATTATTATATGACAGGAAACAGTATTAAATATCCTGGAAAAATTGATATGCCTTAAACAACCTATCCTCAGTCAATATTTATGTTCATCAGGCACAAGGCAATAAATTCAGGGCATCTAGTGAAGAATTACATCGGTATATATTAAGTTTATGTAACTGAAACAAGGTCACATTTTAGAAACCTAGAATCATGAGTGAATTAAATACTTTGCAAACGTTTGAAAGACAAGCTAGTTATGGCTCTACGGTAAGCACTCTTCTTTATTATTAACTTAATTAAAGAATTAATTAAATTTGATTGGTTTTCATTATCAACTTTCTTTTGGATTTACGATGTAATAGATAAGAAACAATCGTAAAACATTTCTCCTTTAATAATATCAAGTTTCTTTCTTACAACTTCGTTGTACATCGCCAAGTATAAATATGGCAAAAGAATGCCGAATAATTTATCGAAATTTTGTTCAATATTTGAATCCGAATAGGTAATCTATCACTACATGCGTATTTATGAAATGAATGATTACTGAAATGTGATTATGAAACGAAAAAAAAAAATTAATTGAACGTATTACAGAATTAATTAAACGGAGAATTCATTAGTAAAATGCGGACAGGTGTTGATTTTTCTTTTCTTTGATTCAAGTGATTAATGAAGTGGTATTTCATCATTAATATTTCAAAATCTTTCTTTTCTTTTATTTGACTTGAAAAATTGATGAATTTGGAAAGCTTAATGGTGGAAATATAATGAGATTTTACTTTGGGGATAGAAAAGATATACCTTATTTATAAGCGTGATATTAAAGTTTCTAACATGTTTTGATACATCTTTTGTCTATATGAAGTGATGTTATCCTTATTCAGTCATCAAAACGTTTCCCTGGTTTTCTATTACCTTATAAACCATTTCAACTAAATTCTGTGACAGATGATTAGGATTCAAGGGTTTCCAACATGCTTGGCAAAAATATTTCTCTCATATAAAGCTGTGGTATTCAATTTTCAGGTTGGTTCCTTGGATTGCTACGATTTGAAGCCGTTTTTAAATGAACTTTGCTTTCCACCATAAAACGACGATTAGAGAACTTTTTCAATATCATGAATTTGTTGAAAGCTCGCGCTGTAAACCTGAATGAAGAGGAACAAGTGACAATATAAAGGTTAGTAGAGCATGCTGCAGGCTGAACAACCCTTCATTCCAGTAATGGAATTGTTCGATGTATCGAATTGGCAACGCAAATAACGTCATCGTACAATAGAAAAATAATCTGGTCAAGTTTTTTTTTTTACCGAAGAAAGTCCTTTTCTCTTCAATGTCTTTGTCATATTATCCGGCAAGTTTACCTATACGCAGTATCCGTTTGTCTATATTCCTGTATTATGTAATAAAGTAATGCTTTTGAATCCTATCAAACATAGGAGAATTTCTCCTGACAGATTGGGTTTAGTGAGACATGCTGAAGGTAGACATGAATATTACCATGATTGGTTTTGTTTCAATTCCTATAACAAATCTAATCTTTAACGCTAGTGAATAGTATCTGAAGTAAAAATGACTTTTTCAAAGTCAAGAGAAGGAAAGAAAAAGATTTATATTCTTTTCTAAGAGTTCATATAGAAACCATTTCCTTATCTGCAAATTTTTCCGAATGCTTGTTAATTATTTCAAGTGACAGTCAGCACAAACTATAAGAATGAGTAAGCAAATGACACAATAGAAAAACTCTTAAGTTACAAGTTTCCTCTGTAGAAAAAACGTCTTCAGATATATATATATGCGTTGGTTGCCGATCGTAACTAAACTGACCACAATTTTGACATAAAAATGCTACTCTGATCAAAGTAGAAAAAAATTAATCGCAAGGTCATCTACAGTAAATTTGCGTCCTGGCTCTTACAACATTTCACCATTCTTGGCAGGTCTTCGTTTATCACAGTGTGGAATACCGACTTACAAACGTGATGGAAAGAAAAAAAAACTCTAAATGAATTCGACTAGACAAAAACAAAATCTATGTTGTCTGTGTGTCGTTGAAAGAAATACACCAAACTTCGGTTATAATTTTTCATCGAATTACATTAGCGATATATGGACGATATATGAAATAACATCAGTTGATGTTTTTACGGCTTATCAACCCTTTGTTGGGAGTTTTGAGCGGAATTAAATTTTATATTGTAAGAATAATTCTTTATTTTGTGTGTGAATATTGTATAGACATTTTTAGAATAACAATACTTATATGAAACAATAATGAACCGAATACATTTTAGACTTTTTTCTTTGCAGTCCCTATCAATTTGCAATGATCACGCAGCGAAATTTTGATTTAACCTATTTTTTTCTGATTCATCTGAGTTCAATCTTCACTGGATGCTCTAATAAGAAAACTTTACTATTGTAGTTGAGATCAGTGTACAAACCTATCTCATTCTGTGTATTTCAAATGATGCTTTTCCAAGACGACCGGCTTTCGTCAAATGCAGTTAAATAATATTTGCAATTTTTTCTACGTTTAGTCATAGGAGATTGAAGTAGATTTAGTAAATATTATATAGAGATGCAGAGGACTCGAAATTTTGATAACTGATTTCTGGCTTAGTCTGTGCGTGTTTATTGCTCACTAATCCTTTGAGAAAAACAAGAATCAACATTTCTCTTTGTTTCTTCCTATTTTATCATTGGCATGTGAGAATTGTTCACAGAAGATTCTTCTCTACAACAGGTTCAGTACAATCTAGGACGTTTTGCATGAATATAATATGAACACAGCCATGTAATATTTCCTTGCCATAGAAATGCTATAAAGAATCCAGCATGGTGTACGGATTATCTCTTCAATAATAGCGCCATTCTCTAAATGTATTTTTTATGCGATGATGTCAGTCTAATTTCATTTGGCATATGTTGTCTGGATATTAAGATTCAGACTAAACAGTTAAAAAAAAAAAGCTCTCTGATTGTACATTAATTTTGGCCAGAAAAATTATATGAATCTTTTTCTTTGCATATGTTAGATTTTTTTTTGTAAACCGCAGAGCAAAACATTTAAGAAAATAGAATATTTTATCACATTCTTTTCTACATCAAAGCGAAAATTAAATTATTTTATAATGTCTTTTTTTAAAGAAAAAACTTTTATTGCACACAGATGTGTAGTATATAAATATACGCAGATCCACTCATGTACTTAGAAATAAATTTCGGAGTTAACACCCACTTTTATTACCAACACAATAATAACACATCCAGAAGTTAGATTCCGACAAGGTTTTACATCCTGATCAATTTCAGATATCAGTAGTGGAATAAGATATTCCTGGATTGTGTGAATAAAGATTTGCAACTATATGATTTCACAAAACAATACAATATATTGTTTTTTCTACAGCTGTCGTCTATAAATGGTAATTGTAGTTTTCCTATAAAGAAATATTTGGCATTCATTGACCGAGCAGCCAGTTCTACTTTCAATTGAAATTTATAAAATCTTTCTTGTAAACAAATTTTACAGGAAAATAGGTTTCTCAAATCCCGTAACTGTCATCGATCTTTCCAGTATCGAGTCAGGGAGTGTGTCATCCTTCAAAAACTTGTGTTTCATTATATCATTATGTCTTCGAGTTTGTAGAATAACAATACAATAAACAGCACTTATCGGCGTAAGGGTCCCAGCTAGCGTCCAGCTGGCAGACAAAAATAAAGCAGGTTGTAACTTAATACAAACTCTGCAAACTAGCTAATGCGTCAAGGATTATTTCAATTTGCCGAGACATATTTCAAGCCTACTGTGATCCCGAGGAACTCAGCACTGATGGTGGGCCACCCTTCACATCCCTTACATTCAAGCAATTTTTACAAGACTGAGCTGTTAAACACAGGTTATCATCTGCTGGTTACCCACAATCCAATGGTCGGGCAGAGCTTGCTGTCAAAACGGCCAAGAGAATCGTAAATGGAAACACAGGAGCCCAAGGATCGTTGGACAATAATCGTGCAGCAAGAGCCATCCTCCAATACAGGAATACGCCCATTCAAAACATTGGGCTATCCCCTGCTCAACTACTACTCCACCGCCGACTACGTGACTACATACCATCCCACCCGACACTCTATAAGCCACACGCGAATTGGATAAATGCAGCCCAAAATCGCGAGATAAGTCTGTCCCGGCGGAACGCTCATCTCATAGAGTGATACAATAGAACAGCACACACCTTAAACCCCCTTCAAAAAGGACAAATAGTGGCACTACAACGGCCGTCAACCCGCCGATGGGACACAACAGGTCAGGTCGTTGAAACCCTCCCCAACCACCAATACCGTATCAGAGTTGACGGATCAGGTAGAATTACCTTACGAAATCACCGATTCCTCAGGAAACTGGATACACCAACAATTCCAGTTCCAAGACCTAGTGCCTTACCCGAGACCCCTACAACAGTGCCACAAACATTCGACGCTGGAATAACATCAAACACTGCTCAGCCGTCTACAATATCACGGACAAAACCTCCTCGGGCATTGTCCAGACTACTTCCACACAACCAGCCAGGTTTAAAGGAACTCATCCCTCCCCAAAGGCCACTACCCACACGCGATGGGGGGAAAGGAGATGTAGAATAACAATACAATAAACAGCACTTACCGGCGTAAGGGTCCCAGCTAGCGTCTAGCTGGCAGACAAAAATAAAGCAGGTTGTAACTTAATACAAACCCTGCAAACTAACTGATGAATCAAGCTGGTATTTATATATAAATACCTCCACCAAGGTACCAGCAGCCAAGCAATGGACTATCCCACTTTAGCACAATGAGATGCTTCATGGCACCATAAATAGCTCTTTCTCAAGGTTGAATTATGATTCACTTAGCTTGCTCCACAACTGAGTGTTTATCTCGACCACGTGATTTTTCTACAGAGTTACATATCTTTTCCATTTCATCTGTTGTTCTTCTGGTAAGTCCTCAAGGAACGTGGTTTCTGTTATTTAGTACAGTCCTTTGTTTGTGATTCTGTAGTAGCAGTCCATAAAATTCGAAGAATTATGATTCTTGCTAAGAGGTAGAATTTTCATTCATTCGAAAGCATTTTTAAACATAGATCTAAGAAAGCGGTCGTATATTGCTCACTGTTTAGATATTTTCAACAATTTTGTATGACATCAATACGAAAGTCTCGATACGACGAGTTTAATCAAGAACAGGCCTCATGTTTTAAGATTAATGGTTTGGTTGCGTAGCAATATGCGGTGTTGGGTGAAACTACCCCTAGCACAGCTTATTCCATGTTCCATTTCTTTATTACCTGTACTAAATTTATTATAGCTGAATCATATACCGAAGCATTTGAAATGTTTATTATTTACTATTTACATATATCGAATTAATAGTATTTTTTAATTATAGCAAAATCATTATCTTTCTATTAAATGACATTAAACGTAGTTTCTCAGAAGAAAGGCAACCTTGGACATTGATTCCTTACTTTTTGTAAAAACTGAAGAAATTACATTAGGAGTTAATTAAATTTTATAGACTTCATCTAAGAGTGTACATCCTTTCATTAGTATTTAAACTTTATTCAAAATCGATCAGTTCATCTATTAGTTACCGATTGATTACAGTTTTAAATTAACTTTGTCCACCTATATAAAATAAAAACGGATCTCTAAAACTTAAAACCTTTCAGTTCAAATAGATTCGATTTTTGTCATTTTTTATCGTAACACAAATAATTTTTGCAGAAATACATAATTTTATTTCCAGTTTTCTCTGCCAAATATTTGATTTTAGCTATAGAATAATGTCTTTATTTGGGTATACCTTCATGCTACAATCTTGATAAAACTCATGTTTAGACATTTCTTCCCACTTTCCTTTATTTACTTCATTAGGAATATCTGAAGTTTTCTTTCTGTGTCTGCAATTAACACAGCCTCATTTGTGTACTTTATGCTCTTTAGCGTAGTCGCACTGCCAACACATTTGAAAACATTCCTTATTTTAATTTAACATAAAGCTGGTTCTCCATTTAATTTTTAGACGCATTTTTTATGTACGCCTGTTATTCGCCTAAAACATTTCTAGCTATATAACACTTCTTTTGCAGCAATATTTTAATAGCATAGCTATATTGGCGTATGTAATGAAAGTGAATCTTTAGATCATAGGCAGGTTCTGTCCATAACTCGCTCTATAGACCATGACGTAGATACGCGTCATGTGTGATTTAAACTTTTCGATATTTCAGTGACAAAACTAATTCGAAGGATAGTACATGTAAACAAACTTCATTTTTTTTTTAATTGTCTATTGTAATCATTCATGCGGCCGGATTACTATTTTCCCTTTGAAAATGGGGAAGTCGTTGATTTGGGATGCAACCTGTGCGGATGATACATTTTCGGCCGGTAATTTAATCAGGTCCGCGGTTGAGCCGGGGTCCGTCGCCCGGGACGCAGAGATAAAAAAAAAATAGTTAAATATTCTTCTCTTGCTGATAGATTTTTTTTACTCCTGTGGCAGTGGAGACTTCTGGGGTTATTGGCTCTTTGTTCGATGGCGTTCCTTCGAAGGATTGGCGCGATTGCGTCTCGATTAAGGGACGAGCCTCGGAAAACCGAGTGGCTCTTGCAGCGTATCTCACTGGCGATGGTTCGAGGTAATGCTTTCTCCATCACTGCGGCTGGCAGAGGATGAAAAAAATTATTTATAGTTGCTTTGTTCAAACTTATTCTTTCAGTAAATAAACTTGCTCGAAAATGTCGATTGAATCTTCTTAGGAATCTGTTAGTCTCTGGTGACGAAGAGATTGTGATCTGGATGATGTTTCAGACACGACGTCATTTTCGGTTTCTGCCGCATCCAGTTCTTCCAGCGCACTAGATCTGCGTAGGTGAATATACTGTCGCTGAAATGGTTCAATTGAAAGGCAAATATTGATACAAATCGCTCTACGGCCGTCGCAAGAATTGGGAGGATGTAGCTGAAGTAGAGGCTCCTACTCGGGATTTTTCGTAGGAATTCACTGCTGAAGCTTTTCCATCAATTAAATATAAACTCCAGGCAGCGGGGTATTTTAATTCAGAGCTTCTTTCAACTAGACTGATTGTCAAACAAAGCTAGAATATTAATTTTGTGCTGATTTCATACCTTTTCCGAGGACCTTTGTGTCAAAACGAATGTAAAAGCCTCTGACGGAATTGGAACACTATTCGCCGATCCCACTTTCCACGACAACAACTGCTACTCTATGACGACTGAATACACAGTGGAGGACCATTTTGCAAAATTTTACAAGCAAATAACATTTGCCCTTTAGTTTGGCTTACGACTTATGAATTTCTTTCTTTCTTTCTTTCTTTCTTTATATTCCTTGAATGACAAAGCAATATTTTCAGTTTAAAATCTGTTGGTTTTCAGTATGGAAGAGCGTCTTAAATCTTCGTTCGTGAAGCCAAGTCATAACACAAGTGAATGTAAAGAAACAGACACAATTGACAACAACGCGATGTCTGCTTTGGGGATAAAAAAAATATTTGTTGTAAAGAGATAACTGTTTTTTTTTTGTTTGTTTGTTTTTTTTGGGGTTTTTTTTCCACCTGTAGGATATTTCCTGAAAGTTTTATGGAAGGTAATATTTAGTAAGTTATTAAGTTAGACAAAAAACCATACGCTAACCATAACAAATAATTTTGATTTAATACCTCTTTCTAGTAGACTGCTATTTTCGATACTAATATTTGGTTGAGAGAAAAAATGCCACAAACTAAACCATCTGTTTTAAGTACGCACATTTTATCTGTCTTTATGATGCCAGTTATTATTAGTTCGTCGGTGGTCCAAACAAATGACTATAAATAACATAATATTGACGAAAACTGACAGAAATAGAACTACAACGAAAACGAAGAATCTTAAGAATCTTGGAATTTTATTTATATACTTATTTCTGTTTTATTCATGTTCAGTTGTACCAAAAATAATAATTGATTACAAGAAGTCTTCATGTACAAATCTTGATTTATCGATTCAAAGGGATGTAAGACAGATGTAGAATTGCTATGTTTAAGTACTTCCACATGTCTGCATTTACAATAGAATTTATATCAATAAATATATGAATAGTTATAAATTGACGAATCATATATATATATATATATATATATATATATACAGTTATAAAAGTGTATACTGAGGTCAACAGGTTGTGGAGATGGTTTGCTTTATGTTTGAACGCAATCTTCAGGCCATCATGCCTTCAAGCATGAAACAAACTGTCGCCATTTGGCGTTGATCACAGTATCCACTCTCATGTGTACACAAACAATATCCCTGATACTGAGCTGTTTTACCAATAAATATAGCATAACTTAAAATCGCATTTTTATCACACACACACACACACACATATATATGTGTGTGTGTGTGTGTGTGTGTGTGTGTGTGTGTGTGTGTGTGTGTGTGTGTGTACTAGCAGCATGGCCCGGTTGCCCATGCTTGATTCAAAAAATCGTACGTCTCATACAGCAATCGCTATCACTTGACTTAAAATATTTTTGCCCTTCCTTGCCTTTAAAGGAGTGCCATTTGCCATACTTATGTTGCTACATGCCTTACTTCTTGCCTATCTCACACTGCTCTATACTAAACATTAAATCTGTTACGAAAAAAGAACTAAACAGAATGAACACAAAACGATCAGCTTTAAAAAAGGACTAGTAACTGGAAAAACCGAATGAAAAAAGAATGTTAACAACAAATACTTTTTCACACCCAACCCAGTTCTGCGGAATTCGAATCAACGTTGAGTTTAAGCAAGCGAATGAGCCAATTGGAGTAAAGTGCCATGCAGATTTAAATTTTTCCCACTTGTGACGAATGCAGCTAACGACTTTTTTTTTTTGCATGCTAGCATGCTAGTTAACATTCGTGTCAGTCAGCTGTTGGCTCTCATGCTGGCCAATAGAATCTTCCTGCCTATTCGTGTCAGCCAGCTATAGGCTCTCATTCTGGCCAGCAGAAAATGGCCGCAAACTACATGAAAACTGCGCTAGAAGCATGAAAAAATCGATTATTTCCACTATCGATGGGAGTTGGGAAATGCAAAGTCGGTCTTGGCCTTCCCACTAACTTGGAGCATGTAAATTTCGGACTTTGTCCATTTCTTAATATATGACGTCATTTGTTTACATTTGATACGCCAGAGCAGTTATGAATGTACGAGATTCATGGAAGATTGAAGTTTATAAGCAGTAAATTCGACCTTGTCTACCGAAAAGGTTCTTTGTAGCCCAGAGGTAAGGCACGTCAGCGTAAATGACGGATCCGTATAGGATGCAGGTTCGAATCCTGTCAAAGAACGAATATTTTCTATGAAAATTTCTCGGACATTCAGGCCGGTAAATGTTATTTAATACTGTTTATCATAAACAGAGCATTTGCTTAAATACTTGTATCTATAAATAACAACGTTAAACATAAAAAATGTCTTTAATAAATATATATATATATATTTCTTCCCGGCAATTTTTAATGTAGTCTGAAAACGTATCTTGATTATGTCATTATTTTCTCTTCGAGTTATGTGTGTTATCTATTTTAGTTGTTGGGGTTGATGAATGTCATCGAATGATTTTTTTTCTGTTATTTGGTAAAGTTCTTTGTGATCCTGTAGCACCATTCTATGAGTAAGGATGGTCCTCTCGAAGACCTACAGGCTCTATTCGCTCGACGCCATTTAAAATAATGATATAAATATTATGAGATAGATACATAGATAGATAAATCTGAAGAGACTGTGGTAGTTAGGTGGATAGAGGGATATAATAATCATATATATAAAGAGAAAGAAAGAAAGAAAATGAAAGAAATAGAAGAATCGATGGAAGATATAAAATGAACAGAGAAGAAATGATAAATATAGTATTTTAGATTTAATTTTGATTGACAACCTATTCCATTAAATATATTTCTTTTTCTGCTCAAAAGATGTTTCAGTTTGTGTTGCCATTTCAAATAAATCCAATCTTTCTCCACACAGGAGCTCTATGCGAGAGAATGTATTAAAGATTTTTTTTCAGTCGAATTTTAAAATTAGGTATTAGCTTTTGGCGCCTAAAAAATTTCTTTTTAATGTCATGAGATTTTGTTTTCATCTTTGCCTTTTTTTTTTTCTTTTTACTCTTGTCTGCTTTCTTCTCCCGTTGCTTTTATTTTTATTATTTAACTCCGAATTTAAAGAAAGAAAAAATCTAATATATAACCAATTGGTGCTGGAAATTCCTCAACCTGACTATAAAGCCCTTCTCCCATTTTTTTTTATTTCGTTAAGTTGGTCTAACTCAGTGGTTTTCAACCTTTTTGCTGGAGTAGAACCACAAGGAAACATACCAGTGGTTCGAGGAACCCCTGCAATAAAAAATCATAGAAAATCATAGTAGTTGTGTAACTTCTTGCGGAACCCCTGGGCTTTACTGGCAGGACGCTAGGGTTCCGCAGAACCCTGGTTGAAAACCACTGGTCTAGCTGATAACTTTTCAGCATTCCTTAGTACCATTAAATTATTTCAAGTTGATCAATGGGTAAAAAACTGGCTTGTAAAATTCAATAAAGTCAAAACCAACCTTGTAGCGTTCCGTCACCAACGAGCAGACCCTGAACATTCACCTATCATGATGAATGGGTCTTCAATCAAGGAGGCACCTTGCCTTGAACGTACTATAAGTTCTCTCCAAATCTCAAGTGGAGCTAATATATCAAATCTATTACTAAGGATGCTAGGAGAATGGTCGGTTCATTGTACCGCTAAAGAAAGTATCTGATTCTCCATGCTATATTCTATCTTTACAAGAGCCACATTAGACCAGAAATGTAGTATTGTTGCCATATCTACTGCCCAGTTCTTACTTGCCCGTCTTGATAGAGTTCAAAAGCGTCTACGCGACCTTGTGGGTGATGAATTATTTTCAACTCTACAACCCTTTTTTACACAGATGAAACGTTGCGAACTTCTCGCCGATCTACTTCTATTTCCAATAGCGTGTGTTCTGACGAACCATTAGTCTCACCAGTCCTGACCTTTACAACTGGGATATGCCATTCCATGTACACAAGTTGAATCATCCCCATTTATATTCCTTTAGTAAGAGGTAAGTTACATTCGGACAGCTTCTTCCCAAGAACTGCAGGATGTTCTCACACTCTCTACAATCTCGACCTAATCCAATCTAGCATCAACCGTTATATTTCTTGCATAACCCCATTAATTTCATTTCTTACATTTTCTTACTCTCATACCACACCATAAAAGAACCCTCTACCTTGAGTGAGTCTTGGCCCTTGTATTGGGTCAACATTAATATATATACATATATATATATAGCATGTATTGGTATTAATTATTCATCAGAAAAAGCCAAAGTAAATTGTCAAGGAAAGCTTCATTATTACAAGAAATTCATTTAAAATAATTTTAAATTAATACTTTGCTATACAAGAATATGCAACAATTCTGAAAGTGAAAGAAGAAATTCTGCATTCTTTCCGTAAAACTATTATCATTACGAAAAATTCTATATTTAAGATCGGAAGGCACCTGTCTGATTAGTTTTAACTTATTCAGCCAACGTTGAAAATATTAACTATATAATCAATTATACGTTGAATTTCTTGCATTAACTTATAAATCTTTTATGAATTGGAAATATTTTACTTTGTCTCTTTCATAAATATCTTTTATAATTTTGGAAAAGGTTGGCAGTTCCTACTTTGTCTACACAAATGATACGTATCTAATACAATAGGCTACCAAAAACTTCGCAGAATTTGATCATTAAATGATTTCTTATCCTAACAGAGAGCTCTGAAATTATTCCGTTCGGGTTAAATCAGTTCTGTAATGTTGTTCGACAACCGAAATTTTGTTCGATAACAGGCATTTTCATCTCGAATTTTCTGTTCAAAACCGTTTTATTCGACATGTGAAACGTTCGAGAAACGAAGTTGCGCTATATATATATATATATATAGTGAGAGAGAGAATAAAATGATCTAGACAGATTAAGAATGAGAAAGAGAATAAGAATGGCCGAGAGAGACGAATAGGAACGAGCGAGAGAGTGAGAATAAGAATGAGCGGGAGATGAAAAAAAAAAAAGAGAAAGATTATAAGTAGCTAAAAGTTTCTATAATGTTAAAGCCTGCATTTATTGCCTTAACTTCGTTGTATTCTATGGAAGAGTTCATTAATTTCGATGTCTTGAGGCATACCTCAAGCAAAATGGCATCCCTGTGTGCTTTACCCTAAGAAAAAAAAAGAAAAAAAAAAGGAAACGCGTACCGAATGTCTTTATTTAAAAGTCCAACTTCTATCGAAATGCTGCACTGATTTATACAGATGTAAGACAAGGATTTTTGCCAGTATGTACTAAGTTTCTGTAAGTCAGTAGATATTCCTCATCAGTTAATGGTTTGAAAGCAACGGAAGGCTGTCCTTTCTTAATGTCGCTAATTGATGCCTACTACTTTAGGCTGATGGCAAAAGGAGAATATTGTAGTAGTATTTATTTAGTGTTAAGCCATGTGAACACATCTTTAAGATTTTATTATGTCCTTTTGTAAGGAAAGAAAAGTGAAAAAGACGAAGTAAAGAGGGTAAGATGAAAGAACGACGAAGTTTATTTTTCTGTATATTGGACAGATATAGAAAAAAATATAAGAAAGATACTTAGAAGAGAATTTTCGTTAGTTTAAAAAAATGTATAAATAAGAAAATGCTGCCTAAATACATCCCATATATATATATATATATATATATATATATATTAGGTATCTCCACTTGGTCGCGTAATAAATAGCATGGCATGATGAAAAAAGGCCTCAAAATCTATAAAAAGAAAGTTTTGTTAGTAAAATGCTTATGTTATTATTAAAGAGCAAATTATTATTATTTTTTTTTTTGGAAATTTTTTACTCCTTCGTTCGAAATTTTGGTAAAAAATCTTGTTTTTTTTACGTCAGCGGCGGACCAAAGATGATTTTTGCGCTTTTTCCAGTGAAAAAACACATTGATTTGGAAATTCTTTCAAAAATCAAATAATTGTGCGATCTTAATGTAACTTTCAGGACATATTCAGAAATTAATGAATTTTTTCAATTTTTTTTAGAAAATCTTAGTGTTATGGTTCGGTTCCTTGTACCACGGTGATAATCCAAGGTAGAACCAATAAATAAGAACTCGAACACAGGTATGGAATATCACAGATATATTACAAACAGGAATATATACAGAGAAGTAGAAGTGTTAGTATGAACAATCAGGTTTAGTAGAGAGAACAATGTAGTCTCGACCGGTATCACTATTCCAATGTCTTGCAGTAATTGTCTGAACGCGACTCTGTTTCGGACTGCCTCTGACTCGACTTGAACTACTGACTGACTTGAACGACTGACGATATTTAGAACCCACCGACTGACTGACGATATTTATTTATTAGGGTTCCCACCGCACAGGGGCATCATGTGCCCATTGAACCCGTAAAACGGGCTCGGGCCGGTTTATTACCCGAACGAGTTCCGTCCGTCGGCGTAGCCTCGTTCGGCTTCCTCCCCGCCTCAGGCCCAAAATATGCCCATTGAACCAGTATAAATTCGGGCTCCCCCCAGGGGTGGTTTACCTACCTTTTAACGAGTTCCGTCCGTCGGCGTAGCCTTCGGGCGAGCCTCGGGCGTTCCCTTCCCTCGCCCGAAGGCAGAGAGTTCAACCGAACAGTCTGTTCAGAAGTGAACGACTGACTGAATGACTTCTGCCTACGCCCGTGGCGCAGTAATTATTAAGTCTGGAATAGTCCATTATTATTATTAAGGGGAAGATCCATAACACCCCCACTTTCCGAAGCCTTTGCGTAGCAGGGTTCTTTTTAATATCTTTTTTTCTTTGGATCTATTTCCAAAGGTTCAGTGAATTTTCTTTTTCTTGACGATTTTCTTGGTTCTGGCATTGTTTGCGGCCTTTTTATATCGAATGTCGAAAATCGTGTCCAATATCTCTTATTGAGGTGGACCGTTAGCATCCTGCAACGGTCTCTTCTTTATTTGGTTTACGTGTCTTCTGTGTGAGAATTTTTTTCCTTCAACTATGTACATCATATTACCAATTCTTTTCTCAATTATGCCTTGCTCCCAGTAAGAGCTATTATTTTTATACACCTTAAAAAACTTTTTCACCTGGGGGGGGGGGATTTTCTTTTTGGTGCGTAGGACTGTGTTACTTGTTTTGTTTTACTTGGTAGTAATTTATCGAACGCTGATCTGATTTTCCTAACAAACATGACTTCTGCTGGTGCTAATGTTGATGTTGTAGAATTATTTGGTGTTATTCTATATACCTGTAGGAATTGCTGTAATGCTTTCTCCGTGGGCACATCGTACGCTTTTCGTAATGCTCTTTTGAGTGTACCACGAATCTCTCCGCTTGTCCATTTGATCTTGGATGGTAAGGCGGGGATTTTATATATTTTTACTTGATAAATTTCGCAAAACCCTTGGAAGTCTGCTGACGTGAATTGCGTTCCATTATCTGTTACTAAGCAGTCCACAACACCAAACAGAGCGAATAGCTCGTGGAGGAAATTTATGGTCGTTTCTGTAGTAGGATTTTTGCAACGAAACACCTCCGGCCATTTACTGTAGCTATCAACTATGATTAAATAGTAGAACCCTTCAATTGGTCCTGCATAATCTGCGTGTATTCTTGACCATGGTCGATCAGTCTCTGGCCAAGGTTGGCGGTGCTTTGGCTGCTAAATTACACCCATTGCACATTTCCACCATCTGAGTAATATCCTGGTCCATATTCTTCCAGTATACAGAGCTTCGCATTAGCGGCTTCATTCTATTTTTACCCGGGTGTCCTCTGTGGAAATCCTTTAGGATCCGCTTTTGTAATGTTTTGGGAATTACTACCCTTTGGTTGTAAAGTAGCACATTATCGCATAGAGAAAAGCTGGCCGAAATTTGTTCATTTTTTGCTGCTATTTTTGCTTTTGTTTCATTAATAAATTCGTCATTTTTGGCTTCATTTTTTATGTCTTGCAATGTGACTGGGAGGTTTCAGACTGTACAACATAGTACTGTCCTTATGTCTTCTTCATTTCTTAGGGCTGCGATTACCCTATCTTCCAATGGCTCTGTCTTTGATGGTATAAGTCTCGACAGGCCATCCGCGTGCCCGATTCTTTTCGTTGGTAAATATTACAATCTGAAATTGTAGTTCAGAAGAATCGTTCCCCATCCAAGTAGCCTATTTGCAGTGTAAACCGGTAGCCCTTTTTTTAAACTAAAAATTTTTATTAACGGTTTGTGATCCGTCTGCAGAGTAAAAATGTCTATCATAGACGTATCTATGGAATCTTGTTACTGCGAAGATGATTGGTAGAGCTTCCTTCTCTATTTGTGAATAATTATTCTCCGCTGGTAGTAAGGTTCGAGAAGCTTGTGCGATAGGTTTTATTGTCCCATCTGGCATTTTATGTAATATACACACTCCGACTCCATAGGCGCTCGCGTCACTTGCTACAATAATTTCTAGTTTAGGATCATAGTGTGCCAAAAATAAATCCGATCTTAATGTCTTGATTATTTTTTCAAATCTTTCCTGGCATTGATCTGTCCACTACCAAACTTTTTCTTTCTTTAGCAGTTCGTTCAGTGGTGCGCAAAGTTTATGCATTTAAGGTATGAATTCCTGGTAGTAATTCACTAATCCAAGAAAACTGTTATATTCTTAGGAACTGGCATTTTTTATTTATTGTTGTAGACCTTTTAGGGCCTGGTCGTCTACCTTCTTTTATGGCCAAGGTATTTAATTGCATTCATGAAAAAATCACACTTATTTTCTTTTACTTTGAATCCATAGCATTGAATTCTCTTAAAAACTTCTTGTACATGTTGCCAGTGTTGTTCAACGCTTTCGCTATTAATCAATACGTCATCCGGGTATGCAACTGTGTAGTCTAGTCCGGCAAGCATCGTATCCATTGTCTGTTGGAATATAGCCGGCGCGACCTTAATTCCAAATAGTAGTCTTTGGTATCTGTACAATCCCTTGTGTGTATTTATGCATAGAAATTTTGAACTTTCTTCATCGACTGGAATTTGCAGGTACGCCTCACTTAAATCAATTTTTGAAAAATATTTTCCGCCATTTAATTTAGTGAATACTTCTTCTGGACTGGATAGAGGATAGTGGTAGTCCTTTATTGCTGCGTTCAAACCTGTAGAAAAATCAGCAAAAACTCGAATTTCTCCTGATTTCTTTTTGACGTAGACCGTCGGTGCGGTCCATTTACTGTATTCTACTTTTTTCAATATGCCCGTATTTTCGAGTCTAGTTAATTAGTGGTCAATTTTTTCTATTGACGCAAACGGTACGCTCCTTTTTTTCTTGAAAACAGGTTGAACGTTTTCCTTTATTTCGATATTAGCTGCCATTTTCTTACATCTTCCGAGACCTGCTGAAAATACTTCGGGGAAACTCGTTTTTAGTTTTCCTTTTAATTTGTCTGCCTCAGTTGATAAGCGTTTTATATTTTGGTAGTACGTAAATCCCACAATTCGAATTTTGGCATCCAGTCTGTTCCGAATAGGTTTTCGGTATTTCTTAAGACGTACATTTTTAGTTTTTTCGTTATTCCATTAAATGTTACGTTTCTGATTACTTCACCCTCGAATTTTATCTTTCTTCCCGTAACTGATCTAGCAATTTTATCCGTTTTTAACAGGTTTGTTCAGTTTTTTCCATGTTTGTAGGTTTATGATAGTTAAGTCTGAACCAGAATCCAGCTGTAACCTAACTTTTCTGTATTGCATTTCAACTTGTACATATTTTCTTATATTAGTCTCATCTGCTTCGTCAGTCCTCGTAATTCTTATACTGATTTTGCTTTCTTTTCTATACAAACAATGAGAACTTTTGAAGCCATTTTTTTTACATGATAGACAAATTTTAAAACGATATGTACAGTCTTTAACCCAATGCCAAGACCCACAACGATAGCATGGACTGGGTGGTAGTTTCTTTTTATGTTGATTATAATTAGAAAATTTTGTTTTGCCTGTTCTTGAGGCGGGAAAATAAGTTCGGTTTGTTTGTGAGGAGAGAAAATTTGTTTGCTTTGTCTGTGAGGAGGGAAAATTTGTTTGTCTTCGTACTTTGTGTATGTATGCTATGCCAGCTTGTTCTATGTCTTTAGAGTCTTTCTTCACACTGATGCATCTCTGGCAGTCTTCGGATAGTTTTTGAAGTCTCAGATCTTGTTCATTCTCCAATTTAGTAAGTATTCTGCGTCTCATTTCCGCGTCTTTGGTTGAAACCAGACCTTGGACGTAAATTAAGCATTTGAAATTGTCTGCGCTGAGTTCTGATAATCGTTTGGGCCAATATATTTTTAAAAGAATTTTACAAAATAATTTTTAGTTTATTGAGCATTCCCAATTTCTAGCTATGGAAAGTTATACACGAGATAATCCTTAAAATGGTCACGTGATTTAAGTGTCGTCTGACACTTTCTTTATTCAGTTATGTTCATCATTAACGTCTTTACAAATCACCTCTTAAAATTTCAAACTAAGTTTAAAGTACTATGAAAAATTTAATAACATAACTCTCATGATAACAATTAATAATAAATAAAATACCGTAACATTTCAGAAATTATTGATTTTTATTTCTATCCTGGTATTTTATGTCGGTTATTAAATTTTAAAATTAATCTAAGAAAATTTTTGTAAAGCATCTTCAAACGTGACCAAATAATAAATAAAATATTTGATAACTACTGAAAATATGTTAATATGTAAAAATTACTAGGTAGTTAAAAATAAAAAATAATAATGCGTTCACTTAGATTTCGTAAATTTGTAAATTTATGTCAATTCTGGTCATCCATACTAGCTGTCATCACCTCGTAACTTATCGGTGATGTCGATAACGTCAATAAAGACATGATCAAAAGAAGACTCATTGTTAAGAAATGCTTGTATAGTATATTTTTTTATGCTATAAGTAAGTAATATTTGTTTCAAAACAGATTAATTTAACTTTAAATTTGCTAATTTTACTCAAATAACGTGTCACAAATAAATATTTTGTTTTTGGAAGATTTTAAAAATGGATAATTTTGTTTTGTTTACAAATTTCATAAAATTAGGAAAATGGCCGCTTTTAAGAAAATTTTCTTAAATCGGCCGAAAAGTTGAAATTCCAATCTATATAATTTTTATTTAAAATACACCAGAATATTTTACTTACTGGAAATAGTAAATTTAATCATGTAGCTTTTAATTAAAGCTAAAATGATATTTTCAAGTATGCTTTTTCATTTTTAAAAATTAATTTTAAACTTTATGCATCGAAAATTCAGTGGAGGTCCTTAATATATATATATATATATATATATATATATATATATATATATATATATATATATATATATATATATAATTCCAAGCGCTTGAGGATGAAATGGAACTAATGTCTTTAATTTAATCACAAAATTAAATTCAGGGCTTTTAGCTTCCATTTTTGAAACATGGTTAGAACTGTGTAGCGAAAAAAACATATTTTAAATCAATTAATTTATAATATTAATGCTCTGTAATTTACATTGAGCACTATTTTGTAAAAATAAAAATATCTATAAGAACACCGGATTATATATCTTACTGTTCTTTCTTTTTTTTATTTATATATATATATATATATATATATATATATATATATATATATATATATATATATATATATATATATATATATGTGTGTGTGTGTGTGTGTGTGTGTGTGTGTGTGTGTCTGTGTGTGTAATTATGATCGAATATTGATCGGAACTGATAGAATGGTAGGATAATTAACAATAAAAACGTTTTACAAACTAACATGTTTCACTTTTATTCAAGCTGAGAATGAGATATTGATAAAAAGCAAAAAGCATCTCATTCTCTGATGGTGCTTTAATAACAGTGAAATATTTAAAATGATAAACGTTACCTATTTGTTCTTTTTTACTATCATATATATATATATATATATAATTATTTATTTAAAAATATGATTCCAAATCGCGACATAAGAAGTCCCATGTTTCAAAACAAGAGCCGAAAACTTCAATATAATTATTTAAACTAAATTGAGTTAAAATAAGCTCTGTTCCATCTTCAAGCGAAATTTTTTTTTTGAATAACGTGTTTCTGAAATTTACGTGTTTTAAAAATTGAAATCAAAATTTCCATGGTAACAGCTAGGGCGAATTGTTTAAGTTGGGTAGGCGGGTGTTGGGTGTTAATAATAAGTATCAGTATAGAGTTACTTTCGTAGATGTCAAGTCAGGGAAAGGTGGGGTGTCTAAATTTGAAACGGAAGATGTATTAACCCTCGTCTAGTTTGCATGTCTATGGAGATTTATTTATTTTTTTATTTTATTTTTTTATTAAAGGGATTTGTGCATATAAAAAAAACTGTCGTAACGTTTGTTTTTTGACGACTTCATAAAGGGTTATCTTTTTTTAGGGTATTTAAACTATTTATTTGGGCTATGGATTATGAAGGGTATTATATTGTATGCATATTTTTAGTTAATTATTCAAACCATGAATTTGATGAGTGGGCTATGGATTAAACAAGTTATTATATTGTATGCTAATTTTTAGCTAATAATTCAAACCAAAAATCTGATGATGCCTACAAAAAACCGTTAACTCGTGTCTATTGTTTAATAGATTATTATTATTTAGAAGCTTAATTATGTGCAATTTCTCATGGAGGCATAAAGGGCGTGGGTCATCCCAAGTTTTACATATTCTAGCCTTGTTTATAATTTTCCATTTAACTTTAGGTGTCCTATTTGTTTCTTTCAGATGCCAAAAATATTTAGATAGGGAAGTCTGATTTCTTTTGTTTATATTATTGAAAGAGCAATATATATATATATATATATATATATATATATATATATATATATATATATATATATATATATATATATGTTTGCATGGAGAGTTGTTTGCGACCTTAGGTTTTACTCTTTAGTGATCTTAATATTTATTTGTAAGAAGAAATTCAAAATGTATCACAATGACTAAAATGTGGGGATGGGGAAAAGACACTCACGTATACATAGACACACATACATACAGGTGCATACATGCTATTTCATACATACACACCCATATACATAAACATGTGTTAGCCGCACTAACACTTTGGAGTGCCGAGCACAGAGATGTAAGCAATTTTATCATGTCGATTTCAGTGTCAAGATTGTAGAGTTTCATAAATGTAGCAATATTCTCTTAGACGGGGACAGGACGGAGCGATTTGACATTTCTTCAGGTCGGCTGTTTCCGTCGGCAGACATGCTCACACGCAATCGCGCACACTCATATGTAGACGCATACCCACACTCATTGATTTAGGTCTACTACCACCACGCGGGTTAAGGATGATGTTTGTATTTTTTAACTACAGCTTTTTTATTAACGACTGTAATTATGTTAATGCTAATTTTTAGCTGTGATATTATTATTGATAATAATTGATTTAGTTATGATGAACGGTAATGTTCTCTTAATGATAATGGTATTAATAATAATATAATAGTAATAGCGATAACAACACTTAAAAAATAATGAATAATAATAATGACAATGATAAAAACAGTACTAGCAGTGGTAGTAGTCATAAAATGTTAATTATTAGGTGTTAATGGTTATACCTTTTATCATTCAGTCAGTCATGTACCGTGCGTGATACTCGCTTAGGCGATCATTGACGAGGTAGATTTTTTTCCCGCAGTAGGTTTTCATTTCTTTCTGTGGTAGACCAGTTGCCATCCTGCTATTTACCCATAGCTGGGAGGAGAAGAAGAGGATTCATACCTGTCCTAAAGGTATTAGCATGAATGTAATGGATTCGACTGGAATTCAAACTCGGCTCTGCCATTCCTCAATCCGAACTGCTATCCATTCCTCCATCGTGCCATTACCATTACTGACACTATCAATAGTGATAATAATGTTGTTACTATCACTAGTAATGCTGTTACCACTTTTAGAACCATTACTTTATAACCATTACTACCACCATAAGTACTTTTTTATCATTGCCATTATTATTATTATTATTATTATTATTTTCATTTTTATTATTTATTATTTTTTTAATGTTGTTATCAGTATTATTATTATTATTATTATTCAATCATTAGGGATAACTTTACCTTTCATCATAACCAATGGCATATTAATTATTATTAATATGCCAATAATAATAATATCACAGGTAATATTATCATTAACATAATTACAATCGTTAATAAAACAGCTGCAGTTGTTGTTAAAAAAAATACAACCATCGCCATGTCTACAGACAGAACCCAACTTAACCCACGTTGTGGTAGTAGACCCAAATCAATGAGTGTGGGTATGCCTCTACATATGAGTGTGTGAGTGCGTGAGCATGTTTGCTGGGAAAAACAGCCGATCTGAATAAGTCAAACCACCCCCCGACCTGTCCCCTACTAACATTGCTACATTTATGAAATGCTACAATCTTGACAGCGAAATAGAGAGAATGAAATTGCGTACATATGTATGCTCGTGTATACAAAAGTGTAACTGCGCCTAACTCAAGATTAGGAATATTGGTGTGTATGTATGAACTAATATGTATGCACCTGTGTGTATGTGTGTCTATGTATACGCGGGTGTCACCCAAACAAACACGGAACAAGAAAGTTTCCCCTCCCTTCATACTCAAATAAACGAACACAAACAAAGCATAAATAGATTCACTTTTGTAAAAAGTTTGACTGAAGATCGCGAAATCATGAAGCCTAAGGTCAGAAACAGCTCTCCACGGAACCGCATATGTTAGAGATATCACCGATATTGAGCACTCTACTAAATAATAATAATAATAATAGTAAATAAATAAATACCCATAGGGCGCGATGGGTAAATTTTCGGCAGCTTATATTTTTAATTTCGCGCATGCGCTTTGTTTATTCTTGATTTTGTTGACTACACGGTCTAACACGGCAAGTTGGGCACCGTCTGTAAGAAAAAAAGACCACCATGACACAATTCACACCGCAAGGAACAGCATGCTGTACTGCTTGGCATTATCACCGGAAACTCCAATGCTAACATTTCAGAGTGTTTTGTTGTCAATCTGAGGACGGTGCAAAGGATTCGGAAAGAGTTGGATGAGTCTAATGGTGATTACGAAGGTACGGCAGCTCGGAAAACTGCGGCGCCTGTAATAAGCATATCAGCGACACGGAAAAGCCTTCGGTTCGGTCCTGCCCCCCCAAAAAAAAAACGCCGCCTTTCGCAAATGCGAATAAGGAAAAGGGAGAAGAGGAATGTCGTGTCGTTGGTACGGGCAGGGGGAAGAGCCGTACAGCGCCACCTCAGTCCCATCATTACTCCGGGGACACCTACAATCGCATTCCCCATTACCAGATCTGAGAGCGATGCCCCGGCTTCATATAGTAAAACTGCTTCGGAGGTACAGAAGCTAAACGAACCCAACTTGGAAAATTTTTTTAAAAAATCAAGAAGCTAAAGGAAGAATTGGAGGCTAAGCGGGCTAAGAAACAAAAGCCGCTAGGGGTGCCGGGCTTCTCATCCTCTGCCCCGTCTTCCCCAACAACCAAGAAATCATTAACATAGCCGCCTCCGCCCAAATCATTGACTAACACACCTATCAAATTAAATTCATCAGTGCAAGACATACTGTTGCCACTGCCATCTCTGTTTAAATATTCACCTGTCCATACACAAAGAACTTTTTCCAAAACTGCTCCTACTCCCACGCCTTCTTAATCACCCAGAAAATTGGAAGGATGAAAAAAGACGCGAAGTCCCTGCTGTAGCTGACAAAAGGAAAAGACTTAAACAACCATATTTACTTGGGGAAGGCGTCTGACGCGTATCCCGGGAACAAGCAAATCGGTTTCGATCACAGACCCGAAAGATCTAAGGAGTCTGTGGAATTTTCGTCAAGTAGGAGGAAAGGATATAGAAGTTCCACAGAACTTCAAAAAGGCAAAAATGGTGTTAACCGTTGTGCGATCGGGACCGCGTACACGGCAGATTTGGAGCAATGATTGAGGAGGCAAACATGTTTCTTAAATTAATGCCCCTCCTCCCAGCGGCATATATGAACGATAAAGACATGACGGAATTGAAACAATATTGTACTGCGCGGCTCACCGTTTTCGTTCACCCATCCCTTTATATTACTTTAAAGTTAAAGTTTCCCGAGGATATTGGCGGCCTGTCTCTTGATGGCACAGGATCAATGGGACAGGCCGTCGGTGTTCTCACCCTGGCCATGTTCAATGCAGAAGAACGACCCTAATCGTTTTGATAATGTCTCTCTGGTTGGCTTGTGTAAATCAGGTTGGAGTCGAAAGTCGTGACCTTCAGCATCTCGGGGCGAATATGTGTTGTGTTGGGTCTGTATTAAAATCATTATTCAACAAAAATTAATAAAAATGGATGATATATTTAACAGCTAAATCTGCATTATTTTACTCAGGTTCTAGCTATTGATATATATCTCATAATATAAGTGAAATATTTCAACATGAAGAGAGACATTATCCTAGATTGCGTGAAACGATTGTGAATCGTATTCTTCCCTCGTATGTCGATTAAATGTGATTAAATTTAAAATAAACGTTATTTGAATTTGATAACGGGATCATCGTAGATGAAATGAAAATGGATGCATTACTCAGGAAGCTACTGCAGAATCTGTGCAGGGATATGTCTATTAACCTGGCAACTTTCTGAGAGTTGGTAATTCCCAAGACCCAGATTATAACGGCCTATGCCACGCCGTTCTTTCTCAGTTTCTGTCTCAGATTGGATGCTCTCGTGTTAATTCTCTGAAATAAAAAAATATTAACATGTGGTGTTAAGATAGATCGACAACCACTTATGAATATGTCCTCAAATACTTGCAACACACACACACACACACACACACACACACACACACACACACACACACACACATATATATATATATATATATATATATATATATATATATATATATATAGAGAGAGAGAGAGAGAGATAGTAAGGCGATGCAGACATAAGAAATAACACTACATAATGACTGTCATTTTAACGACTTAAGCAATCTTTATGCAATGTGCCACTCGTTTAATGGGGTATTTACAGGCCACTGGCGCTTTCCAATTCTTTTTTCATCTGTTTAATGGTTTGGATTATTTATAGTCATAACAATGAGATTGATGATTTTAATCAATTTATTTATTTTATTCATTTATATATTTCCTTATGTGTTTGTTTTCTCATATTTTTCTTTAGTTTTAAGTTTCGCTATTTGAAATAAATTTCATTAGATTTTTTTCATGAGATTGTTAGGTTTTAGAATTTTTAGTCATTATGTTGTAGTAGATAGTGCAGTAAAACTTGTTTTTGTGCTCACCATGAAGTGCCGATTGCCTCCTTCCCTTAGACCTCAATTGTCTTATATACAAATTCCTTAAAGGGGTTGTGACACATTGTTTCAAGTTCTCTTGAGACGTGTAAATGACGGCCATAATATAATGGGAATTGATATGAATAAACTGTCTTCATCTTCTATCTACGATATTGTGTCTCTTCTTTCATAAATATAGCAAATATAAACAACAGACACACATATATATGTGTGTCTGTTAAGTCATGAATAACTAATCAGCGTCATTCTTTAAAAAATAAAACAATTATATTTTATTCATTCATATCTTCACCATTATTTCTAATGACACTTATCAGGCAGCTACTCGATTAAAATTCCGCAGGTTATGATGTGAAACACATCGGCAAACGTTAACTGGTTTTCATTAAAGAAGGTTTTTCATAGTGATCGAAAAAATATATAATTGTTTGGTTTAAGGTCAATATGGCTGGTGGCGACAAACCGAAATCCAAAATTTATTCCTGTGTTATTTTTGCTGGATGCGAACTCGAGTTGTCCTGGAGGAGAACAACTTTTTCATTCTATTGACGAGCACAGAGTGATTTTCTCGTTTTTGGTCTATGGACACGTTGCAACTGCTGGACTTATGAATGAGCCTTGAATGTTTCACAGCACTTTAAGAACTCTAAATGAATAATAGCACTACGGTCCAACCACATGCACAGCATCGATTTTCATCCACTGAACATTGTTTTTGTCGATTGTAGAGATTTATACTTGTCAATCCACTACCTTTTGCGTTGTACATTGTTATTTTTATTCATTTTGCCTTGTACATTGTTATTTTTTATTGCTATTGCTTTGTACATTGTTATTTTTATTCCTTTTGCCTTGTACATTGTTATTTTTATTGCTATTGCCTTTTACTTTGTTATTTTTATTCCTTTTGCATTGTACATTGTCATTTTTATTCCTTTTGCCTTCTACATTGTTATTTTTATTCCTTTTGCCTTATACATAGATATTTTTATTCCTTTTGTCTTGTACCAAGTTATTTTTATTCCGTTTGCCTTGTACATTGTTATTTTTATTCATTTTGCCTTGTACATTGTTATTTTTATTCTTTTTGCCTTGTACATTGTTATTTTTATTCTTTTTGCCTTGTACATTGTTATTTTTATTCTTTTTGCCTTCTACGTTGTTATTGTTATTCATTTTGCCTTGTATATTGTTATTTTATTCTTTTTGCCTTGTACACTGTTATTTTTATTCCTTTTGCCTTGTACATAGTTATTTTTATTCTCTTTGCCTTGTACATAGATATTTTTATTGATATTGCCTTGTACATATATATTTTTTTATTCTTTTTGCCTTGTACATTATTATATTTATTCCTTTTGCCTTGTACATAGATATTTTATTTCTTTTGCCTTGTACATAGTTATTTTTATTCATTGTGCCTTTTACATAGTTATTTGTATTCATTTTGCCTTGTACATTGTTATTTTTATTCTTTTTGCCTTCTACATTGTTATTTTTATTCTTTTTGCCTTGTATATTGTTATTTTTATTCATTTTGCCTTGTATATTGTTGTTTTTATTCTTTTTGCCTTGTACATTGTTATTGTTATTCCTTTTGCCTTGTACATAGTTATTTTATTCCTTTTGCCTTGAACACTGTTATTTTTATTCCTTTTGCCTTGTACATTGTTATTTTTATTCCTTTTGCCTTGTACATTGTTATTTTTATTGCTATTTCCTTGTACATTGTTATTTTTATTCCTTTTGCCTTGTACATTTTTATTTTTATTTCTTTTGCCTTGTACATTGTTTTTTTTATTCCTCTTGCCTTGTACATAGTTATTTTTATTCATTTTGCATTGCTCATAAATATTTTTATTCCTCTTGCCTTGTACATAGTTATTTTTATTCATTTTGCATTGCTCATAGATATTTTTATTCCTCTTGCCTTGTACATAGTTATTTTTATTCATTTTGCATTGCACATGAATATTTTTATTTCTTTTGCCTTGTACATTGTTATTTTTATTCCATTTTTCATCGGCCGTTATATATATAATATATCATTATTTATGAAAGATTTAGTTGATATATAAAAAAGTATCATTAAGTCTTAGGAATGAGTGTTTAATGAAGTCGAATCGACAGAAACAAACGATGTTTGGCTTCCGAAACATAAACAAAATCTTGCTTCTATCGCCAACTACTCAGTGTCCCGACTTACTGTTTTAGGACCTCTATTTTCACTCTTCCCAGAGGATACAATTTCATATTCTTTGAGAAATATACCATTTATTCAACATGAATGAATTCTTTTCAAGATAGCACTTTTTACACGATAATTTTATTAACGTATCAACGTAAATGTCCCAATCATCACTTTAAAAACATTGCTTTTCGCTCCTTAATCAAAACATGCCACCACCGGACTGTCAACTCAAACTCCTTTCTTTATATAAACGTTTCAAGCTCACGTTTTTTAGATGGGAGCTTCTCAATATTCATTACTTTTTAATCTTTTTTTTTTTTTTTGAACATGTGGCACAGCAAGAAAATAGTCGAAAATAAATCTAAAATGCTATTAAGCGATTGTAATATGCAAATCAGTTTTATGATAAGCATGCAATTGAATATTTTTTCGATCCTTTAGATCGGGAAAACCGAAACATGTGAAGAAACCTCTTCGGCTTTTATTTTGAAATCAGCCTGATAAGATATTCAACTGCAGTGACTGGCAGACTGGTAAATACAATTCCTATATTAAATTTTTGACAGACATTTTCACCCAATTTTAATTAATCCTTGATTTAATTATAGTACTTACGAATGTTTTCGCACGATGTATAACGGCAGTCAAAATATTTTTATTATTCGTATGGATTTGAAAGATCACCTCTTGTTATCGAACTTAAGCCAGAATGTAATTATTCATTATAACACAATTCATATAGTTGAGTGTTGTTAAAAAAAAACAACTCTTTTTAAGGCCTATCATAACACATATGACATCAACCAATTTAACTAATGGCTATTTCTGTTATTTTTACCAAATAGACGGAATTTGATTATGCTACTCACAAATTTACTTTTAATTTTTACAATTTCAATTTTTGTCGGTACACATCCTTTCAATATAATGATCAATATATAACTCATGCTTATTCACCAAGCTAGTAAGGTTACATTTGTAGATATGTCAACCCGTGTTGTGTTCAAATCTGGTATAGATGATTGTACTTACTACGCCTTGTAATTGAGAATTACACGAGCGTCGCTAACCATTAATCAAGAGCAAAGCGCCCTCACCAGGCAACTAAGAATAGACTTGTACAGGGCGATAAAAATAGATTAAACAACACTCTCTCTCTCTCTCTGTATATATATATATATATATATATATATATATATATATAAGAAAAATATATATATAGAAAAAATAGATCACTTTAAGGTACCATTATAATAATTTATTTCACCAGAGTCCTTTTAAAGGACGCCGGATCATCAGATAGCACTTCCAAAACTGAAATGAAATTAAAATTGATGGGTAGTGTAAGTTTTTGTAATTTAACAGAGAGTGTAAAAGGGGTATTTAAAGAGACATGGTAGAGTTTTGGAGGGATTAATTTCATATCTCTCAATCATACTTAGTATTGGGATTACCTATACGGATTACCAAGTTCTTTATAACTTAACTATATATATATATATATATATATATATATATATATATATATATATATATATATATATATATATTGAAAATTTATAGTTTTTGACATATGAGGGTCCAGTAAATCAGTGTTTAGAAGCGAACCGCCGGAGTACTCTCACATATCAATTGATTTTCATGGTGAAGACTTATGCAGAACTAACCAAATTTTAGGGGAGAAACAAGTACAGAGAACTGATGCATACTATGTGCCATAAGGTTTCCAAACGATCCATAACTGTCTTTCTTCTAGACGGATTGACAAGCAAGGCTAAATTACCCAATCTGCCCCAAAATTTAACCCATTGCTAGGGTGAGATCCATTCCCAAGTCTGTTTGCATTGACAGAAATCCATATCCGTATATAAATATAAATATCAAGTATCTACTCGTCTATAGTATTCAATTAAATATTGAAATTATTCAGATAGACGCATAGACGATGACAAACTGTAAAATTTCTTATGACGCTTTTCATCTGTTAGGATTTCATCGGAGTGAGCTTTGTTGATTCAACAAAGCCCGGTCTGATGAAATCCAACAGATGAAACGCTCCTCAAGAAATTTTACAGTTTGTCACACACACACACTAATACCACGACCTCCAGACGATTTCGGAATCTCTTCCCATTCTTTTGGGCGGTCTCCTTGTTTAAGTTGGTAAATGCTGCCATAATCCTTGCCTTCAGTTCCCCTTTAGTATTACAAGGAGTTTTCTAGTCTCTCGTTCAACTGCGCCCCACGCACAATAATCAAGGGAATTCTGTCTTGGGAGTTAGGTGGCTAGATGTAAGGGTGACGTGGTCGCAGAAATTGTCTGACAGCCATGACTGGATTATCTTTTTTTGCGTGGCCATGGTGTTGCTGGACATAGAGCTTAGCCCTGTTACCAGACATAGATTCTTCCAGCAGCCACCCTCTTGACACTTGGTAGCTATACCTTCTCAAACCACTTGTTGTAGGCCTCTATGTTGAGGCCCTCAACAAATTTTTTTCTCATTAGAATGATCAATTTTCTGAACTGCCTTGCCTTCGTAATCACTACTAGACTCATCCAACTCTTTCTAAATCCTCTGCACTGCCCTCAGATTGACACCCAAACACTCTGAAACGTTCATATTAGAGCTTCCGCTGCGTATGCCAAGCAGTACATTTTGGCGTTTCCAAGTTTCTGGCCGAGTGAATTGCGTAACTGTGCTCTTTTTCTCACAGACGTTGCCAAACTTTCGCTATTATAATGTGCAGTCAAAAACAAACAATACGCATGACGAAAATTAAAATATAAAATAACGACAATTTACCCATCGCACACACACACACACACACACTATATATATATATATATACACACATATATATATATATATATATATATATGCTACCTGAATAAATAAATACAATATTTACATATACATGTGAATAATATAAACGAGAAGGAGCCATATTATTAGATATATATTATCTTCATATTTTAATGTAAGCATGCATTAACCATACAGCCATATACTGTGTGTCGCGTTACAATGATTTTTCAAATAGGTTTTCATAACATCTATATCTTGTAGGTCGGAAGCCGTGGAAATATCTCTGTTTTGCTGATTTTACAACTGGATCTAAACATATAAATATGGCGTATTTCATATTACTATACCATTTCACTGAGGCAGAGGTTAAACGAACGAGGGCGTTATCGCTTCCTAAGCCTTCCTGTCATCCTTCATTCTTTTCTTTCTTTAAGCATAAACATCAAAATGAGGCATACCGGAAGTTAAAGGAAAGACGTTAGGGATGTTACTCCGTCCGCTGCTGTTATACCAAGAATTTGCGAGCAAGGGACAGGCAATTTATTACAGCGTGTAACGTTCGCGCTAATTAAATAAGAACCGTAGGAAAAAAAAAAAACAGAATTATAATATTATAATTACTTTTTAAAACTATTTGTAGGGATCAACAAGAAGACGGAGAGATTTCGCTAAGTCTTTTTACACGGCTAATATCGTTATAGTGTCAGGCTAAATATAATTGCTTTCAAGGCACTTCAGTGAGATATAAATCTACTTGTGAACTCCGTCTTTTTTCAAGTCGACAGCCGGTACATGAGTGTATAGAAAAAGTGAATTCACTGATAATTAAACCGGAAATTATGCTAGGATAAAAGTTTTTTTTCTTCCATCATTATAATTGCCATTATCAATAAGACAGGCAGTGAAACGGATAGCAGGGAAAAATGAATTGATGTTTTTTTCGTTTTCCAGAACTACCTATTTTCTATAATGTCCTAATAGAATCTCTCTCTCTCTCTCTCTCTCTCTCTCTCTCTCTCTCTGTGTGTGTGTGTGTGTGTGTGTGTGTGTGTGTGTGTCTTTCGGTCTGTGTGTGTGTGTTAACTGATTGATTTCAGCACTTTAATGGTTGTAAGGACTTTAAGCAACACACTTGGAAGAAAAATATGACTATTAACTTACATTGTTATTCTGGTTGTTTGCATATGCAACTAGTTCGTTTTTCTACGTAAAAGCTGTCAGATCCCCATACGTCGAAAAACGACGGGAGAGTCCATTATATATATATATATATATATATATATATATATATATATATATAGGATTGGTGTATATGGAATAAATTCCAATAACCAACAAATACTATTCTTAAAAGAGTGCTCAATACAGAGTAGAGCAAATATAATTATTTATTTAAAAATTATAACATAAACATGTTATAAAATCACTACAAAAATAGCCATTTTGTTTCAACACCTCTGGTGTCTTATCAAGTGATGGTGTTGAATGTAGAATAAAGAGTTTTAAATGGTTCAAATTAATTAACCACCCCTTGCTGTGAAATAAGCTGGAATGACCAATAAAAATACAAGAATAGGAGAATTCAAAAAACTTGACAATGAAGTAAGGTTATAATAGCTATTAAGTGCTTTAAAGTTGAGGTTATACTAAAATAGAATTTATTCTAACCAATAAGTATTAAATTATATGATAAAATTTTAAATTAAAATTAAAAATAAAAAATTACCCATTTTAAAATCTAAATTTAATCTCTATTAAGTTTAAAATTATAAATTTAGCGAGGAAAAAAGAAAAAATACATATGTTATTCTATTTATTT